>OZ010573.1:147302054-147354554 GCA_963932145.1 Acanthosepion lycidas
ATCATTTGATTTCATTAAAATTTTTTTGTTACATTAATATCTTTTGCTATCTTGTCCAGACGTTTTTGGAAAGCTTTCTTTTTTTAGAAATTTATGCTATTTATTATTTCTAGTAAATCCTTTTCAAATACAGACAATTTTTGAATGAATGGTGCTGTTTTCTTACTGTTAAAACTGTAAACTTCAGGTTTGTTTGATAAGTTATTCCATTGAAGGAAAAAGTAAGCTTTCCATTTCATCCTTTGCATAAGTACCTCTGTTTTTAGCATTAATGTTACTTTTGTTGGTATTTGGAATGTTCTTCAGAGAAATTTTGAAATTTATTTTTTTCCATATTTTTATGATTATTATTTAAAGATAAAGATTAAGAGTGCTTTACATTTATCAAAATAATAAGAAAGAACAGTAAGATTTATAATCTGGTTTTCTTAGCAATTATTTTTATTTAAAAAAAAATAGTGCTTGATGTAAAAAACAGTAGAGCATATTATAATTATTGTTTTTTTAAAAATAGGATTCCATTGCAACACTAAAATTTATATGTTTCAAAACTGAAACTAAAATTGTAAATTTAATTATAAAAATTAAACTTAAAATCCAGAGTTTTGTTCCATTTTATTATATATATATATATATATATATATATATATATATATATATATATATATATATATATATATAATTATTTATTTAAAAATATGATTCCAACTTGCTACATAAGAGGTCTCATGTTTCAAAACAAGAGCCGAAAACTTCAAAATAATATTTGAATTAACTTGAGTTAAAGTAGGCTCTGTTCCATCTTCAAGCGAAATTTTTTTGGGAATAACTTATTTCTGAAATTTACGAGTTTTAATAGTATGGTCAGAATTGAAATCAAAAATTTCCATGGTAACATCAAGGGCGGATTGTTTAGAATAGGCAGGGGTTGGGTGTTAATAATTTGTATCAGTATAGAGTTACTTTCATAGATGCCGGGTCAGGGTAAGGTGGGGGTGGCTAAATTAACGACGGAGGAAGTTTTCGCATAGTCTGGCTTGAGCGTCTATGGAGATTTATTTATTTATTTATTTTATTCTTTTATTATATCTCTTTATGAAAGGGATTTGTGTATATAAAAAAGCCGTAATGTTTGTTTTTTGACGACTTCATAAAGGGTTAACTTTTTTTGTAGGGTATACTATTAAAACTATGTATATGGGCTATGGATTTTAAAGTTTATTTATATATAAAGTTTATATATATATATATATATAATATATATATATATATATATATATATATATATATATATATATATATATATATATATATATATATATATATATAAGGTTAATGGTCAGAGTTGAATTAGACCAGAGAACAAAAAAAGTGCTCAATACACGTGTAAAAAAAATAAAATAAAAGTAAAAATAACATGTAGAACATTTAACTTTAAAAATCAGGAGATCAGTTGAATCTGCTGCCTTGGTTTCAACCTCAGGTGATTTTTAAGGTTTTATTTTAAAAAAACAAACAAACTAATGAACACTATATTATTATTTTCACAAATAAATAAACAAACACACAACATTGGGTGTAACATAAAGGGAGGAGGAGTATTTGAGGAAGGAGAAAGAAGAAGAAGGGGAAGAGAAGAAAAGCTAGGGTATTATAAATGTATTGGTGTGAGGTTAATTGAAATTGAGTATTATATATATACCAGGTAAAATGAGAACAAATGGAATATGATTTCACTGTATGTAACATTTAATTTAAATTATCTATTTTAGGATATTAAAATGTTAAAAATCACTACACAATTACAATTATAATTCAACATCACAAATGTGTCTCTTCTTAACAATTTGTATCTGCCCATAAGTAAATTGTCTAGGATTTATATGCTGACAACTTTGTGTCATGACCTATATTGAAAAATCTTTTCCGGTGATTTTGAATTTAGCATAGGTCACATTTGATTGGTTAATCACGCAAAAGCCCAGAAGTCTATTTTTTTTTAAAGTATTCTGCTTTTTAAATTCACTCACTAGTAGTTTAAAATTGCCTGAAGAGTCACATTTATGGTGTTGAAACATAATTTTAATTGTGTAGCGATTTTTAACATGCTTTAATATTCTAAAATAAATAATATATATATCTGTGGTGAAAGTGTGTCAGCACAGATGCAAAATCCAGATTGCATGTGGACATATCTCTCAACACTGTTTATATCTGGGTCAAATATCCTTTTTTTGATATCTCAGTATCAGTTAATTCCCTTTAGTAACTCAACTCTTCAAGTTTTTGGTTCGTTCTGCTGTGGCCAGGTATTGAACTCACAACACTTTGAGTCAAATCATTTTTTGAATTACTTCAACCAACAATTTTATCCACCAGGCCATGTATCTTTGTGGAGTTACTAGAAGGAATTAACTGAAATTGAGATATCTAAAAAAGGCATGGCACATGGAATTAGAATAATCTACCCACCATGGACTAAAAGGGTTTGGTTCAAAAGATGTTAAGATCACCTCAAGTTTTAAATTCAGAGTTGTCCTTCTCCTAGACTAGTTTACAACCAAGGATAAAGAGTCAAGTCTACCCTACAAATATTATACACATTTACTATTATATATTACACTCAACAAAATTACATTTCAAACTAGTCACAACACATTACATTGCGTCTAGACATATGGTCGTTTTGTTAATATTTTGGTTTTTCACATGATACAACATCATAGAGCAACATCATGAATTTAGAACCTGCATCTGCTATTCTGTGACTGTTATCACTGCATAGCAACATTCTATGTCACCATAACAGAATATCATCTTTGATGGTGAATATTATTTTGTTTAAATGTCCACATAACCACTCTGAAGATGGCTCATGTTAGCCGAAAGCTTATATCAAGGACCAGTTTAATAAAAAATATCTAAATGTTGGACAATTTTTGTCTTTATTTTCACCTGAATTTAAAGCAAATATGCAGAGTTTAGAATGGCTCATGATCAAACATAATAGACATTCATTGTCTGTTATATTTATCAATATATATATATATATATATATATATATATATATATTTATATATATATGTACTATTTGTACTATTTTATGTATTATTTTTGGTAGTTATGTACTTACAAAGGAATGTTGAAAAGTTTTTTGCTCACCTAGTATCATTATTTCAATTATCAAATATCAGAATTTGTGAGGAAGAGCTGAACAAAAGTTGTGCAATTATTAACTAAGTGTATTGAACATTGGGTTGAATATATGGAATAATCTGTACATTTCTTCACTGTAGTTTATCCCTGTTGATCAAGCCAAGAACTTTTCAGCACCTCCTCATATGTAAATAGTGTCCATGTATATCTACCGATATATTGACATGGAGGCACTTATAAAATGATCAGTGGCTGCCCTTCTTCCTTTCCAATATAAACAAATAGTTGTTCTGCATTGAAGTTGTGGGTCAAATGAATCATCCGATGCAGGCATTGCGGAAAGTTTTTGTTTTTGTTGAACCAATAAATAGTAAGATATATTGAGAGAGACAGAGAGAGAGAGAGAGAGAGAGAGAGAGAGAGAGGGGGGAGAGAGAGAGAGAATGGGGAGAGGGAGAGAGGCAAGCATATTCAGGAGTGCATGCATCCACTGGCTTCACACTTCTGTGTATCCATATGCAGAAACATACACATTTTGAAAAGAAGTAATTACATATATTAGGTTGGTGCAAAAATAATGACGTAATAATGTCGTTTTTTGACGTATTTTTCACGTCAAAAAACGACATTATTACGTCATTATTTTTGCACCAACCTAATATATGTACACATGCAGGGATACTCCATCAGAACCCCCTCCCCTCACATTTCATGTACACTCTTCAACACAAAAGCACATCTGAACACAAGATCAAAAGATATTTTCAAATGTCTACAAGCACTTTCAGACATAGGCTGAAACAGAAAGACATAAGAGCAGAATACAGAAATATAACAACTTATAAATACCTTAAAATATACACTGAATGATTTGATCATATTTCTTTTTAGATGCCATGTCCCCTCAGGGTATGGGTGATCATGGCTCTCCAAAATTCTTTAGCTCTATTATTTAGGATTTACCATAAATAAAGATACAGAAAGATTAAATAGTTTTTGCATAAGGATCCTATGAGTGACCAAAATATTTTTAATAAAGGTTGAAAGTTTTGTCGGACAACAGGAACCTCTTCTTGCTACTGTTAAACAGAGAAAAATGACGTGGTTTGGACACATTGCAAGGCACAACAGCCTGTGCAAGACCATCATGCAAGGCATCATTGAAGGTGGATGTAGCAGAAGGTGCCAATACAAAAACTGGTTGGACAATGTCAAAAAATGGACAGGTATGACTGTACCAGAATTGCTGATGGCTGCCATTAATAGATCATTGTGGAAAAGAGTTAGTGTGGCTTCTGCATTTGGATCTGCCCTATAATTACAATAGTCAAGCGGATGATGATGACCTTGTCAAAGAATGTGTTGCATGGTATAATGGATAATGATCCTGTAGTCTTGGTTGGCAGCCAGTCTATTGCAGAAGGAAATGCCAAATCTGTCTAGTTAGTCATGAATTGAAAGAGACATAATGGCTCAAGTGTATATGGCAATTAACCGACTGACTGACTTTATTAAGAACTGTTACCATTTATTCTTTAAAAGATAATAAAAAAGAACGGAATTACTGTTGCTGCTTACTAAACAGGTTTGTCACAAGGCTACTAAGTAATTTTTTTGATTTTCGGACTTGTTTACCAAAAGCTGAAGAAAATGAAATGTTGTTTCTTACCAGACAGAAAATACAAACATCTTGGTACTCACCTGTAAAAGAAAGAAACAAATATTGAGAAACAGGATGATATATATGATAAGTTTTACGTAAATTTTAAAAACTAATGAATGGCTTTATAGAGATATTTGCATTATTAATGTACAGGTTATTTCCTTTTCAGTCTACAATTTCACATTAACATCATTTACAATGATATTCACCCTGTACAAGGCCCAAGAGCCACTCAAAATAGAGGGCTACAGAATAAGAGACACCATTCCAAGAACAGTGATAATGCCATCAAGATGCAAGAGGTTACTGGAAGTGAAAGAGAAGGGAAAGGCTTTAGAAAGATCTGGAAATGCCAACCCAAATAGAAAAGAAGGTATAAACTTCAACTCCAGTTTAAAAAACTGGGGAGGAGTGTGAATAGAATGATGTTCAAAACTTTCTATTCCTATTGAGGAAAGAAAAAAAAGTAAATAAATAGTAAATAAAATTTCAGAGTTTAGGTGGAGACGTTAGAAGTAAAGAGTTGAATTAAAATTTAGAATCAACTTGAAACCCAATTCTAAATAGAAAACAAAGAGTAAACCTCTACTTCTGTTCAAAAGACCCGGGAGATTGTATCTCTATGAATTATTAAGTTGAGAATAATTAAAAATTATAATTACAGAATATGTGCTAAGTATACAAAGATGAATGTTTTGACCAAAGATTGAAAACACTGTTCTTCTATGTGTGCTTCCAAAAATCAATGTATGCTTGAGTTGTCATCTTAACACTGTCAGCCCATTACTTTGTCACCTATTGCCATTAGCCACTTAGTCTTTGCTCGCTGTGTCTGATCTTTCAGCTGTTTGTTCATGTCAATGTAGACAAGAACAGCTTTTCATTTGAACTGTTGGGATAGATGTTACCATCATTCACTAAGTAAATATTTACATACTAAATAAGTGTTTAATGTACATATTGGTAAACCATGAAGTGGGTAATACTGTGAGATGGTGACCCCCCCCATATATATATATATATATATATATATATATATATATATATATATGTATATATTAAATAAAAACAGACCACTTTCTGTTTTTATTTAATTTATTTGCTCTGGATTTACATTGAGCTCTCTGGATTTTATCCTCCTTGGGTTTACCCATACAGAATACCTAGTTTTTCATAAACTATATATATATATATATATATATATATATATATATATATATATATATATAGATACACCTAGTGAGCCAGCCAAACCTACCTACATTTCACCTAAACGGATCGTCAGGGAAAGCTCGGCTAACGAAGCCTTATTTAAGAGTGGACATAAAAATAAATTAGAATATAATAATATAAACAACCACAACAGTACTCAGAATAAACGTAATAATAGGCAAAGAAAGATTTTGTGGTTCAATCCTCCTTTTAATTTAGCGGTAAAAACAAAAATTGGCAAGATATTTTTTGATTTATTAGAGCAACATTTCCCCCAAAAAACTGAGTTACATAAAATATTTAACAAAAACAATGTAAAACTTAGTTATTGTTGCATGCCGAACGTAGGGACTATAATAAATGGATTGAATAAGAAAAAAACTAGGAATAAGCCATGCAGTAATCCTCCTACTTGTAATTGTAGAAACAAAAACATCTGTCCATTACAGGGAAAATGTCAGCAAGAATGCGTGGTTTATCAAGTGAAGATTTACAAAAATAGCGAGGATACTAACCCTAAAACATACATAGGTGCTACTCAGGATAAATTTAAAAAAAGATATTATAACCATACGAGTAGTTTTAAAAACGAAAAAATTAAGCATAGTACCACGCTATCTACCTATGTATGGAAAACCAAACAAGATAATATAGACCCCATCCTTCAATGGGAAATATTAAAAAAATGCCCCAGATATAAAGCAGGCCATAAATTTTGTAAATTATGTGCAGAGGAGAAATTAGCCATAGCTTTATATGATCAACCTAACCAACTATTAAACTCCAAAACTGAAATCCTTAACGTATGTAGACTTAAAAAATCTTGCCTAATAAATGAAACGTTTTCCCGCTTATTTGTCATTCCACCTTAATATTTTTTTTTGTTTTTTTTCCCTCCCTCCGCATTTTTGTTGGATAAATATTTACCCCCACCCACCCACTTAGGTGTTTGTGTTTGTGGTTCTTTGGTCACGTGGTATAATTTTAGCTATCGCCTATATATATGCGTTTCTCTTTGACTCGTTAGCCGAGCTTTCCCTGATGATCCATTTAGGTGAAACCTAGGTAGGTTTGTCTGACTCACTAGGTGTATCTAGGTCTGCTTTACGGTTGTATTGAGCTCTTTTGTTAGTTAGTTGTTTACTCGTATCGGGGTTTTTTCTTTGGGCTTCAGACCTGCATCTGTGCGATTTCATGTTTGTAGCTCTTTCTTTTTTTAAAACCTTTTTTTCCCTCAAGATTGATTTGATTATTGGCAAATCAAAAATTTGAGGGTTTTTCAAAACGAGACTAGTTATCTATATTTGTATATATATATATATATATATATATATATATATATATATATATGAGAGAGTGAAAGAGAGAGAGAAAGAGGGTGAAAGAGAGAGAGAAAGAGGGTGAAAGAGAGAGAGAAAGAGGGTGAACGAGAGATGTGAAATCTTACAATAATAATGTACAATTCAATAAGCAATCAAAACAAGAGATTTTTTTGTCATATTTACAAACTGAAGTGTAAATCTCTTGAAAAGTTTAAAAGTAATTTTAGATCACACAATTTGTAGGTCACTTGTATGTATATTACTAATTTTATTAATTTTTTTACTTTGGAATATAATAATTTATATTTATTTTAAATTTTGTAGCAAAATATTTCTATTTGTAGATAGTAATTTCTTTGCTATAGAATTTTAATCAAATGTATTATTGTGAGGTCCTTATACAATTTAGTGTGAAACTCATCTAAATGCAATAATTGTTTTAATGTGTTAGAAATAGTCATACTTACTTAATAAATCAGCAGCTATCACACACATATATATATAAATATATATATATATATGTGTGTAAAAAGACAGGTATATTATTATTTATTTTTTAATTTCAGAGTATGTTTTATTATAATTTTAAATCTGATATCAGTGTTTTCCAGACCCCAAAGAAATATTACAACTGCAGCCCTGTTTCATACTTAAGCAGATAATGTCTTCCTCTACTGTATACATTTTGTTAAGCATCATCCACATTTAAAACCGGAAAAATTGTTCAATTTGTTTAGCTTCTTCATCTTTCTCTACAGAGGATGTAAATATTGCTACAAAGAATTCCATGTTCAGAAGAATGAAGAATATTATTATTCTTAAATGGCGGAGGAGGGAAGAATATATTTAAAAATTATTATTATAATATTTGTTATTGTGTCTTATCTTTGATCTTTCAAACATTCTAAGAAAGTTTTTTTTTTATATAAGTAAATTAAAAGAAACCCATCAAATACTATATGAAGAACAAAATTAATTTCATTTGAAATTATTGTTTTATTTTTATTTTGTTCCTTAAAACTCTTAAAATAAACACAAAATCTTAAAATATTTTCTGATAATTGAATTTCTTTTTCATGTCTTTAATGTTACAATAGTTCAACTGATCAGTTCTACAGTGTTGATAAAACATCAAATACAATGAGAGTGAATTGACACCAAAAATTTGCATTGTTAATGAGATAGAAAATTAAATAGTTATGAAATTTTGACATTAAGTATTTTTATAATTGAAAATATAATTTTCTTTATCTTTTTTATTGATTTTTATGACAAATGTTTTTAGTGCATCAATTTTGTTTTTTATTGCATCAAATTTACAAGATATTCAGATTATTTAGAAATTTGATATGAAATCATTTTATAATTATAAATATATCTCATTATTATGAATTTTGTTTAATTATTTTTTGTTTTATTGTTTTAAATCAGTGCTATTCTCATCTAAAGTTGGTGAATCATTTTCACTCACGTCCTATGGTTGCTATTTTGAACAGGAAGATTTCAGAAGAAAGAGAAAAAAGTATTTATCAGTCTATATTAATGGAATCATTCAAATAGGAAGTATTTCGCAGGATGTAAAAATGGTGCATCGTAAAGAAAAATTACTTTTTATCTACTTGTAGGGATTGAAACATCTAAAAGTGATGGCAATAAATAATAACTGGAACCACAAAATTAAGAAATTACTTCGTTTAATAAGTTCCCTTCCTTCTCTGTTCTTGGTTATTTTTGTTTTTTTCAAAAGGAACTCTTGCATTCACATGTATGGTCTTGGTGTCTATGTTGGTAAACATCTCTCAGTGGCAAGAGAACTTTCTCTTCAGTCTCCAGATTATTCTTATATGTGCTTCTGACTTTTACTATTAAAATCAGTCAGTTATCTCTTTGTCCTTTATCCTTCTCCTTCTTCTCAGGACTATTGCTTGCTAGATAGAATTTCTGATAATATAGATAAAGCTCCCTCTCTACATTCTGTAAATATATTTGTGTTTGGTGACTTCAATACCCATCATGTCAAGTGGTTTTATATTCTAATGCCACTGATGATTGCAGCACCCATGTTCAATCTCTCACTCAAATAGGAAATTTTCCCACTCATTTCTCTTGTAATTTTGAGGGACAAGCTGATCTGTTCCTTACCTTCTCCCTGGACATGTCATACTTTACAGCTCTATTCTCTTGACAGCTCTGACCATGTGTTAGTGTTTGCAAATATTTCTTTCTGCTCATCTATTAATAAAGAACCTTCTATTAACAAGACATTTTTTTTGTTACAAATCCACTGATTGGGAGTCATTTCATGATTTTCTTCATGACATCCTAATGAAAGAAATTTTTAATCTTTCCATTGAGAATCGTACTACTGAGGTCTCTTCTTTGGTGGAAGTCAGCATTGAAGCTTTCATGCAGGCATAGAAATACTGAGTGAAACCACAATCTTCTCCTTGGATCACTACTGCCTGTTTAGCTGCTATTGCCCTCAGGAATCAATGTTTCCAGCCATACCAACATGACAGTTCCAATTATAACAGATATCTCTTTGTATCTGCTCGTAATGAGTGTAAGCATGTCCCCAATGAGGCAAAGTTGCTATTTGCTGATAAAATGAAACATTGTAGAGCCTCTCACAAATTTGGTTCTACTGGCAGCTGTGTAAGAATGTGTTGAGCAAGAGTAAATCCTCACCCCCATCTTTGTCCTGGGTATGACGATAAACTACATCCACATCCTGGGTAAGATGATAAACTACATCCAATACCAAGGCCTCTGATCAAGAGGTTTTGAGGAGTGTGGAACCAAAGTGGTAGCACCTGTTAGGGTCCCAGTTATGAGCAAATAGTTAACCCCTAAATTGGGGGTGAAAATACCATGAAAGTGTTAAAATAGGTTTTAGCACCAGCAATACATTTTTGTAAAAATTATTACCAGCAATGAATTTTTGAAGGAAAAACTTATTACCAGTAATACATTTTTGAACAAAAATACCAGCAATAAAAATCTTGTCGGCATTAAATAACCCACTGAGGTTGATATGCCATAAAACAAACCAAACCAAACAAACTCACCCCCTCTTCAATCAGTAGCAAGTCTGATAGGTCCAATAATGTAAAAATGATAGCTGATCTTTAAAGATGACCTCTAATCAGTGGTTAACTGAGGCAAGAAATGGCTTGTAAATTTTAATGCTTCTAAAACAAAACTGCTATCATTTAATCACCACAGAGAAACTTTTCTGTGTGAAATTAGCATGGTTGATGCTAAACTCCACAAGTGTAACTCTTTGTACCTTTCCATGTTTGACTAATATTTTCCATGTTTTAATAGACTGATACAAAAACGTATTTAGACTATTTGCTTGTGTTCCATCATTAACAAATTTGTTTTGAACACATGGCACACATATGTGTCATGAGTTCAATTTCTACATCATGCTCTTTGATTGTGGTCTTTTGTTTGACTATTTAAAACAAAGTAAATAATTAATACTTTTTCTTATATTTTATTAATAAAAGATTAGAAAGTGACTAAAATTAAGTCCAGGAAGATTGATTGATTAAGGAAAATGTATTAAAGATATTTTGTCATTTTATTTTAGTATTTTAATGAAAGAATGAAAACATCTTATTGTTTACAACAAAGCAAACCTATTAACATGTAAAACAAAGAATTTTTTTAAGGCAAATCAAAAAGAAAATATCATTAAATATTTATGGTAATTTGTCATTAGAAATATTTTGTGAGCATTTTTTCTCTGCTATAATTTATCAGGAACTTTTTACAACTTTGTTTTTACAACATAATTTTCTTTCTGACTTTTAAAATAATAATGTATTTATTTTGGAAAAATGTATATGATATATTTGGCTGTTTTTATTGAAACACTTTTTCATATGCCAAACACAATTATGGATTTAGTGACATGAAATGACACAGCTCTTAGCAATGTGGAAAATCAGAATCAAGTTTTCAAGTTTTAGTTTCAGTCATATTTGCAGCGAAAGGCATCCACTGAACACTTAGAAAATAGCATTATTTGAGCTCTTGATAAAAGCCATCAATTTAGCACTTAACAAAAAGGCATCACTTGAATCATTAACAAAAGCATGAACTGACTACAAGACAGCATTTGATTCTTAAGTGCAATGCATAATTTAACAAGACATCATTTGAAACTTTTATAAAAGTATGACTTGAATTCTAATGACATGGCCTCTCTTAATCCTTAAGTAAACAGTATAACAGGAGGCCTTAATCCTTAAGAAAAAGCATCATTTGAACTTAAAAAAGCCTGACTTGAACAGAAAGCATTATTTGAACATTTAGTATAAATGTTGATTGAAACATTGGAAAAGGTATCATTTGAACTCTTAGTAAAAGTTATCATTTGAAATTGGGATTTATTGCGTTAACATACAGCAATTGTGGCAGGTATCACTTGAACTTTTAGTAAAAGCATCAATTCAACCTTTAATAATGTATGAAAAATAAGCACAGTGCATCACTTAATCTTTTAGCAAAGGCATCACTTGTGACCTTAAAAATTACATCACTTGAAACTGAAGCAAAAAAGATCTCTTGAATACTTCTTGTTTCCCCAACTCAAACCAGAGTCATAGAAGGAAGCAAACAAACAAGAATGATGGCTGTTCTGAGAAAGTTTCTCTCCATGAACAAAAGAAATGAACATTACATGGAATAAAGAAATATTTTGGTCAAAAAAATAAAATAAAATGTGACAGGAAAGAAGTAATTATTGATAAAAAATATAACCTTGGCTTTTGTTCTTAACAAATTTAATGATGTAAAATTGTAAAAACAACAACAAAAACAACTACATACAAATTGATGTCATATGATGCAATAATATTGATGCATCATGTTATATTCTTTTGTTGATTTTGTGTTTATTTTGTAATTTTATTACAGAAGTCTGAGTTACATTAATAAAAACTGAACATATCACTTAATTTTATTTTTTTTTGTTTTCTTTTTATAATTCTGCTATTTTAATATTCATGTCTTTTCAAATAACAGTTTGGTATTTACAATCTTGGGAATGTCAAATTGATTTCAAGAAGGAATTGGAATTTGATTTAAAAATAAAAATTTCATTTTGGTGACATGGTTGCCAAAGATTAAAAAAGGAACAAAAATAAATGCATCTTAAGAACTGTGAATCCTTGACAATTTTCTGGGAATAATTCAGAAGGATAACATAATTCCATTAAAGTATCATTTTTAAGAAATATTAACAAAGAACATTTCTTTATTCATTATCTGCATGATAATTTTTTCTTTTGTTCTTTCAGAATTTATATTGGGTCAGAACAAAAGTTTATAGCATTTTTCAGTGAATTTCAATGACAACATTTAGATATTTCTACATAGATTTATTCCAGCACATATATGCCATTTTGTTCTGCTATCTTTCACTATCTTTGAGGGAGCTTTATGATTCCATCCTCCCAGAAATTGCCATCTTTCTGGGTGATGAACTGGCCCAAGTGTTTTTTATAGAATTCCAGAGAATTGAAGTTCTCCCCATTAAGAGAATTTTGTAGGGTTTGAAATGTTGTGATTCACATATCCAACTGTTTTCAAATACAGTGATTATATGAGATGTGGGGTAACTGTAATGTCTTGTGTTATGTGATATGGATCATTTTTAATCAAAATTTCAGTTTGGTTATCATTAATGACTGCAGGCATATTCTTCAGATCAAAATTCATGCTTCCAATCCTAGTGAAGCACTTATGAAGAGTAATCTCAGCAATGACACCATTTCCATAAATGGTACATATCTTTTTTGCTGTTTATATGATTTTTTTCCTTTCTCAAAATAAAAAAGTGTCAGAAGATGAAAATACACCTTATTTTCTTCTATTTTCACTCTTTTAATATAAACAAATTTAAAATTCACAATTCATACACAAAATCATATAGAATGATACAGTCATATGTTAGAAATTTCAGGTATATGTCAAATGAAATCACATGTTCAAATGTCACATACTGAAAAACCCTGCAAACTTTTCTTCCAACTTAATATTTTATGAAAATTTAATCTAATCAGAAATGAGTGAATGACACTCACCTTTATTTCTGAATAAATCAATTTTCATAGGTGGAAAATAAACTTTAAAGATGGAACATTGGATTCTGTGACCTTCAGTCTCAGGCTTCACAACCTAAAGGGGAGCTGATGAAACTCTAAGCAAAGATTTATTCTACTAAAGTCAGTTTCCAAATATTAAAAAACTTCTTAAACTCTAATGTTTACAAAATTGCTTATGTAGAGATTTTAAAAACTATTAACAATATATTTGAATATTTCCTCTGGGTATGCCACATTGTAGACGAATGCCAAGAAATATCTGATAAGGTTTTGAAAGGGCTCTTTTAACAGTTTAACCTACAAATTTTCCTTTTCTAAGGTTTGATATTAAAAAGAAAGAAGATTGCCTCAGTCACTTTCCCTCCATCATAACATAACGTTAATATTTTCATGGTAATTGTTCTGATGAGCTTTCCACTTTTGTATTTACACGTTATGAATTTAAGCACAATGCTAGATTGTTGACAGAGCGTCATCCTTTGAGATTTGAAAAGGTTACATGTACTCTTAGGTTCTAGGCTAACAGTTTCTTTTTCTCACACTTAATTGTGGAACTCTCTTCTGGCTTTAAAATTTAAATGGAATATCAAGTATTATCTTCTGTTTTCTTAATTCCTGTTCATTTATTGTTATCTTTCCTTAATAACATTTTTATTTCTCATATTCTTTCACACTCAGTAACTCCTTGTCTCGTTGTGGCTTTGTTGCCTTGCTTGGGGGAAATGATCAGAAAAAACAAGAAAAAAATGAAATGCTAAAGTCATCCCAGCCATGACAAACTGATTTTTGTGATTGAAAGATTTTTTCATAAACTATGAAATTCAACAGAGAATTTGATGAGAATCAAATTGTTGTTTAGTCATATGATCTGAAACATCTGGACGTCAGTACAAGGGAAATAATTTGTTAAATATTGTTTATTGCAACTGGTATAACCAGTTATCTCCCCCCAACTTAATGGATTGTTCCTATCAGCAGTAGCAGCAGCAGGACCATAGACTTGTGTCCCCTTCTGCCCAGGGTGGATTGGCCCATTAGATATTTGTTAAATATATATATTAACTATTAACAAGAAATAAATTGTATGTAATATATTTCAATATATTACATTTAATATATAATATATATAATAAATATATTTTTAATATATTTCAACCTTTAAAATGACTAAATGTATAAAAATTTGACAGTTTTTATATAATATATCTACTGAAAAGAAAAATTATAAGATCACATGAGAAATTGTATCAAAAATTAAATCAAAGCACCTTGTCTGTCATATTCACTGAAATGTGCATGAAAGAGGGATTGCTGCCTAAATACACACACACACATATATCTATATCTATATATCTATCTATCTATCTATCTATATATATATATATATATATACACATACATATATATATATGCATCTCTCTCTCTTTTTGTCTCTTTCTCTCTCTCTCTCTCTCTCTATCTATCTATATATATATATATATATATATATGATCTGACTCTTAAACAGTCAATTGTATACTTAGTGAATATACATTCTGGTAATGATGCTAAATTTTATTTTGTTTTTTATTCTGTAAGATCATTTGGAAAACTGTTAATAACTATCACTTTTTCACATTGTTAAGTTTTTGAAGAAAAGTGGATGAGAGGATGAATTCACTCATGCACTCTCATGAGGAAATTTTTTATAAAATCTATTTTATATCTGAGAGGACATTGACTAGTAAAATTAAGAAGGCAAGAGTTTTTAATTGTGGGTTTTTTATATAACAAAGTAGTGAATGTATTGTTACTAGGCTCCACATCCAATAATTGAAGTTTATTTTTTGACCAAGTTCATAGGTAAAGTGAAGGATGGAATTCAAGCTAGCTCTTGCAGAGGGCCTGTAATTTGGCATTCGGACCAAGAACAACACTTCATGCATTGAGTACATATTAAATTTTATTTAACTTGAAAAATATCTTTTTCAAATAATTAACAGTTTTCATCAAATCAGTGATATAATTTATTTATTTGGAACTTATTGAAAAGCTGCATGATAAACAACATTTTTGGTTTTCCCATTCAGGTCAGTACAAATAGCTTGTTTCTATTCCCAACTCATGAACAACCAATATAGAACTGTCCGTGAGAATAGTTTGGTTCCATCAGATGAAGTCCAGTTACTTTCAATGATTGTCCTTGAGATTTATTGATTGACATTGCATAGCTCACTTTCACTGGAAACTGAAGTCTTTTGAACTCAAAAGAAAGATCTGGAGGAATTAAGGGGATTCTTGGAATTAAAACTCTTTCCTGGACCAGTAAGGCTCTCTGCTTCCAAGAGATGAGGAAGCATCTTCTTGACAATTGACTTTGTTCCATTTGGAGGATCCAGATCTCTCAATAGCATAACTGGTACATTTTCTTTTAGTTCCAGCTTGTGCAATGGCATTCCAGGAGAATCCAATGATTTCAGGAACTCTATTGGAGAATTCACTGCCTGCTCTTGTTTAATCACAATGTCAATGGAAAAGAACTTCATGCTTTCTTTTGGAATTTATTGGAAAATTATCCAGTTGATGCTATCCACAGTTTGATTTTTGGGAGCTAATATGACCCTCTCACAAAGTCAGTTTGAATCCATGAAATGGTATTTAATTTTTGGATAAACATGGTTAATCAAGTCTTGGATACTTGAGACCGAAACTCCACAACCAAATTTGGGAGTGAAATATCTCTATTTTTGTTCATTTTGATAGTTTCAATGCCAAGATGCAACAGCAAAGCAGCAAATTTTTCTGCTTCAAGGTCACCTGTGATTCTAACTCTCATATTTGTTTTCACACTGAACCGTCACATAGCCTGACGGGCCTTAACTGATTGAGCCACCAATCGAACGATCCTCTGTGGCTCAATCGGCTAA
Organism: Acanthosepion lycidas; assembly: GCA_963932145.1. NCBI lineage: Eukaryota > Metazoa > Mollusca > Cephalopoda > Sepiida > Sepiidae > Acanthosepion > Acanthosepion lycidas. The sequence continues at coordinate 147,318,433 of OZ010573.1, forward strand.
GGCACATCAGGCTATGTGACGGTTCCAAACAGGTTGGATTCCTGTCCAAGGACGAATATTTTCTATGAAAATTTCTCGGACATTCAGGCCGGTAAATGTTATTAATACTGTTTATTATAAAACAGAGCATTTACTTAAATATTTGTATCTATGAAAAGAATGTATAAACATAAAAATGTCTTAAAATACATACATATATATATATATACATATATATACATACACACATATATATATATATACATACATATATATATATATACATACACGTATATACACATATATATACATAGATATATACATAGATATATACATATATATATATATATATATATACATACATATATATATAAATTTATGTACATATATATACATACATATATATACATACATATATATACATATATATACATACATATATATATATGTACATACATATATATATACATACATATATATACATATATATATATATATATATATATGCATATATATAATCATATATATAAGATAGTAGATGCAAGCACATTTCATGAATAGTTTGTGCAGTTAAATTCAAGTATAACGAATCTTCTTGAAGGCATCATAATTTGGAAAAAGTTGAATCTTTTGATTGAAAAGTAAGCCTAAACAATGCAACAAGTTTCAGGAAAATTCTGCAAATTAAAAAATGTTTCACAATAACCTGTGAAATGAAACATCAGCAGCCTTTAAATAGTTGTCTATCCTTGACACAGAAAAAAATGTAATATTTGGATAAGATGAAAAATAGATGTTGATGCAAAAGAAAATCATGTCAAAATGTCAGACAGCCTTTAAAACCTGTCAGCTTAAATGGAATCTAAAATTGTGAACAAAGTTTTTTTTTTTCTTTTGTGGGATTGAAAGGAAATTTTTTCTTGTAAATTACTGAAACCATAAAAAAAGTTCTTAGTGATGTCACTACAGGCAATTGTTTATAAGAAGCAATGGAAGAATTTAAAGGAAGACATTGTGTCATAGCACTTAACTTTATTCCACACATGCAATGTTGTATATTATCATGGAGTTGGAATGGGAATTGTTTCTGCATTCAACATGGAATTGGAATGAGTAGAGAAAGTCTTTTATTTTATATTCTCCAGATCTGTTATTTTGAGATTATCATCTTTTTAATTTATGTAAGAAACATTAATTATCAGCTCAGTAGTTCTGTTGTAGGAATAAACACTTTTGATACAAGTCTGTAGATGTTTTATAGTAAATATTTATAGGCTTATGGAACAATATTTGGTGAACTTGTGTTTGTCCAGTTAAATTAAATAAAACAAAACATCAAAGTTAAAACAAGCAACAACTAATGCATTTTATTAACAAACGGGTTTACATGCATACACAATTGAAATCCAAGGAAAAGACCTTAAAAACTAGCTATAGGAATGTGCTTTTGTGTTTGCGTAACAAGCACGTCTGTGAAACTCATATGTGTCTGTCTGTGCATGAGAGTTCAATAGTTGGTGGCACTAAGAAAATAAATGCAACTATTTTTTATTGGTGACATTATCTACATTTGAGTACATCTGGAAGCAAGTGGAAAAAAAAGAAAGAGAGAGAATATGATTGCCTTTTGATAGACTTAAAGAGTTCCTCCCTATAGACATTTTTGGTAAAGTGATGGAGGGTAAGCCACAGTTCTGATAATTTGTAGAGCATGAACAATTTGATTCAAAACTGAAATTGTTCTTTTATGATGGAATACACAAAAAAATTGGCAAAAGGTCATAGAAGTTAAATTATTTTAATGAATGAATAATAATGATTGTATGAATGAAACATTTTTGCCAAATATGTGATTGAATCGTTTGCATTATTCAAACATCTCTCTCATACATACACATACACACACACATATATATAGATATAGATCTTTCATTAAAGAGAATGATTTTGTTTGAATTTTTTGTTAAATACAAGAGGGCTTGTACTTGGCTAAAAGGAGCAGAGGTATTGCATGAATTTTATTGATCAAGAACTTTCATAATTTTGGTTATTTTCAAAATCCATCTTTCCTAACTTGACTGAATTAACTGAAATAAAATATCATTAAGTATGGTAAGTGGAATGAGAACAGTCTACTCCAGTAGACTGAATAAAGGGTTTAGTTTATAATTTCAGGAAGTTTACCAACTATAACAGACCTATTTAAGAGCATTTAAGCATACAATGATCAAAAACATTGGAACAATAACAATCAAGATGGGGACACTAGATGAGTGTATAATAATGAATAATTTCATCATTTTTATGGGTACTATGCTAGTATTATCATATATTCTGGCTTATTACACAACTTAACTTTTTTAAAATTGGAAAAGTAGAATGAGTGACTTTCACTGAATGGATCTACTTATCTGTCTGTTAACTATTCCGTCTGTCTGTCTGTCATTTTCCCATTTCTATTTTTAGCAACAAATCAATTGATGCCTTGAGAGAAGAACAGGAATAAACAGAAAATAAAACAATTTTTCAAGAAAAAAAGCATTCCATTTGAAGGAATTACATAAAGCACAAATGTCTAAAGTATTTTTGTGGAAAAACACATTGGATGGCAATCATTTTAGATCAAACTCACACAGCAATCCGTACTTTAAAGGACACACCCAACTCACTCACTACACTTCTGCCAACTGATCTGATCTCTGCCAAATAAAAGAAAACTGCTGCCAATTGTAGATTGCCAAGGGACTGACTTCCTCTAAGACCTTTCGATGAGTTCAAGCAAAATTATAAGTACCTGCACCTTGCAACAATGTACTGCATTATTTATAAAAATTTGGCTTTTATGGCAGTTTTAAATCATTGAAGAAAATCAAGCAAAAATGGAGACAAACTCAGGAAGAATGAAACTGTTAACATGCATTCCTATATGTGTAATTCTTTATTAAATTTAGCTTAGTCTGGCACAAGGACATAGAAATGAAATTAAGACTAGAATTTATGGAAGTAGTAATAGTCTGTTTGATTAGCTTGCTAAAAACTGAGGTGTGAAAATGACAGTCACCATGCAGTGTTGATTCTTATATCCACCCTGTTGATATCAATCCATATGCATCTGTTTGAATAATAATAATAACAACAAAAAATGATGACTAAAATACATGCAGTGTTACTGGAATTTAAAATGTTTTAAGGCAAGCAGATTTTTGTAAAGAAAATGCTAAATGAGAAAACTAGAGCAATAGTAGTCAATAGACAAAGAAAAATATCTTTCCCTTTCTCAATCTCTCTCTCTCTCTCTCTATCTATCTATATATATATATTTGTTATATTGCACCCCCAGCTCCCACCAAAAAAAAAAGAAAGTAATGAAAAGTTCTCAGGATGAGCCATTTGCCAACATCAGAATCAGTCTTGGAATTCCTTCTTAGTTAGGCTGAGAATGTTTCTGCACCTTTTTCATAAAAGTATAAGAAAAAATTCATTAACAAATGGAAATCTTTGTGCAAAGATAAAACTTGTTTGTTTTCAATTTATTTGAAATTCATTTTAAAATTGATTAATAAATTTAGCCTTGATTATTTCTCTGATCTTGAGTCTATATGGGTTACGGTTAATGAGTACAATGCTTTGTTGAAAAGGATGTCTACTGTAGAGTAAAGTTTAGCAACTGCTAGTGTAATGAATGTGCTTCTTACTTGGAGCCTTTCTATTAAGACCTTTATACTAGAATAAAAGTCTTTGTCTGTGAAATTTATTTTTACCGAGTACTTTACCAATGTGGCTTTGTGTCAAATTAAGTAAAACCAATATCAACATATTGAAATTGACTGGACTGTACAGGTTGTCAAATGGGGTAACACCTTTTTATTGTCTGGTTAGTGTTGTGGCCTTGTTGGGGCCAGAAATAAAGACACAAGAGAGGAATTGAGTTAAACAAATATATTAATAGAAACAGTAATACAAACATATACAAACAAGAGTGTTACTGCAAGAATGTTCGGTCTGACTGTCAGATCTGACTGCTGTAAACTTCCCTCTCTCCAAAAAGGCAGTACCTGCTCCTATTTATAGATGGGAGAGTCCATGCATGCGTGGGTAAATTACCATAACAGTTAGATCAGTTAATTATGCAAGAATAGTTTTCAAATGTGCTCACACCTAACTATCATTGTATATCAGTGAGGAAACAGTAGTCAGGGAGAAATGGATTCATGCCTTTTCAAAGATATTAGTGCAAAGAGATCATAAGCTTCTTCAGATGTAATTTTAGGGCTCTATCCTTGAACATACATTGTTCCTAATTTTCATCAATGTCATCAGTTCTCGACTCAGTATCTATGCTGATAACGTAACTATTTATTCCTGTCTTAATAGTAAGTTTGATTGATTTGATAAGATCAAATTGGCAGCTGATCTAAAAAAATGATCTTCAATCTGTTGTTAACTGGAGCAAGGAACGGCTTGCTAATTTTAATAGCGACAAAATAAATGAATGCTCTCTTTTAATCATCTTAGAGAACCCATTAGGCCTTCAGTCAGCATGGCTGATGCTAACCTAAGTGAGTCATTGCATCTTCTCAGGCTAACATTTTCCACTCAGATGAAGCAAAAGAATTATATTGTATCAAGTACTAGGTTTGCTGTATCATGCGAGACAATTTTTCTTGCACATTTATAAATCTACCATTCATTGATGCATTATATATTGTTGCCAGCATCTGGTCCAGTATTTCTGCCAAGGAAGAATTTTTAATAATATTGGTCTTGACCTAGCATCTCAGCTTCAGTCACTTTCCCACCACAGTAACTTAGCTTCCCTCTGCCTTTTCTATAAATATTTTTATGGCAACTGTTTGGATGTGCTTTCTTTGTTGGCATCTAGATTTCTTGAATTTAAACTCAGTATGAGATCGGCAGTTATCTATTTATCTATCAATCTATCTATTGCTGTCTACATTGATATGTCTGTCTATCTATCTATCTATCTATCTATCTATCTATCTATCTATGTTGTCATCGATATGTATCTATCTATCTCTTCCACTATCTATCTATCTATGTTGTCATCGATATGTATCTATCTATCTCTTCCACTATCTATCTATCTATCTATCTAGTCATCGATATGTATCTATCTATCTCTTCCACTATCTATCTATCTATCTATCTATCTATCTATCTAGTCATCGATATGTATCTATCTATCTCTTCCACTATCTATCTATCTATCTATCTATCTATCTATCTATCTATCTATCTATCTATGTTGTCATCGATATGTATCTATCTATCTCTTCCACTATCTATCTATCTATCTATCTATCTATCTATCTATCTATCTATGTTGTCATCGATATGTATCTATCTATCTCTTCCACTATCTATCTATCTATCTATCTATCTATCTATCTATCTATCTAAATTGGATGACTGATCATGTGGTTTATGACATTGAACATGATGCAGTTTGGTCTTCACAAAAGAAAAGAAAATTCTTTTTCCTCACTTTCATCCCAACTTAATGTTTTCCTTTCTGATTCTTTAAATTCTGTTTATGAGTTCTATTCCAAAGATGATATCTCTCTTTATCTTATCTTGAGAGAAGATGACGTGTTGCCCGCCTAAGGTATTATTGATCAATTTCGTAAAGCTTCATCTACTAAAATCCCAACTTCTTTCACAGAAGAAGGATAATAGCTGCATAATTTTAGTGCTAGAAAAATAAACATATGGTTTAGAGGTGAGTGAGGCAGAAAAAGAATGCGTCTGTTTTCATTTCAAGGAGAAAACACCATAAAATAGAGAGGGTAAAGAAGAGTGTAATATTGATAGAGTAATTAGAACTCTAGAAGACAACAATAAAAGGTAAGAGAGACAGATGAATGGCAGTAAAGAGAGAGAGATAGTGGGAGAGAGAGAAGAAGGAGAGGGAGAAAAGTGTAAGATTGAAAGAGAGAGAGAGGGGAGGAATTAAAGAAATGGGTGTGGAGTGGAGTGGAGAGGAAGGGGAGGGAAGAGGAGGGAAGGGAGAGGGAGAAAAGATAAAGAGAGATGAGGGAGGTGAGAAGAGATGGTGAGGGGAGATGGAGAAACGTCAAAGATAGAGGGAGAAAGAGGGGAGGAGAGGGAGAAATGTGTAAGATTGAGAGAAAGAGAGAGGTGGAGGGAAAAAGAAATGTGAGGGAAGAGGGAGAAAATTGAAAGAGAGAGAGATGGAGAGGAGAAGAGATGGGGAGAAGTGGAGAGAAATGGGAGGGGGGAGGGGAGAAGGAGGGGACGGGAGAGGGAGAAAAGAGAAAGATAGAGAGAAGGCGAGAGGAGGAGAGAGAGAGAAAAGTGAATGATAGAGAGGGATGATGGAGAGGAGAAGAGACGGGGAAGTGGAGAGAAAAGGGGAGGGGGAGAGAAAAGGGGAGGGGAGGGGGAGGGGACGGGAGAAAAGTGAAAGAGAGAGATGAGGGAGGGGAGGCGAGACAGAGGAGGGAGATGCAGAAAAGTGAATGATAGAAAGAGAGAGAGAGAGTGAGGTGAGGAGACCAGGAGAAAAGTGAAAACTAGAAAGAGAGAGAAGGAGAAAAGTGAAAGAGAGGGTAGGGGAGAGAAAGTGTGAGAAACATGAGAAATAGAATGAGAGAACAGGAATATAGAATTTGGTTGGGTTTTGCGTTAAGAGCTGTTGGTAAAAATAACCATTTTTGTTTCTCCGTTCCTGAGATTGTCAAAGCAAAAAGAAAAAATAGTGAAAAAAATGAATAACCTGAAGAAAAATATTGTGTAATGGAATTAAATTCTGATGTAACTTTCAGTGGAACTGCTTTAGGTGCAAAGCATTGTGGGTAGTCAGAGTTTTACATCAAGAAATTGAACACAAAAATCAATAAAGTTTTCCTTCAAGATTTAGGAAATACCAAGTTTTTTTTTTAAATGTTTATTGTGACAGAAAAAATAGATATATATTGACACTTATTGGAAGACTGATAGAGATGTACATGGATCTGAATGCACTGATGTAAAAATGGGGGTGGGCTGTATATATGGGCCTCTAAGAAGGACACTGGGAAATAAAGGTACATTTATAGACATGAAATGAGGCTTTGGATAGCTGTGCATATTTGAATGTTTACATGTGGTTAAGAACCTTTAAGTACACATTTGAAAATAAAAAAATTAGACCAAACTCCAAAGTGGTAAAATATTAAACTCACAAATATCACCAGAATTATAAAAGCAGAGATAAATTTATAGAATGCAGTATGGTCAATCCAATGGTAACGCTAAGATAATACATAAAGATAATATTAAAAATGATATATTTACTGGTCTTCATAAGATCAACTGTAGCTATACTGAAATTTACGAGATTCTAAAATCAACAGAAATCCCTGTTTATCTATCAGCTATTAAGAGAATTGATCAATGCTTTGAAGTAGCAGTGGATGTATGAATGGTGTACTGGATAATGACTCAGAATGAGAAATTAGAAATCCACTATCCTCTGCTCCACTAGCTATGCATTAAATAGTAGGACTTGTATTTGAAAAAGCATTGTTATTGTAAAGGATATTTGATATTCACTTGCAAAAAAAAAAAAAAAATTTGTTCTTACATTCCAAAATATGTTTCAACTTTAAATAATCTGCAAAATGTTGATAAGCCATAACAAAACAAATCAATCATAGCAATCAATCAATTTGAAATAAAAAATAACATTGCCAGAAAGAAAAGATCTTGAAGGCCCAAAGTGTCTTATCATGCAGGGATGACCATCTGAAGTAATTTACAGTTCTCTGAGACAGGAAGTTGACATGCTATGTTCAAATTCCATTTGAGTTTGTTGCATTCACTTCTCCCCCTAGCCATGGGTTAGATAGCAGAAGGAGACTTGGATCTTTAGCTTTGATGATTAATTGTCATTCATGACTAAACTCTTCAGAATTAAAACTCTGTTGCCAAAATTATGAATATTGTAATATAGCAACAACTCTAAGTAGAAGCATATGAAACTTTATTTGACCAATTCAGCTTTAGTGTTGAAAAAAGTTTATTTTATTGCAATGGAATTGTTACAAGCGAGGTGGGGGCAGATGGGATGTGCTGATTTTATTACCACATTCTTTGCACCCTCCCCCCACCAACCAGTATTTATTTTATTCAGATGGAAGAAAATTGTTCAAATGACCAGGCATCTTACAGGTTCATTGGGAACATCAGGATGGCTCGACAGTATTAGGGTCTTTCTTGTGTTAATTCATCAGGTTCTGATTTTGGGTGCTTTGACCTGACATGCTTTGATGCTCAAACTGTTTTTCTTCTGAATTAGAATAGTTGGTTTGTAGGGTGAGCCCATTTCTGAGGTACTGACCATTCATCAGAGCTAGAGTCATGCTATGAGGATCCTAGACTTGAAAGGTCTAGGTATTCCTTGTGAGGTGACCAGGGAGTTTTGCCAATGGAATCATCACTTGATGTATCGGGAACGGATATTGCAGATACTTCTTGTATAGTTACAAGACCAGCTTTCTTTTTCATGCTGGGGCTAAATTGTGTTATATTAAGTGTATGGCAGCAAGAGAAAGGAATAATGAGGGTTAGAGTGAAACAGCATTTATTGTTGGTAGACAGTACAGGAATAGCGATCAGATGTATGTGTAGTGTCAGGAGTTGAACCCTTTCTTATGCCAGTGTGGCCAAGGTCACAAGATATGGTTGGAGCATTTTTGGTTGATGGAGGTCACAGTTGTTGGTCGTCTTGTCGGTTGGTCAACCTGCTTTATTGAAAAGAGCCCTGTTCTGTGGAATGGAGGCCACGGGCATTGACTGTGAAGGGAACACCTTGGAAACAAATTGAGGTAGGCCTGTTCTGTGGAGCAGATGTAGGTGGAGTCAATTGTGAAGGGAATGCTTTGTAAACAAGTTGAGGTAGAGCTGTGCTGTGAAGGTTGCTGCATCAACTGTGAAGGAAATGACTTGTAAACGAGTTGAAGTAGGATGAGGTGATGGCGTGGGTTGCTTTTGATGAAGGCTTGTAGCTGGGAGGAATCGGGGGTTGGGATGTTTTGCGTCAAAACTGTATAACCAAGGTCAAGCCAGGAAGTGCTAATAGTTGTTGAAATGTGTGGTCGTGTTGAGTGGTGGTGGTGAAGGTGGTGATGGTGATAGTAGCAGTGCTTTGGTGACGAGGTTATGGTGGTGGTAGCAGCAGCAGCAGCATCACCCTGCATGATGGCCAGCAGCTGCTGGACTGCAACTGTCCTCTGGTCATCTTCTGGTCATCCTCTTTTAACCAGGTTTGATAGTCCCAAGGAGTGTTTCTTTTGCTGGTGGGAATGTTCATGATTGGCCACATCTGGAGTTCACTTTGTAGGCCGGACATGGTGCATGGAGCCCAATGCTCAGAAAATGACTTTTGTCATTTCGCCTTCTGCCAGTGTGCAGAAATAATCAGAATGAGATCTAATTGCAACGGAGTATAACAATCACTTAGAGAGAGAGACAGTATCTTGTCTCTGGTCTGGATATCATAATCAAGTGTACTGAGTGTTTGGCTCTATTAACTCTACTTCATCGGGTAAGTTGGTCTGTGATTTCCCTGGTGAGCATGACATCTCAGTAGCATAGTCCCAAGTTGTGAAAGCCACAATGGAAGAGAAGTATCCATAAAGCTTCATTGCAGGATGGAGAAGAACTATAAGAGTAGCATTAGTTGCAGTACACAGCAATGTTCTAATAGCATATACACCCTCGGCAAGGAGACTTTCCCAGTGGTCTATCGAGAATCCATGGTTAGCATCAGCTAACTGTATTGACTTCCATATTATGCTGTTGTGCCTTTCACATTGACCATTACCCTGAGAGTTGTAAAGTGTTGTCCTACTTATGGCTACTCCTTGTTCTCACAAGAATTGCCAAAGAGATTAGGACCCAAGAGACCTGAATGATGCATGAGATGTGAAGTAAATGCAAAAATCACATAATTCATAGATTCATTCAATGGCATCTCACTGCTGATCGTATGACTTGTGGAAAAGTTTTATTCACACAGGTGCATTAGGTTGCCTCTGCTTGTTAACTTATATCAAAGCTACACAATTGTCTCTGAAGTTATTCAAAATGTTTGGATACAGTCTAAACAAGCCCTATATATCTATATCTATATCTATATATATATTTAAATACACATTGAAGTATATTCATATTTACAAATATACATATATGCCTGTACTAAATTTTTGCATTTCACCAGACAGAATCAAGATTTATACAATTTTTAAAATATTTAGTTATATATTAATATGTATATTTTCTGTCTGAATTTCTGGGATGAATAGCCTAGTAAATTAAAGCATTGGTTTATTAATTTGGTGATATAGTATTTGTGAGTTCAATCCCTTGATTGGGCAGTGTATTTGGACTCTGTAAGCAATAACTGAGCAAATACTAAAGATAAGAACTGGATGAGATATCACTAGACATGAACAGTGGAATGAAAGCAATTTAGCCCCTTGTTGATGAAATGAAGAGTTCAGTTTGGAATTCTCTGAAGGTTATCCTGATCAACATACACACCTGATGAAAGCCAGAGCACACAACAGTCGAAACATTGTGATAACAACAACAAAGATGAACGCAATAGTCCACATGTAAATAGTGCAAATAATAAATGTATATATTGTGGGGTTGGGGATAGGGGCTGAAAAGTTATTTGCCCTTCTCACACTTCTCTAAATTTGGTAAAACATCAGATATTTTTGAAAGGGCTTTTTGCAAGTGTATATATATATATATATATATATATATATATATATATATATATATATATATATTAAAAAATTATAGCATAAATATGTTATAAAATCACTACAAAAATAGCCATTTTGTTTCAATACTTCTGGTGTCTTATCAAATGATGGTGTTGAATGTAGAATCTACAGGTTCTACAGTAAACACCACTTGATAAGACACCAGAAGTTTTGAAGTAGCTATTTTTGTAGTGATTTTATAAAATATTTATGTTATAATTTTCAAGCAAATTATATTCGCTCTACTCTGTATTGAGCACTCTTTTAAGAATAGTATTTTTTGGTTATTGTAATTTATTCCGTATACACCAATCCTATACTTGGGCATGGCTTAGTGGTAGAATCTCTGACTGACGCCAATTCAGCCGGGTTTCGATCCTAGCTAAAGGCAGACAGACGTCTAGCCACACTGATACAGCGAAACAGTCTGTCTTATCAAGTGATGGTGTTGAATGTAAAACCTGTAGATTCTACATTCAACACCATTATTTGATAAGATACCAGAAGTGTAGAAACAAAATGGTTATTTTTCTAGTGATTTTATAACATATTTATGTTATAATTTTTGAATAAATTATATATTTATTTATTTCTATTTATGTGATAATTTTTGAATAAATTATATTTATTCTACTCTGTATTGAGAACTCTTTTAAGAATGGTATTTTTTTGTTATTGGAATTTATTCCATATAAACAAATTCTATACTTGGGTATATATATATATATATATATATATAAAGAACATACTTTGTTATGTAGGAGGGAGTCCTGATAAATAGTTTGCCATCCTTAAACACACAGTGAACACAGTGTCAACATTTACAATATCCATATTTAAAAAATCAAAAATATGTCTACCTACAACCACAACTAGTGTAACTGAAATTCTTTCACTCTCACACAAATCAACATATGGAAAATGACCAGATACAAATGAAAGTGTCCATTAGATGCTCAAATACAAACATGCAAACATTATCAACTGAATCACTTTAGGATTGCGATGCACATGAATTATACATATGAACACTGCTCAACAGGACAGGACAGATACACAGGAGGGGGGGTCTGTTTAATTAACAAGAAACAAACAACACAAAAATAAAAATAACAGAAATATATATATATATATATATATATATATATATATATACAATTCTATCTGTTAATATATATATACTAAGAAATTTATATATAAGCAATATATATGTGTGTGTGTGTGTATTGGTGAAAATGGATGATAAAATCAAATTGTTTTGGTATACATCTACAAAATATTTGAAAATTTTAAAAAAGTACTGAAGCATATTTTAGTTTCTTAGACATAAGTATTGATTTCTTGGTTGTAAGACTATTGACTGAGAAAGCACACCCAATAAACTTTGAGAATCGAACAAGAAAAATGCAAAATAGAGTAAATCTGGTCTGAGTAGAAAATTTGTGAAACTTTTACTTTACACAATAAATTAATAAATTAATAAAAAAAATTTACTATTACAATTTTTCTTTATTTGTGTTCTTTACATTTTATTTTTGGTGAACCCCACCCCAAACCAAAACAGTTGATTGCATCCATGATTCATATTCATTTTTAATTTATTCTTTTATGTGTCATGTCCCTAAAAGGTATGGTGGATCATGGCTCTCCACAACATCCTGTCTTTTATTTCTTTGCATAACTTTTGACTCTTTATCATTCCTCTTTATCTTTGTTTTGCCAGCTAGTAACACAAACTCGTGAAGTAAGTTACTCATTGTTTCTATGTGTTTTTCTTGACTTTTTAAGGCCTACCAGTGTTATATTCTACAAGCTTGCTTTCCACATTATAAGCTGGACAAATTTAAGCTGTCTCTTTCTTATTGTAAGTTTCAGTTTCTTTGTAGATCCTATTTTTTTTAAAACTTCCTTATTGATCACATGTTGAATCCATGGTATTCATAGCATTCAAAAATAAAACTACATCTCTGTTACTTCTAAGTTATTTCTCCATTTGTAAGGAGATTGTCTAGTATTAACTGCCATTTAAGAGATTAGACATTACATAATAGTGCAGTGCTCTTTTCTTTGTTTCTAATAATTTTTTCCTGTTACTTAAAATGTTGCTTAATTCCTAAGAGGCAACTTTTTATTGTTATTCCTATGCATCTATTGTATTGTACTTCCCACCTGTTACTACACTAACACAATAGTTAAATTTATGATCTTCAATTTAACATCCCCAATATGTAGTTCATATCTTGCACTGCCTCTTTTGCTGACAACAATGTTTCCCATCTGCTTACAGTTAATTTTCCTTTCAACCTGATTTCTATTACTACCTTAATTATTCTTTCAGTATTTTTTGATTTTGTCATCAACACAGTATCATTATTATATCTTATGTTGTTAAAATTATATCTACCAATAATAAATCAGGGGAGGTGTTATGATGTTGGAAATCCATCTACCCAGGTTTTTCTTGCTATCTGAGTGTCAGGATTCGAAACATTTAACAACAAGAACAGCAACAAAAACAAATCTTTTAAATGAAATATAAATAAAAGTTATTTGCTGAAGAAAGAGTAGAAACAGAATGTCATTTGAAATAACATTTGTATATTTTTTTCAGAAATATACAATAACAATAAAATGTTCAATTTTATTTGCAGTGAAGTTTGTTTTTGCTGTGGCCTTGTTAGGGCCAGAAATAAAGACACAAGAGAGGAATTGAGTTAAACAAATATATTAACAGAAATAGTAATATAAACATATACAAACGAGAGTGTTACAGCAAGAATGTTTAGAGCTGACTGCTGGAAACTTCCCTCTCCAAAAGGCAATACCTACTCCTATTTATAGCCGGGAGAGTCAATGTGTGTGGGGGTAAATTACCATAACAGTTTTATAAAGTAATTAAGTGTTTTTATTGTGTTGTGAGATGTGTGGAAAAAACTTATTTTATGACAATCAACCTGATGTATTTGTGAGTTTGTAGACAAAGGCTTAGTAGGTGGTTGCTGGTTAATACCCTTCTATTGTGTGCATGGACAAGGCTATTTTCTCTCTTCCATTGTGTGTGTGGGGGGGGGTGCAGGTGTGTTCACAAGTGTAGATCAAACTGGCCTCTGTAATTGTTGTGAGCCTCAAAAAGCAGTAGGTTTCTATTTTTATAACTGTAAAGGGATTCAAAATCTAATTTCACAAAGAGGTGTAAACTTTTTGAATTCAAGGTTTTCATTGGTAGGAAAATAATTTCACACTGGCTGGTGAAAATCTTTTTCTCAAATTTGTGGGAGTGATGAAGGGAATTATTATTATTATTATTATTATTATTATTATTATTATTATTATTATTATTATTTTCTAAATTTTTCCAAAAATAACATGTGGTATGTTTGCAACTACATCTGCAAATATTTTGGCAGTATTTCTCCTTCTAATGATTGTTTATCCAAAAAATCCTTCTGATGGGATTTTATTGGTTCAAAAATATATATAGGATTTAATACTTATATTGGGATTTATTTAACCTATACAGTTAGATGATTCTTTAAGGTCATCTTATTTGTATCAGTTAAATAAACCTGGTGAGAAAATTTGATCATGTTTAATTCCTCTTTCGATTCAGTATTCACTGAAATGGTGTTCTATCCTCATGCAGGTTGTTTGTTTCCAGTAAAGGCTGCATATTAATTGAATATATATTTTACAAGTAAATCAAGTTCTTCTTGCATTTCAAGTAGTTCTTCATGTTGAACTTTAAAATAAGTATAGGTCTTTTTGAATTTTTATTGCTGTCAATGATAGCATTCTGATCACAAAGATAGCACTTATTATCACACTAATTCTGCTACAACTTTTGCTTATTAGAATACTAATGATAAGTTTAGATAAGTTTAGTTATGTGGCTTATCAAGCTGATTGGTTGATGGAGTTCACAATCATTTTCATCTGACTTTGGCATTGTTATAACGATCATTCTGCTGATATCTTCTGGTATTTTTACACTGTTATTATAATTCAGAATGATGATGATATTTCATCATTCTAAAATCTGAAACTTCATCATTATAAAAACAGCCCTTTGACCACAACAAAAGAGAGTAGAGGTTAGTAGAGTAGAGTTGAGTAGCAAGTAACAGTAGCAGTAGTAAAAAGGAACAACGTGGATGTATCATCATCGCTCCATGAAAATTGACAGTTCAAATGCTTCCTTTAACCACAAAATTCTTGGAACAAGCAAAAACAAGTAAGTAGAAACATAAAAAAAACCCAAAAGAAACAATAACACTGAGGACATTATTAAGACACACACAATACCAATATTGTAATTAATATTACCAAAAGAAAAATACACATTTTTGTCATTAATATTGGCATATTTCTCAGTCTTATTAATGTTAATGTTACTTATGTATGTTTTATTCATTTCATTTTCAGTAAAACTAAGGAGAAAAGGAATTCCTTTATCAAGTACTACAAATACAAATAATAAAAGGGTAAATTACTTACACAACTCAACCTCCCTACCCACACGATTACACTGTCATTTATTTCATTTATGATTCCAGTAAACTTATTAATTACCAAGTTATCAAAGTTATTGTGACCAGTAGTATTCTTGCTTCAGATTGTATTACAAGGTCTGCCATGTTTTTTGTCATTGAAGAGCTCTCCAAGCTATTTATACTTTGTTATATCTTTTATTTTTCAATTATGAGTGTTCACTTTTTAGACTTTGTGCATCCTTTTTAAGAACAAATTTTCTGTCCTGTTGTTTCTTTTATCTTTTTATGTATTTCTGAAGGCACTTCTGCCACCTGTATCAAGGAAGACATGCATTGGCCTGAAGGTGAACTCAAGTTTACTTGTTTAGGTTTTATGAAATAACCAAATATATATATATATATATATATATATATATATATAGTAAAGATAATAAATCTGTTGGTACATAATCCAAGTGGATCATAGTAATATCAAATATAAAACTGATCCACAAAAAGTGTTCAATGTATTTATTATTACAGAGCAAATAATTAATACACAATAAAAACACAAATTACCTCATATGTTGAATAGGCTTATTTCAACTGATGAAAAATTTGTCAGTCTTATTCAACCCCCACCCCACATATAGACTCTTTATACCAGGGTTGAATAAGATTGATTAATATTTTGTCCGTTGAAATAAGCCTATTTCCCATATGAGGTAATATATGTATATATATATATATATATATATATATATATATATATATATATATATATATATTGTGTATATTTAGGCAGCATATTTTCATTCATACAGGTTTGGGTAAATAATTTAGACAAATCATGTCGATTAGTTTTTGTTTTGTTTATTTTATTTCATTTTTTTTCACTTTAAATTTCATATTGACAGGAGAAATAGCATTTCCTTAATGGTTTGGCATCACTGAGACAGCACTGCAAAAGTTTTCATCTTCTTTTGTTTTCATTATGGCCCAAAGTTTAAGCTTCTCATCTATTTGAGGAATGGTTACTTATATTAAATTTTATTAATTCTACTGTTTTTTTATCACATGATTTTTTTCTCTTTCTCTCTCTCTCTCTCTCTCTCTCTTTGAATAAGCTGTAATTAGGGTCTAGTGAGCTGGTCTCAAAAGTCTATGTTAGTAAATATGATCTCTATATGAAACAAAACTGATCTTGTGCCTAAATCAACCATTTTCAGTAAATATCTATCTACCTTCTTGCATTTGTATGTATGTAAGCCAAATTAAAATTGAAAGTAAAAAGTCTTCATATCTACTTTGCAAATTGTCTTCTCAAGATGATTGCTTATAAATCGAGAAATAGAAAAAAAACTACTGCCTGAAATGATAGCAGCTTTTTCAGAAGATAATTATGTTTTACTATTTTATAAATGTTCTCCATTTTCAAAATAGTGATTGATTTATCATAATGAGCAAAATCCATTCTCCCAACACATTGGCCCCCTTTGCTTTGCGTCCCATGAAAAATGGTCTTGAGACAGAATTAGAGAAAGTGTCTGCTTAAGTAATGGAAGTGGAACTGAATTTGCTTCCATTAAAGAAATACAGATATACAAGCTGGAATAAAAGCTAGAAATTTGATTGCTGATTACACTATATAATCTTTACCTATAACTTGCAATTACAATTGATATCATTAAATAAACTGCTACACAAAGTGGTATATCTACCTATTTAGTAAGCTTTTCTTATTGATCTATCTATATATCTATCTACATCAGTCCATTCATATCTATCTATGTATCTATTTATCTCAATCAATTCATGTCTATCTATTTATTTATTTATCAGATTTATCTGTCTATCGATTTATCTTGTGCATGTGTGTGTGTATTTTCATATATATCTCGACAGTCATCTAAATATATTTGAAAACACACACATGCGCACATGAATAGTTATCAAGGAGAGAAAATTTTTATTAAGGAAATGGAAGTGAATGAACAAAAGATTAGGGTCAGTCTGTGGCCAGTTTTCATGGTTTATTACAAGATTTGTTCTCCAAAGAAAGAATATCACAAAAGGTAAAAAAGGAACTTATTAATTTATGTGTAATAAATTGACGATGACTCAAAGGGAATCATTTTTATCCTTGATCATACAAATGCTATGCACAAAAAATTGAGCAATGTTTACTTCATCCTCCATTTTCATGGAATGTAAGGAGTAATGGATTTGTTTCCTAGTTTTGTTAATTTTTCTGTGTCTTTTGAAAACATCTACAATTAATATTAAATCTTCTAATCAGTCTGAATGAGTTGTACTTTGATGTGGTGTAATGATCAGCAAGCTCGTCTTGATCAATTACAACTGAGTAGTGAGTTTGATCCTTACTGCTTGCTCCATACTTTTGGTCTTGTACCACATCTAAAGCTACTCTTACAAAAACCACCATTCTGGACTTGGTGGACTGAAGTGTACATATTTAGTCTGGTTTGGTTTGTTTTATTTTATGGCGCATCAACATCAATGGGTCATTTAATGCTGACATTTTTTTGTAATATTTTTGTCTTGTCAAAAATCTATTTCTGTTAATATTTTTTTCCTCAAAACTGTATAGCTGATAATATTATTTTTCAAAAAAAAAATAGAGCTGATAATAATATTTTTTCAAAAGCGTAGAGCTGGTAATACTATTTTCCCAAAACATACAGCTGGTAATATTATTTTTTTCAAATAAATGTAGCAAATTATTTATTGTTATTAATTTTTTCCATATATATATATATATATATATATATATATATATATGTATATATATATATATATAATAAAAAGGCTTAAACACCATAGTCATAATTTATTCCATTGGAATCGTAAATACGATCCAATTCATCAGACCTATAAATTCAATATATATATATGTATATATATATATGTATATGTATATATATATATATATATATATATATATATATATATATATATATATATATATATATATATATAAGGATTGCCATGAGTCATAATAATGATATCATTTTAGAAGAGAAGCAATGTATTGCAAAGTTATTGAATGATAGAAACATGAAACTTGAAAAGGGATCAGAGAACAATAGAAAAATAAACTGAAAATCTTGACAGTGGAAAAAGGAAAAATTAGGTTTAAGACTGTCACAAAAAGAGATTTGTAAAAAATTAAATGGGTAACTAGCAAGAAAAAGTGAATTGATGCTTGTGTCTATGAATATGTATGCATATGTGTGTATAGATGTGTATATATGTGTATATATATGTACATAAAAGAGATGTGCGTAAAAGTGCCCCTGTTGAACTTCCTGAACATACCTGCAGGCAGCTCGATCTGACATGTACAGATTATGGCAGAGAGTGTTTGTCAATGGCTGGACTAAGGAGTCACTTGAGAGTGCACCATGGAGAGTAGCAATTGACTATAAAGCCGTAGATGTCAAGAAACTGAAATCTGATATTTACGGTAAAATATGCAGGTCCATAAGTGGTTTCATTTGACATTTTAAATTGCATGATAATGTAACACCCACTGTTGCACCACTTAATTTCCCTGTTTGTGCCAGAATATTTAAGGTCTCTAAAGAGCCACATTCATTCAGCACATCTGTAGATATTCTCCAAAAAGATATGTAGTAATGGCTGTACTCAGACACAAGTTGGCAACCACCATATATATATATATATGTGTGTGTGTGTGTATGTTTTATGATGTTGGATGGCTTCGCTTGTCACTTTTGCTATGTCAAACAAAAGGACATTATCACTTCCAAAATGTTTGTTATATTCGAGACTTTGTAGACGCTGGTACAAGTAGTAATGCCTTCCAATAATATCTGCACTAGTAATACTTGTTCAAGCAGTAATTGCCAAATAGTATAATGATCAGAAGAGAATCATAATCTGTATAGTAATAGAGTAGAGAGAGCGGATAGACAAGAAGAGCGAACAGTGTTTGTATATGCTACTTCCTATTTATTCATTTTCTTTATGATCATGTGATCTACTTAATAATGGAATCACCTGTGTTGCTTGCTGGCAATCTAGTTTCAAACCACAGTGTCAGCAATGACAATTACTCTTATACAACAGTATGTATATATATATAAATGTGTATGTGTGTATATATGTATGTATATGTATATATACCAGAAAGACCTGCAGATTGCTTGTGCAAGTTTTCTGACAAGTTTTGTAAGTTTGTTGCAGGACTCAAACATCTCATGATTGTACAGGGACAGGCAAGTTTCCAACATAGGGTAATGCAGACAAATATTATGTCTGCCATGTGTGTAAGAGGGGTTGTAAAAGTAAAGCTGGCCTTAAGAATCACTTATGGGCCCATAGTGGCGTGTTGGCTCAGGCAAAAATGATAGAAATAATAAATTTCTAAATGAAAAATACAAAAAAATCTACCTAGTGAAGAGATGGCCTTCTTTTGCAAAGAAGTGACAATCAGTATGTGTGTGTATATATATATATATATATATATATATATATATATATATATATATATATATATATATATATACATATATATATATATATATATATATTGTCATCCTCAGACAGACTGTTTTGGCGTTTCACAGCTCATCAGTATAACTAGATATCTGGTTGCCTCTGGCTAGGATTGAAACCTGGCTGAATTGGCACTAGTCAGAGATTCTATCCCTAAGATGTTGGTGCACAGCAGAGATGAAGGTGAATTTAAGCGTATTTATTTTTAGATAAACACACAGTGACTGAGAGAACTCAATATATATATATATATATATATATATATATATATATATATATATATATATGTGAGAACTGACCTAAACATAATTGCAAATACCAGTGTTTTATGACTTTTTGTCTGTTTTTTTTTCAATCTCTGACTTTTAATAAAAGTGAAACATGTTAGATTGAGATATGTTCCCTGTTTATTCTTTTATTTTATCATCCTCTTGGATTTCAATCCATAATTGATCAACATTTGACCTTTAACTCAAATGTATGTATGCATGTATGTGTATGTATGCATCTGAATCTGTATATATTAATATACATATTTATAAACAATCCCACTTTTGAGTCTCTTAATATCAAAGGAGGCATAGATAGTGGCTCGGATTGAGAAATTGGAGAGCCAAGTTTGAATTCCAATTGAATCCATTACATTCACTTATATGCTAATACCCTTAGGAAAGGTATTAATCCTCTTCTTCTCTCTCCAGCTATGGGCAAATAGCAGGACAGACTGGGTTCTATAGTGTTGGGTGGCAACTGGTCTACTGCAGAAAGAAATGGCAACCTACTGTGGGAAAAAATCTGCTTTGTCAGGTATCAAAAGATACATGATCGCCTAATCATGTATCATGTTTGGCACATAACTGACTGACTGAATATCAAACCCAATATTCTATGAAAACTACTTCTAGCATGTAACACACAAGTTCTCTTCTGTGACAATCTAGAAAATAGTAACTGATGTTTTAGCCATGGGATCTTTCCTGGGACTTTCTTTCAATAATACATGGTACACCTTGTAAATAAGATTTTTAGCACAACAGACAAAACATTTATATATGTCCTGTTCATCAATGATATATTCCTTCTTACAAAAAAGTTTGGTAACATAATAAAACTAAAGCAAACATTTGATTTTTATTTGCTTTGGTTTGTTTTACAGCATATCAACCTTGATGGGTTACTTAATGCTGACAAAATTTTTATTGCTGGTAATATTTTTTTTCCAAAAATGTATTGCTGGTAATATGTTTTTCTTCAAAAATCTATTGCTCGTAATATTTTTTTCAAAAAATGTATCATTGTTTGTATTGCTGATAATAATTTTTTCCTTCAAAAATTTATTGCTGGTTATAAATATTTTACAAAGCATTTCTGGTATTAAAACCTATTTTTACATTTTCGTAGTGTTTTGACCCCACTTTAGGGGTCTAACTATTTGCACATAGCTGGGAACCTAACAGATGCTCCCAACCTGGATCAGGGTAGACCTGTGAACACCAGCAATTAAGAAGTGGTTTCACACTCCTCAAAACCTCTTGGTTAGAGGCTTTGCTGTTGGATGTAGCTTATCATTATACCCAGGACCCACAAACGTTTGAATGCAATTCCATAATTTGACTTGCATACAAATGCAATGTCAATAAAAAATCTTTTTTAATCTCCTCATTGATAATAAGCATGAATACATCATCAGTTCAATATACCAAAAGGATTCACCAGACTGGTAGATGATAATAAAGAAATATACTGTTTAACAAATAAACAGAGCATCTACTCAAATATGGGTATAAACTAAAAACAATGTTCAAGTAATAATAATAATAATATATATATATATATATATATATATATATATTATTATTATTATTATTTTTATTTTTATTATAATAAAAACATGTTGAAATCTCTACACAAAAGATTTGATCGGTCAATAGCATCACATGCAAAACACTTTGATGATTTTCAGGTGAGATGCTTTGAGTGTCTAAGTGTCTGAGCCATACAAAAATACAGACCAAATGAAACATTTTAGGAAGTGAAGATGTGTTTGGAAGTTAAGCTTCCTGCTCAACAATAGCTTCTTCAACTTTGTGAATTGTTTTTTTTATATTGTTATCTTTTGCCTGATTTTGTTTCATCACAAGGGATCCAAGTTCTACAAAAGATCTGATTTGCTCAATGTTCTCACCATTGACGTCAAGTTTCAGTCTCTTAAAATTTCACAATGTGTTCTTCTTTGAGACCAATATTGATTTGGTTTTGCATGTATTGATCTTCAACCCATATTTCTGGTTGATTGCCTGCAGCATCCATTTTAGGTTTTCAATATTGTCTACAATTAACATTATCATTTGTCTATCTGAGATGATTGATTCTTCTGCCATTTACTTGCGTAACAATATTTTACAGCTCATCTTTGCATTGTTTAAATATCCATTAAGATTACATGCTGAATAGCTAAACAGATCTGTTGTACATTCTTGCAAATTTTAAAGTAGTCTCTCATCTGGTTTTCAGTTTGCATAGGCACTTACCGATTCCGGTACAAATTCTGTAGTATTTGAACATTTTCTGTTAAAAAATGACTTCCATCAATTTATCATGTTTGACCTTATCAAAAGCTTTTTTATAATTGATGACACAGAGCTATAAGTTTTTCTGTATTTGAATGGATCACTTACATATCATTCTCAAGGCAAACCTTGCTTCTTATGCACCAGTCTCCTTATAAAATTCAAATTGCACATCTGCTATCTCTGCATCAATCATTGGTTCTATCCTGTTCTTTAAAATCTTTAGTAAGAGCTTTAGTGTGTGTAGCATTATTGTGTGGTAGTCGCTATGTCATGTTGTATTTGACTTCTTGGCAATGGAAATAAATGTGGAGGTTATATTTCTCTTTGCATAAGAATTTAAGTGTAAGTCATTTGTGAAAGAGAATATATTTGGAGCTTTTATTGATTTAATTTTTGATATCTATCAAATGAGCAAAATGAGAAAGTCCCATGGTGGATATTAGTTCCCACTGGTAAAATCAATTATGAACAATTGCCAAATGTTTATCTTGGCCATAAGCAAAACCTTCAGGTGGCCAGCAGCATTTTTCATAGAAACAATGGTTGAATTTTCTAAATTTTGCAATATATTTAAATAGGAAGGATTCACTTGATTATTGAGTTTCTTGCCAAATTGTACAGTTGGAAACAAGATGGATAAATGTTTGATTTGGTTTTCATCTTTATTGGCTGAAATGTTTTAATTTTATGATTGTCAATATTTTTTCTTTTTAATATATTTTATTTAATAAACAAGGAAGTACTGAAAAGTTCTCAACCTGACTTGATTTCTTAATCTGATTTTCAAAATCTTGGTTGGACTGAGAACTTTTTAACACTTCATACTTTTCAGCTTTTCTATGTTTTTTTTTTCACATTCTGACATCAAGTATTTCTATTATTTATTTGTTTTATTGTCTTCATCTTTGTTGTTTTTATCATTCTTCATTAAATTCATTCTTTTTATCTTCTTCGGTTATATTTCATAGATTTTTTGTTTTTTCAATTGCAGATCACTAGAGATCAATTTTGTATTAAAATAACTTTTTTTTTCAGCCAATAAGAAAAACATGAAATGCTAAAAAATATTTGGTTTTGTATGTAAAACTTTGTGCATTCATCCAAAATATTTTCAGATTAAATTAAATGTTTTTCAGGATTAAAGTTGCTTACGGCCACATCATGATGATACACTGGTTCCTATAAGATAACTAAAGTTAAGCAACTTCAAATCTGGTCAGTACCTAGATGATTGACTGCTTGGGAATACCAGGTGCTATAAGCTTCGGTGTGTGGCTGGTGTATTGGCTAATAGCTTGGAATTGTTAATTGGAGAGCCAAGTTCTAATTCCTGTTGGGTTTGCTATATTTACTACTCTAGGAAGAAATATGAATCCATCTCTTCTCACCACTGCTATGGGTTAATTACTAAGGCTTGTATCACTAAACCATTATTATCTTCCCCTCTAAAATTCTTATAATCTAAAAATATTTTCTGGCTTTAAATAACCTGAAAAAGGTTAATAAGCTGTAAAAAATGAATCAATCTATCAGGATAAAAGTTGGGTTGTTCCTCCCTGAGGGCCTTAAGTAAAAGCTAGCAACCTCACCATGATACTTCTCAGAAATATCATCTCTTCAAAGTTTTGCACCGTAACTTAAATAACTTTTACTGAGGCAACTATCCTAATTTGGGCAATCAAAAAAAAGAAAAAAAAAAAAAGGGCTGTGTTCCTTCCCAGGATTCCTAGATTTATTCTTTGAATTCAAGTGACTTTGATTTTCAAACAACCTTTTCATACAGGGTAAGCATTAATATAGGATAGCCGGAAGCCATTTCTAACTAGATGCCAACATCATTTCTCAGGTTTGAGGCTTCAGAATATTGTTTCAGTCACAGTTACTTTTTCATGTGTAAATAATGTTTTGCATTTTTGATGTCATGAAGGAATATATTTAAGAATATAGTTTTTCCTGTGTTGGTTATAATTTAAATTAATTTTCCTGGTCAGCTCCTGGTGTCTTTGCTAGTTCTGATTTAAATATTAATAAATTAATGTAAGTTAAACATGGAAATCTTATGGTACATACTTAAAATTTAGGAATAGAATATCAAATTATATATATATATATATATATATATATATATATACACAAGTTTCATGAAGGACAACTGAAAATGTACTGCATTTAAGCTTTTTATTAAATTTTTCTAATGTTTTTTCTTTTCTGGACATAATGTATGAAAAAATTGTCTGAGTGCTTTCAACAATTCTTTTAGGACTTTTTTTTATTTTACAAACCATATGTCCAGAAAAGAAAAAACTTATAGGAAAACAATAAAAATTAAATAATAAACTTAAATGCAGTACCTTGTCAGTCAAAACTGAAAAAAAGAGGGAGGGATTGCTGCCCAAATCTGCAATTATATATATATATATATATATACAGTGTAACCCGGATATAAGAGAGTTGTCGGGATTGGAAAAATCTCTTATATCCGGGTTTGGTCTATGCATTAACACAGGCTCTAATTTGGGACTAGAGAAAATCTCTCTTATATCCAGGTTACACTGTATATGTATGTATGTATATATATAT
Source organism: Acanthosepion lycidas (assembly GCA_963932145.1). Lineage (NCBI taxonomy): Eukaryota > Metazoa > Mollusca > Cephalopoda > Sepiida > Sepiidae > Acanthosepion > Acanthosepion lycidas. Next base: position 147,343,375 of record OZ010573.1, read on the forward strand.
ATATATATATATATATGTACTAGCAGGTTTTGCCTACTTGCTATAACTTTACAAAGTAAGATATATTCACTACTTGAAATATCTTAAACAAAAATATTAAATAAACATTTCATTCATAAATTGGCTTGTTATAGTTAAGAAAAGTTTTACAAATAGATGCCAACTTGTTGAAGATCAAGTAAAATGCTAATTTCAAACACTTTTCTGCACTATATAAGACAATATTATTAAAAAGAACTATTTTTGATATGAAAATCAAAACAATCCTCAAATAAAAATACAGTAATGAAGGACAGTTAATTAAGGAAATAAACTTATTAAAAAATTATCTTAAAATTTTAAGCTAGCTCCAGTTTTGGATAAAAAAGAAAAATAAGAGTTATTCTCTTTGAAACATAAAAACAATGCTAATGGCTAGTATAATATTAATATATATTTTTAACCTTACATTATCTGAGCTCAGGGAAAAATTGTTTCCACTGCCTAATTTTTCTAGGGCTTTTGAATAAGATATGAATCATTGAAATCAGACCAGTGGGAGTGGAAGAGTTGCTTGGACACACGCATACGCTGTACTTTATATATAAGATATATCAAAAACGGGATTTGTTTGTATGTTCTCTCTGTGTATGTGTATGCTATTTATGCATGTCCAAAATTCTTGACCGATTTCAAAGAAATTATATACTCATATTGCAAATTTAATAAATTAGGTCAAGACAAACTTTTCAATCTCCAAGCTCTGCCAAGGTTAGCAGAAAAATTGATAAAACTGAAGGTAGGTACAACTTTTTGCCCAAACGAAGGCAAAGTTTCACACAAACAAAATTTTTACTAGATGAACTGATGTTCTTTGCACTTAATGAAAAATGTTATGACGTTTATGTAGAGTGCTTGATCATTTTCCTGCAACATTGGCTTCACACACACACAAAAAAAAATTAGGTTTTTTGTGTTACTTAAAATAAAGAATTGAATAACTTTTTCATTTTTTATCTGATTTTCTTCATACATGTCACAAAATTTGTCATCATGCAAGAAATAAGATAGTGTGGTTTTAGTCCTGCTCACTTCCCCATGTATTATGAAAAACCATGAAAAACTGTTAAAAAAAAGCTTGTTTTTCAGCCATAACTCCCTGGTTTTTCATCCAATGCTTTCCAAATTTACCATGTAAATTACATATGACACACAAATTGTCTTACATGAATGTTTGGTTAAGATTATCTCAGTTAAGTGGACAAAATCTGCAACAAACTAGGTCCAAAATTGGCTTTTGCCATTTAGCCAATAGTTTCTTCATATGACTGCATCCCAAATTGGCATTCAAATAACCTTTGATGCAAAGATTGTTTGAAAAGGATTATTGAAGTGTTAAAAGAATCTCATATTAACCCCAGCTTTTCAGTATGTGAAGAAGGAGTGGGGAGGGGCGTTCATGCATTTGCACTTGCAGTTGAATCCAATTCTGATGCTTTATCCTTGTTTTTGTTTCATTAGTAAATTTATGAACAATGCCATACTATTTGAAAGTTATTACAGCCATAGGAAATTTACTGAATATCTAAAACATTGAAACAATTTAATCCCGAGCAACGCTTACACAAAACTTTTTATTGATGGAATTCCTTTATTAAGAACAATCAAACACTTGCAAAGGATATACCATAAAATGATGAGGGAGAGGGAGTAGCTTAGTAAACCAGTGGATGATGCATGCAAGTGGGGACACAGGTGGACATTTCTAGATAGGGGGTTGCAGGTATACAGTGGTGCAGTTATACAATTGCAGCCATGTACACTCAGGTAATGCAGGGTACCTCGGCTAGTATATATATATATATAATATTTTTATTATAAAATATTTTACATCTCTACACAAAATTTTCATTGTTTTGGAACTGAAAAATTGTTCCTCACCAGGTGATGTTGGATAACTTATGATGAAAATGATTTACTTGGGAAATTAGAAAACAATTCAGTAGCTCATTTGAGATTTAACAAATAGTGGGGAAAACCTAGACTCAAAAAATAAAAAAAACACATTTTTGAGTATGTCTTGATTAACCAATCAAAAGATGGATCAAAGCTAAAATAGAAAAATGAAAATAATGTCAGAAGTTAGGGGTAGTTGGGTTATTAATTTATGTCTAGATAAATTGACACTTGTAGGCACGTCAGCACAGATGACATCCGGTTACAAATATAAAATTAAAATACTGTGAAGTAGACAGAAAGATATATTTAACAAAAAGTTAATTTTAAGGAATTTCAAGATTTAAAAAAAAATTTTATATTTCAGAATTATCTTAAAGGGACCTCTAGTGTGATTAAAACAAATTATATATATATTTTGAAACCATAATATGATACTTATTATACTAAATGGACAATAAAACATGGCAATATTAAAGTTGAAAAATCAAAGAATTAAATAAATATTATATGGACCATGATATATTAATAAAATAATGGATATATAATTGTAATACATAGATTTTATTTTATTGCTTTTTTGAAAAATTCTATTAACTATATTTTAAGTAAACATACAATATCTACAAATTGTATGCATTGTTGTTAAAAGAAGATATATTCTGATACCACCTCTGTTTAAGTTTTTTTTGTACTACCAATATAAAATTTCTTAACAGCTGGGTTTTCAGTAGAAGAAATGGTGCATTGGTAAACAATCGATTCTGTAAGAATCTATTTTGCAATGAACAATTTATAGGATTGCTACATAATTTATTATCATTATTATTGGCTTTCTGCTTTGGAGTTATTATTGTTTGGTTTAAGTGTTGATTTTTCCTTCATTCTTGCTTTATCACCTTGCCTGGGGCAAAATAATTAGCATATATATATATATATATATATATATATATATATATATATATATATATATAGGACTAATATAATATACAATTTGAGATATTGGTGAAAACATTTTAAAATTTATGAAATATATTTAATTTCCAAATTCTTTTTCTATAGTCCTCCTCCTCCATCTTTTCTTTCTCCTCCTCCTTATATTATCTTTTTTCTATCCTTCTTCTCATTCTATCCTCCTCTTCATTCTTCTCCTTCTTTTCCTCCTTCTATCTGTCTTTTTCATCTATCCTCCTCCTCCTTCTCCTTCTCGTCTTTCTAACAGTCTTCTTCTTTTTCTAGCCTCCTCCTTCTTCTCATCATTTATGATGTTCAGTTTCACAACATTAACCAGTGAAGAATGAAATATGAAATTGTACTTGGCTAAATGTTTACTTCTCTGATAAACATTTATGGACTTTGTGAAAATTCTGGTCTTATTGATTTTCACTGATTCGCACAAAAAGATTTTTCCTTTTGCAACAGGATCATTAATAGACTGATATGAAATAAAACAAAATTGAAAGATTAGACTCAATATGTTTGAGGGTAAAGTAGGGACACTAAAAATATTATGCATACTTTCAATATATAGGTAAGTATAAAGAACCATATTAATATACAAATGTTTTATCTTGTTCCTTTTCATTTGTTTGTTTATTGTAAGTCTGCCCTAATCATTCAGTATCTGAATAGAGTTTTTTTTTTACATTTTGTAGAGTTTGGGAATGAAATAAAACCAATCAATAAAATAATACATCTTTCTATGATGGTTGTAATAAAGGAACTGGAAAGGGTTTTTTGTCATTTGCGCAATTTTATGACTCCACTTCCGAAAAGGACAGAACCTCTCTCTCTGTTTTCTCTTTCCAACACATAATATATAGTTTTGCAGCTCCACCCATAAAGTACAACCTTTACTTTGGTCATTCCAACTTAGCATAAAAGTGGCTTGAGCTCAACTATTATAACCATTCTTATCATTACTTACCATAACAAAAATAAAACAGACATACCCAAGAGCCATTGAGAACTTTCTTTCTCTACAGTTTATATAAAATAAAGAATAAACAGTCTATAGGAGACACTCAAATTTTTGTTGCTTCTTCTTTATTTATTTATATGTGAATATGCACACATCTGCGAAACACCAACATGCTGCCTTAAATGCTATAAGTTCTTAAGTCAAAATGTCAAGCTCTTAAGGAGTTGGTTTATTGTGAAGAAATCATTTTTTAAAATTACTGCAAATGTCATATTCAAGGTGTGTCCCAAGAGAAACTGAACATTCATTACTTTACTTACAGCTTTATCAGACTTGTGGCTTTCCAAATAGGCCTCTCCCCACTGTTGATAAACTAGTATTTTTTTTAGTTCCAGAATGCATTTTGTATGATCTAGTAATATATTTTTCTATAGCTTTTCTATTATTTGAAATTGAAGAATTGGATTTTAACTTTGGGAACAAAAAAGTCCCCAGGATTCAAATCCAGAGTAAAGTGGGTGGAGGATGAGAATTGTTTTTTTTTTATTTACCAGAATCATTTTTATAGACAAAAAGTAATGCGTATCATCCAGTTTATGTTTCTTTATGCCTCAGGCTGGCCTTTTCCTGTAGATTGCATTTCAATTCTTCAGATCACAAAACTGCATCATGGACTGCATCAACAACAGACATTTTTCTTTGTATTCACTTTATTTTATAAGTCTTTGCATCATTTCTAAGATGAAACAAGAGGGAGAGACAGTGAGATTGGTTAACTGGCTAACCAAAATATCACCATTTTCTGGCTTGCTGCACTAAGGAATAAAGGTGTGGCAAAGCCTCTTGATCCTTCTAATTCTTGCAGCTTTCTGAGTATATTTTTCATATTTTGGACATATCAAAGCTTAAACAAAGGCAACCCATCACTGTCAGAATTCTATGCCCACAGGGTTCAAATTATTGCAACCCATTACCGGTCATCAGAGTCCTGACCAGTAGTTTGCTATTCTGGACCAGACTTTGCATTCTGCAAAATATACACCCAGGTTTTGTCATCCATTTTAACATTTTTTCAGAAAATTTTCATTAGAATTAACATGACTATTATACAACATGACTATTATACAAAATGACTATTATACAACATGACTATTATACAACATGACTATTATACAAGGATTAGGGCTTCATGGTTCTTTTTTTTTTTCATTCATCTCTCAGCAGACTTGACAGTTATTTGGCAACATCAGTTTCTCTCTTCAACTTGGATGACATGAACATTTATTGATTTTACCTCCAGATAGAATCAGTCAATGATTTGCATGGATCAAAACATGCACTTTCTCTGTCATTGTTTGATGACATGGTAGGCTGTCCAGATTTTGGATAAACTTTGATGGTTATCCTTTGAGCTTTGGTCCATCTCATGCACAACTTACCATCAGCTTCTGGCAATATCAGAAGACTTTATAATTTGAAACAATTTCATATAAACGTGTTTTTCTTGAATATTCTTTGTTTATCAAATTATAAAAAATGACAATTCACATTGTACACATGTTCATTGTAACAGGTGCAACTTAATTAATAAAGTGATGCATTTTTTTAATATAAAAAGTCAAAAGTTATTTCTATATGATCAAGATCAAATATTACCGTAATACAATTCTAAGCACACTAGAACATTTCATTGGTGTATGATTTTAAAAATGTTGTTTCTTTTCAGATGCATCTTGTATCAGAAATGGCAAAAATTAAACTTGATGTTAAAAAACTAATGACTAAACTTATAAAAAAGATATCCCTAAATTATAAATGGCATTATTTACATTGTTCAGACTGTTGTCCTCATCTTTATTGCTATATTCACAACATTTTGGCTGTTGTATGCAATGGCCTTCTTCAGGTGAATGGAATGGATTTTTCTAGTTTCAAGTGCCATGCCTCCTCCTGATGTATCAGTTATCTCCCTTTAACTCAACTCTACAAATTTTTGTTCACCTCCACAGTAGACAGGTACTGAATTCATAACTTTTTGGGTCAAGTCACCAGATCCGACCAATGTTTTTTGCCACTGAGCCATTATCCAACATTTCGAACAATGTAAAAATAATGTAAATAATTACAATGTCTCATCTCAGAAATATAGACAAATGGCAATTAATATTTCATTCAGTTTATTTAGTATTTTAATTAAATCAATCACTATATTATTCATGTCAAAGTTCAGTTTTATGCTCTGCTGGAAATAATATCACACACACACACACATATGTAATAATATTTTATTCTGTCTATCCTGAATTCTTTTCTTAATATCTGAACCCTGAAAGCTCATTTTTTTTTAGCTTCTTAATTCACACCATACAAATTGTGTAATGGAAGGCAATATATATATATATATATATATATATATATATATTGTGTATATTTAGACAGAAATTTTTCATTAATGCATGTTTCATTAAATAATATAGACAAGTTTTGTCTATTTATTTTAAGTAAGTTCCTTTCATATTGTCTGATAAGCTTAATAACATTATCATTGAAAGACAAAAGGAAATCACCATACTGATACATACATACATATATATATATATATATATATATATATATATTTATATGTAAAGAAACAATTTATACAAAGAATTAAATAGCTATTAGGTTGGTGCAAAAATAATGATGTAATAATGTCGTTTTTTGACGTATTTTTTAACGTCAAAAAACGACATTATTACGTCATTATTTTTGCACCAACCTAATATGTTAATGGGATTAATGACAAAATTACTTCGCTAACAGGACTTAATGAGACATTAACTTTCTATCAATTCCTTGAATAATAAGATCCTTATATTCGAGTGGTTTTCAGATGGAAGGCACATCCCAAATACTTTCGACAATTTCAAATTATCACCTTCAGGGTGCAATTTTCCCATACATAGGCAAATACTAAGATGAAATATGTGTAGACTGAATTATGTTTTTTTAAATAATGCTATTTATTGACAGAAGAATATATGTTTTGGAGTATGCAATACCACAAAGCTAGAGTTCTTGTTCAGATCGATCAAATGAGAACTTATTTTGAATTTTGAAATAAATTGAAATTTTGTTATAAATCCACAAAATTTTATTTTTAAATATCTTCTTTACAAGCAAAGAAACAAACTGTAGATTGCTTAATATGGAATTCAAAGGAACTTAATTTCCTTCCTGTCTGATGTTGGGAAACTGATATCCTTATATCAAATACATCCATCCTATTAAAACTGTGAAGACCATGTAGCTACAGGTGAGATATAAATTAACCTTTTTTATTAATAAATAAATTAGTTTACTTTGTCAAGTTTTATTTGTGAAATAGATATGCTTGTTTATTGTGCTAACTTTATAGTTGATACAATACTAAATAAGAGGAGTGTGTGTTTGTTGTATGTGTGGAAGGGGATACTAGGGATGTACATTGATAACCAAGTAGGTGGCACCCTAAAATATTTGGGAACCACTAAGCTAAAAATAAAATTTATTTGTTTTAGAAATTCACCCAAGTCCAATGCTAAGTTCTTGATTCCATCTTTATTTCTTACCAAACAAAATTAAAAATTCTTGACCACCTATTGGGACTTACATTTAATCCATACCTCAAGTGGAACTTGTACATGTGACCCCCATCACTACAGATTCAGGGAAAATGATCAGTTCCCTGTACTCTGCTCTAGCAAGTACTTGACTCCTTGTGCACTTCTTTACAAGAGTCATATCAGGCCTAAAATGGAGTACTGCTGCCATATAAGGGTTGGAACTGCCCAGTCTCTGCATCCTTGTTGATAACAAATTATTTTCCACTCTGCAACCCTCTTTTCACTTCTCTATCACTATTTCCAAGGTGAGTGATAACTATCTTCAGTTCCACTAGTTCTAACCTTCATGGCTAAAACCCAGCACAGATTTTAGTAAACCACTCTCACTCCCTTCACATCCCCCTGGTGAGATGCAAGTTCCAAGCAAACAGCTTCTTTCCATAAACTGCTGCCTTGTAAAACCTACTCCCAAAAGGCTGCTTCCCTGATCACTAAATTCTTAATCTGTTCAAGTCTAGGGTTAACCCTTATCTTCCACACATATCTGTAAAAGCTGTATTTCTTACTCTGTAACCATCTGCCTCAAGTGGCCCCAGGGCCTTGTACAAGGCGAACACCACTGTAAAACAAAATAATGCCTTATTTTTGATATAATGATGCAGTCAATGCAATTCTCACTTGTGCTGGCTCCATGTAAAGGTTACAATTTATATTGTAGTCATGAATGACTAACGATATTATGCCAGTAAATATACTGTCAAATATTAAAACATTCTTATTAAAAATTAACCAAACTGATTTTTTGGTTTTGTCATTCATTTCTTCTGTTTTCCACTGTATATTGTGTGCAACACTTTTCATAAAATGCACAGATACAATCCTTTGATCAGGAGTTAAGTGTGGGAAGTCATAGGCTGTGTATACAAATATTCCAATCTAATGCAGGAGTACCAATCTATATGTAAATAATTCCATTATTTTTGATAGGTACTATTCGAGTATTATAAATATAATGAAAATAGTGTGTATTTTACTAGTATCAAAGTGATTCACAAAGTTTGGGATGCAGTTATCATGCTGAAATGATTTTATCTACTATTTTCTTCTTCAGTCCTTAGCTCCGTTACTAAAGCCAAACCAGCGACAGCTGGTATATTGGTAAGTAGATATTTTGAAAGCAATATTGTAAAAAATAAAGATGAGAGCTTATTGTTCAAGTTAACATAAAATCAATAAGAACTCAAGAGTCTGAAATTGGCGTCCTGGAAGTATGCGCTTGTGTCTTGGAAATTGGCATCCTGAAAGTATGCGCTTGTGTCTTGAGATATCAATGTTCCTTGCTTTGAACTATTCCATTTGCAATGTCAACTACCAAATGGAAATTTTCATTTTACTTAAACATTTCAAAATAATTCTAGTCTTTGTATGTTGAATGATTTTTAAAGCATACAAACAGAGGTATCATGCTTTTTAGTACTTGAGGATTTTACAAGTATATGTGTATTTGTTGTTAATTCTACACATAAAAGCCAGAACATCTTTAAAACAATGAAAAGAAATTAGAAAAATGACATATTTTTACAAAATCAAAATGTTTTTAAAAGCAGGCAAAATTTATTTATTAAAAAGCAAGTATTGATCAATAATTATTGTTAACTATGCTGATTCTTGTGGTCCTATCAAGGATTGAACTCACGATCCTTGGCTAACAAATTTCTGAAGACATTAGCCTCCCACTCTTCATCTTAATGGATGTGTTGTAAACAGTGGCAGTAGCAAGATTGTTTCCCTTACTGACAAAGTGGATTTAACCATGGGACATTATTTAAGTTTACTGAAATTTCTCCGCAATTGTCTGGTGAATTTCTGTCGTTCAGTTTATGGATCAAGATCCTGTTTTATCAATTATTCTAAAGATGATTGAATAAATATAGAAATATTTTCAAAATTAATTATCTATCTGTCTATCTATATCTGAAGTACTGCTGAAAAGTTCTTGGCCCAACACACTTTTCAAAATTTGACTAAATGTTCAAACATTTTGACCCCATCTTTGTTGGCTTGAGAACTTTTCTGCACTCATTGTATCTATCTCAGTTCCTTTTACATCTATCTGTGTTTGTGTACTAGCCTTCACATGCACATTCATATATATATACGATTTCATCAATAAAACATTATTTAGTTTGAAGAAGTAGTTTTGAAGCATGAACTGGGTATTAGGATTTTTTCTGTTTTGTCATTCACTTACCCACCTTGATTGAGTCTGATAGAGAGAATTTATAAATCATATTCTCCTCCAATGAAATATAATATTCTATGCACTAACACTATCACAACTAAAAAAAAGAATTTATCTAAACTCAATATAAATTTGTTACAACTACTTCTAAAACAATAAAAGACTTAATTAATACAAAACAAAATGATAAGCTAAATCTTGAAGGAGGAATTTATTACCAGTAATAATTACCACAGGGAATACATTGGAAAAACCTCAAGAAATTTAGATAAAATATTATATGAACAAAACAACGCACTAAATGCATTAGTTGCTCACCTTAGTAAGATGGACATCAATTTTGATTTCGGAAAACGCTACTCTAATCAAAAGAGAAAGCAATTTAGTAATTCATTGTTTAAAAAGTGCTTTAATCACGAGATCATTCACAGTAAATTTGAATCCAGTTTCTTGCAACATTTCACCTTTCTTGGCAGAATTTCTATTATTACAATGTGGGATATTTTATCAAAAAATCAATAGAAACCTAAGCAAGAAGAAAAAGTGCATTTGATGATCAACCCAAACACATATTTAAAAAAAATGTTTTCCTTTGTGTGAATGTGTTATCGCATCAACATAAGCATCAATTTAGTCCAGTGAAATTCTAAAGGACAAAACATTACATTGTCATAATTTCCTTAAAATTGTTACTGTTATATAAAAACTTACATATTTTCCCCATACATATATATATATATGTGTGTGTGTGTGTGGTTTTCTCTTTTAAGCACATCTGACTGAATAAATTACAAACATTATATCTGTTTATTTTTATCATAATCCTTTCATATTCACAAATATTTTTCCATATATTGCAATTGAATAAGGCAAGAAATGCACTGTAACCATGAGAGTCACTTTTATTTCCTAAGTACTTTCTATCTCTTTCTGAGGGGTTTTACTGAGAGTGAAAGAAAAATGAGAAAGGATAATAAAAGAACAGGATTCAGGAAAATGGAAGATGGTGAATGATGTTGCATTAAAAATTTTAAAGATCATAGGTGACAAGGAAGTAAGAAGCTGGAAGGGCATTCCACAGGCAAGATTTGCAAAAAAATAAATTAATGAAATAAAACTTATCACAACATCTAGTCATTTCAATGGTAAAATGATGAGACCTATCTGTCAATCTAGTAGCATGTTTAACTTTATGCAGATGATTTACCAAGAAGGAAAGCTCATTAGAACAATTACCATGAAAATATTTATAGAAAAGACAGAGGGAAGCCATGCTATGACATTTGGTAAGTGACTGAAATCAAGATGTCAAGTCAGGATTAATAACACATGCAGCTATATATACTGTACTCAAGTCAAAAATGGCATTATCTATCAATATAATTCTTTTATTTTCAGTCTGTGTACAGAGACTCACATATGCAAAGGGCATATTTTCTTTATTATAGATTCAAAAGCACAGACTGGAAGATGACTATTATACTATTTAAAAACATTT
>OZ010573.1:147357054-147402054 GCA_963932145.1 Acanthosepion lycidas
ATATATATATATATATATATATATATATGCATATATGCTTAGAGAGACACAAACTATCTCCTAAGATTAGTGTAAATACTTAAGATATTTACACAAAAAAACAATCTCTTCTAAAATCATTTTTATTGATTAAAAATCTACTTGAAACTCTTATTTCTTTCCAAATTTGTTGTATTTATTTAGTCAAATCTACTTGAATCTATAAATGTTGTGTCTATAACTCTTACATATAAATTATGCTTTTATGTTATTTTAGTGCAAAATGACTTCATGACTTCATATTCTTTTAAAATCAATTTTATTCTCAAGGTTGGTCATGTTTTAATTTTCTCATGTAATTTTTTTTTTGTGAGTAGGCTGGTGGGTGTTACATCCTTAGTATGTCTCATATTAAAAACATTCTTTTTTATTTTTCCAATTTCTAAACTTAAATCAAGTTAAGAAAAAATCAAAAAGCCAATGGAAACTGGTGTCAAAGGTCAATATTTGACCTCTGTTAAAAATTAGCACTTTCAATGCTGATCTGAAATATTTGTAGAAATTGCATAATTTTTTACCCTTCATGTTCTTAAATAGTCACTTCAGATTTTGGATCTCATGTATTTTGTATGGCATGGAACTTGTTCAGGAATGTCTAAACTCTCATTTGTATAGAACTATTTTCTCAGACCAAGGATTAAAATGGCTTCAAGCAAACAAATCCTTTAGGTCTTAAAGAAGACAATCTTTCATCAGACCCAGAAATCTGTGGCTATAAAATTAGAAAGAGTTCTACCAAAACTAAACCCACCTTAATTGAACATTGTTGCCCAACAACAAAGATGGAGATATCACACGTGATGAGAAGAGGAAATAAGGATATGAACAAAAATGTTAACTTTCCATTCTGCCAAAAGCAAAAGGTTTGCAAGGAAAAGCCTGTCTAGACTAGAAAGAGTTGTAACAATTGATAAATGCCTAATTTTCAGAAAAAACTGTTTTAAGAAAAAGATTTTATAAATTTCATGTTATGTTAACTCCTCAGTTAATGAATGCCAAATACCTTCTGTAGGGAAATGGCTAATCTGACCATTACCATTTGGCTTGGGTATATGTAGCTCAGCTTAATAAATGCCAATTCATATATTTATCAAATTATAAATACAAAATAAGGAGCTTATGACTGATTGAGCATTTTTTAATCATTTCACCCCAGGCAAGGTAATAATGTCACTATGATGCAAGGGGTTACTGGGAGTGAAAGAGAATGAAAAGACTTTGGTAAAGAGAAAGTAGAATAGACAAAGAGCATTCAGGAAGACAGAAAAGGGTTGCTGATGTTGAATTTAAAGTTTTGAAGAATAGAGGTAGAATGGAAGCAAGAAAATGGAAGAAAGAGTAGTGTGAGAAAAGAAATTATTAGAAGTCATATCTAGTTATTTTAATGATGAGACAATTTACTAGATTGGCAATTTACAAGCTATTTCTTGACTAAGCAACTGATTGAGTTCATTTTTGAGAGTAACTGCCAGTTTCACTTTGTCACATATATTGAAGTTGCTATTAAGATAATACTAAATAGTTTTGTCATCAGCATAGATACATAGTTTGGAACTGATGATGTTGGGAAGGTTGTTGATGAAGATAAGAAACAATATAGATTCAAGGATAGAACCTTGTGAAATAATCTAGAAATGTGGCCATTGAAATCAACCTTCATTCCATGATTTGTTAGAAATGACTAAATCAGGTATTATGACATGAGGTATTATGTACACTATTTAAATTATTTGGACTATTGTCCTCATCTTTGTTGCCATATTTATTACAATGTTTCGTCCATTTTACGCTCCGGGCTTCTTCAGGTGGTTGGAATGTCGAACTGAACACTTTATTTCTCTCACTGGGGTAGACTGTTCTAGTTCCATGTGCCATGTTTAATGGATGTCAGTTATCAGCTATCTTCTGTTAATTCCCCTCTGAAAGTTCTCTACTGCCTTAACTGGAAATTGAACTCCAACCACCTGAAGAAGGCCGGAGCATACAACGGCCGAAACCTTGTAAAAAATATGGCGACAAAGATGTGGACAATAGTCTGAATTATGTAAATAATGCTTAAATCAATTTAAACATTTGGCCAGAGAAACCGTAACCCTTGAGCTTGTGGAGGGAGAAGTTCAGCATGCCAAAACCCTGTCAAATGCCTTCAAGATAATCTGAAGCCACAACCTGAGCCTTGCCATTCAGCAAAGCCTGATAGATATATTCAGTAATGATTGTTAACACATCGAGAGTTGACCTAGAAGAATGTAAGCCATATTAGTCATTTAAAAGAAAGCTGTGTAAAGTGAGATGCTTAACCAGTTTGGAGTTGATCAGAGCCTCTAGTATTTTGCCAAGGTTTCCCACCAGTTCCAGATATCAGTATTTTGGTCTAGGTAATTGATTTTCAAGACACTTAAGCATTTCCTAATTGAACAATTGATGTAACACAATCACCCTATTCAGTTTGGCCTTATACCATCGTAAGCAATGTTCAACCAAATATCATTCATTCAGTCATAATTCACAAATACACATGATGACCTACTATTTAGAAGCATTGTTTTTGCAGGTGTTTTTAATAAATGAATATCTTGTATAAAGAAAATGTTTGTATGTTTGTGATATAACTCTTGGCAAATGATAAAATTTCATTGAAAATTAAAATTAATTTTATATGAATAATTTACATGTAGGCTTTTAAAGTCTGTAAATGAACTAGGTTATTATTAATTTGCACCAATGCACTTTGGAAAGGCATGAACCCACTTCCCTTGAGTTATATCTTGGCAAAATGTCTTGTCACTATTATGTCACCAGAGTGAGTGAATGACTGAACATTTCATGATAACACATCCCCATAAATACTGTACAAGCAGTAAGATCAGTAAAAAGCTGTTACACCTATTGTCAGCTTTGACAAGAGTTGATTGTAAATTTGTTATGTAATTAAGGATAAATGCTTATTATTTATAAAGAGGGGATACTAAAGATTAAGGAATATTTAGGCATATCAAAAGTGTTTCCATTTTGTTTAATTAATAAGGAACTTCTTGGAGATTCTGTTTCTTTTATAAACCTATCTACCATTCTCTATTTAAAATCTATATCTTATATTGTCTTCTCTATATGGCATATTTTAATGATGTCAGTTTTTGAGTTTTGACATTCAGGTTCTTTATTTTGTGTTTTGAAGCATTATAATAGAATACAGTTTGTTTTCCACTCCTTGTCTCTATTTTAAGCAAGAAATCATCAAATCTAAAATATTTAAGCTTATTTTGTGTCATATGATCAGATATTTTTTCATTTGTGGGCCAGTTTAAAATAATGTCTCTGGTATGAACCTCACCCAGACCCAATTACAGAGGTAGAAACTCTAACAATTTTATGGGGACATTACAATACACAGAGAAAAAAAACAAAGCTAATTGCCCAGACATTGTGATCAAAAACCACAAAAACTGAATGAGCTTCCTTATTGACATGACTGTTCCTGCAGATTGTAATGTATCTTTGACGATCTCAAAAAAAAAAACAAAAAAAAAAATCTATCAAAATCCAAGGACCTTAAAGTGGAAATCTAAAAGATGTGGCACATCAAGACATCAATCATTTCAGTTGTAGTAGGAGCCCTTGGAGCAACTGAAAAAGGTTCTGATAGACTCATTGAAGAGATCCCTGGTAGCCCATGCCTTAAAGAAATACAAAAAATTGTACTCACAGGTACAGTTCACAAAATATGAAGAGCTTTATCCATATAGAATGTGTGTGATATCATTTTTTTGTTCTGTTTTTTTTTTTTAATTTTTTTTACAAAAATGATCTGTATAAAATGTCATGAGGCCATTCCTGACCTTAGGTCTCTGGTTGGGACCCAGAAGAAAATGTGTATACATCAGAAATCAAAGGGAATAATAATAATAATAATAATATACTGATGCCCTGATCTGGCTTCTCGTCTGCAATCGCTCTCTCACAGATGCGCGGTCGCCTCTCTCTGTCTTTTTTACAAATACTTTCATGGAAATTGCTCTGATGAGCTGCCAGACTTCATGAATTCAAGCATCCTATGAGGCTGGCATCCTGCTCTCACCCTTTCACTGTTGAAACTGTCTCTACTACTCCAGTAGCTTCATATCTCGCACATCTCACCTGTGGAACTCCCTTCCCTATTCCTGTTTCCCTGACAGCTATAATCTCCAACTATTCAAATGTAATGTCAATTGGCATCTCCAGTTGCCTTGATCTATACATATACACTATCCTTCTCCTCATCCTCTCCTCTATCATTCCTATCTGCTCTTGCTCCAAATCTTCTGTAACCCCTTGTGTACTAGTGGCTTCCCACCTTGCTTGGGGTGAATCGATTAAAAAAAAAAAAAGAAGACAATAAGATTTCATATTAAGGTCTATAAAAATGAAAATACTTTGGATATTTTTATGAAAGTAAGAATGAAGCAAGATTAGATATTCATAAAATTGTTGATGCTGAATAATTCAAAAACAGGATAATAGAAATTGTATTCCTTTAGTGTATGCTAAAAGGGGCACAGTGTGATATAAGCACATCGTATGTAAATCACTTATTGTATGCCAAAAGGAGTACAACTGGTGCAATATAAACACATTGTATGTAAATCCCTTATTGTATGCCAAAAGGAGTACAACTGGTGCAATATAAACACATTGTATGTAAATCCCTTATTGTTTGCCAAAATGGACATGGTGGGATATAAGCATATAAAACATTGTCAGTAGACTGGGATTGCATATGTTCATTTTACACTTAAACCTTTGGGAATGGATGAACCCAACTTCCTTTACATTCTGTCCAAATACCAGTTATTTTTCAAAAATCTGACATGCTATGATATTTGATAGAAAAGATATGAGAGTATCAGTCAAAAGCTGTTACCTCCATTGTTATCCTTGAGAAGGGTCAGGTTATGGATGTGGTATATAGAAATTATTAAAAAGTATTGAATATTTACTTTTTAAAAGGTCCTGTATGATTTTGGTTGTATTATTTGATATTAAGAGGATCGCATATTCATACAAACATTTTCAAGAGTTGCATTAGAATTAGATTTTTAGTAAAATTTCTCCAATTACAAAATATTCATAAATTTACTAAATATTACTAAAAGTATAATCCTAACCCTTATAAATCCTATTTCCCAAAACATGCATGTGTATTTTGCATCTGATCTGCTTCTTTGAATGCCTGCTCTTAGAGGTGGCTCATAAAAACATTTTTCCAGCATGAGTGATTCTGTTTTCAGAAATATATGTTTGATCTATTTTATGAAAATGTAAATTGTAGGTTGATAAAATAGTTTACATCTCATATTTTTGAGGCTTCAAATTTATATATTCTTACCAATATTTTCTTCTTTTTTTTTTAAATCAACAAACTTTTATTTATCCAGTTTACATTTTATAAATTACCAAAATACACTAATAAAAGTAAATTGTTTACAAATACATCTAACGAGTTTTGAGCTCCTAAAATTTCAGCATAAATAAAAAAAATGATCATAGCATGGGCTGAAGTGGAACTTATTGAAAAAAATTAGCCTCTTGGTAAATGGTAAGAAATATGAGGATAAGAAATGCCAAATAACTCTGGGGTTATAGAATATTTCTCATCTAGGTGGAATTTTGTGGTTCTGTAGATACTTCACCCTTCAAATATCATATTCTATTATTGGGATGAGACATGTAGAATCCAGTTATGAAACTGCAATGGACTGTAGATGACTCTATTATAATTCTGAATGGTGCCTTCTGTATTATATCCGTCATGTATAGCCCTCTTTATCTGCTGGTTCAACCATTGTAATCTGTTGTAATCATCATTTGCTTGTTCCACCGTTGAGGACTTTGGGGTTGGTTGCGCTTAGTCTGGGACCTCATTTTTAACCTTGCTGCCATAGGTAACCCTACCAGTAGTTTAGAACTCCCAATGACATCCTCCTCAGAGTCATTGGACCATGCAAGTCCCTTCACCTTGATACGGTGTGACCATCAGAGGTAAACACATAGAAACATACATGGACACATATATTTTACATCGGATGTTGGAGTAGTCAGTTTGTCATCAAATATTATTTTACTGACAATAATAAAAACCAAATGAAATAAGAAAAGAATTAAAAGTTTAAAATCATCATTAAATATATGAGAACCTTTTTTTTTATTATTCTCATTGTTAAAAATATTTGTAAGATAAATAATAGAGGATAAAATTGACTATTTGGAACTAGTAACTGTTTATATCTCTGAGATGAGGTATTATGTACACTATTTACATTATTCGGACTATTGTCCTCATCTTTGTCACACAGTGGATAAAGGTGTTAGTTAGATCCAGTGACAGGACCCAAGGAGTGTGAGTTCAATACCTGGTTAAGGTGGTGGAGAACTTGGAGAGGGGAATTAACATGACACATGGAACTAGAACAGTCTACCCCAGTGAGAGAAATAAAGTGTTCAGTTTGACATTCCAATCACCTGAAGAAGGCTGGAATGTACAACAACCAAAACGTTGTAATTCATATGGCAACAAAGATGAGGACAATAGTTTGAATAATGTAAATAGTGTATTTGGAACAAATAGTCAGAAAAAGAAAGCAAACAAAATGAAATAATGTTATGACTTGAAATGCTTTTGCTACAAATTTAAAAATATGTTTTTGTCTATAAAAATGTTAGTTTTCTCATTCATTGATTGTAAGATATGTAACAAATATAGGCATTTCATAAAAGCTGAGTAGGGTTTGGTATGTGTAAATGTAAAATAGTTATAATTTAGAGGTATTGAGAGCTTTATAAAATGTTATGATATCACCTGTAATGGTTGGTTGCTCAAAACCTTCCTGACTTCAAATATAGAATAATTTTCTTCTAAATGAAATCAATTATTACATGCACTCTGTTACCTTTGGCAAAATAGCAGGACATAAAAAAAAAAAAAGAGTAAAATCAGAAAATGTTGGTTATGTGCCATTTCAAATAAAAAATATTTTAGGGACTTACAGGAAGAATAAAAAAAAATTACAGCAGACACTGATGTAAGTAAAAATAACCTATATAATAAGAATGGATTATGTGTAGGTTCAATTTAAAAAAGGAAAAAGAAAGATATAGATTAGTTTATTAGAGTTTATTTCAGTTCAATATTCTAACTTTTCTCTTATTGTTTTACCTGAAGCAGTCAAATAGAAAAAATGGCTAGTAAGCATTTTCTCACCTCATGCCATATATTACTACAAGCTAGACATTGTACAAAAGAGTCAATGTGTTGTTTAGCAACCAGTATAAGTAAAAGATATACATTAAAAAAATGTATTATTGTTCATTATGTAAGTAGATAAGAAAAGCAGGATTGGTTCATAGTAAAGAATTTAATAGGAAATTCTTTTCATAGCTAGAAACACAATTAAATTATTTGAATTTGGAGATGAATTGATTTCATTATTTTTCTTTTAAATACTTTTCTTCATCTGAATCTTTTTATCACAAAATTCTAGATTAAATATCTTGTGAGTTTATCTTGCATAGCTATAGGTAAACCAATCTCATTGAATGGTTAGACAATGCCTGAAACTGTAATCTGTATTGCTAATTGCTTGTTTGCAATCTTGAAATAATCATAGCAGTCATTTTTAAGTTGCTTGAATTCTGAGAGGAAGTATTTTTATTATTAAATTTTGATTAGTTTTTTTCATCTTAATTTAAGTATAACACAGTGTTGATAGCAGACACAGAGAGAAAAAGTGTAGGAACTCCAACAGAAGGTAGTCAAGGAAAGCTAGAAGAAAGGACTAAGCAATAATTTTAAGAAGAAAGAATGTATGGTTGTCAGCAAAAGGGACAGTCTATAATATGAACTAAGGATTGGTGGGTTAGGGTCAGGGTTAATCGGCAAGTACAAACATTTAAATATCTATTTTAACAAAGGATGGAAAATGTAACACTGAAATTTGAGGGTGTATTAGAATAGCTAAAGATACCATCCAAAAGCTAAGTAAAGTATAAAGAAAAATTTTATTAGAAACAAAGAAAAGAGTACTGAAATGTTATGTATCATTAGTTCTTGTATATGGCAGTAAATGCTGGACAATCTCCTTGCAGATAAAGAAGAGACTTGTAGCAACAGAAATATAGTTCGACAGAAGGATGCTTAGAATACCATGGACTGAACATGTCATTAAAGTTGAAGTTTTATGGCAAATGAAGACAAAAAGATATATACTTAGAATCAGAAAGAGATACTTGATACTCACAGGATATATTGAAGGCAAGAGAGCCAGATAAAAACAGTGCATAATCAACCTAATGAGCTTGTGTAAATGGATGACAGAACAGAGATAGCAAAAAGACAAAATTTACTAAGAGCTATAAAAGACAGGAAATTGTGGAGAGCCATGATCACTCATGTTTTGAAGGGACATGGCACATAGTAAAACAAATACTTCAAACTCTCTGTTTTGATGATGTCTCTGTCCATTACAAGGAATTTTAATGCAATTTTTTTTAAAATCAACAAAAAAAAGAAAAGGATGCTGTTGTCTTTAGACATCTTTCATCTGAGTCTCATAGATTTTTCTGAAGGCAGCAAAAATTGTTTCTCATTACTTTAATTAAATGAAGTGTGTTTTTCAGTCTGAATGGGACTTTCAAACCTAATGTCTTTTTAGAGCTTGGCATTTGTGAAACTTTTCAGTGGAAAATATTTTAACCAAACAATTTCCCTTCTTCTGCTATTGTATAACAAGTGTGGCTTCTAAATAAAAGTCAATATTTGTCTTTTTTTAATCAAACAGAAAATGAAATTATATTTAAATAAGAGTGAAAAAGCATGCAAAGATAAAAACAGGACCATAAGAAAAGTTTGGGTTTTTAAGTTTGAAACTGAAGTGATTGCATTTCTTTTTTTTATTAAGGCATAAATTAAATTAGTATGCATTTCTACATTTACTTTTATTTTGCTCATTCATAAAAAAAATACATTACTGTAATTACTCCTTTTCAAACAAAGTCTTGTCTTTACAAAATTTCCTTTGATATATTTTCATTAATAAATACAGAATCTCTCAAATTAAAAAAATTCTATTTGGTTTTTTAGTAATGCTTGAATTACTGATCCTGATCAGTCAGTTTCTTTCTGATTTTCAATTCATTTCTGTAGTAAAATTATTTGCAATTATTATTTATGCATAAGAGTTAAAGCAATAATCATCATTTTCAATGTTTGCTTTAAAACTTGTTAAAACTTCTCTAACAAATTTATCCTTTGCAAGTAAATTTTGGAATCTATCTTCTTGTCAACATTTTTCAACATGTAAAAATAATGTTCATCTATATGTAAAGATAAAATCCATCTATAATATGTAAAGATAATGTTTATCTATAAGATAGAATTTGACCGTGACAATATTTTAGAATAATGGGAGTGTGAAATGTTTGACTATTTTGAAGTGAAAGTAGTTTTTAAATGTTACCCAATGAACTGATAAGTGGGTCACTTTCATTTATTAACATTTAACCTTGCTAAATAAATAGAAATTTGAATTTGAAGAGAGAAACAGATTGTTTACATCTTCTATGTTTACCTAACATTGCCAAATATGCTATTTTTTTTACTTAACCTTCAATTGTGGTTGTCATTACTTCATAAGAGATGAATAATTTATATGAGAGAATTTCAAACCGAAAAGCAAGAAGCCCCAGCCAAAATAGAATCTAAAAAGAACACTAAGCAAGAAGGGAACATCTTTAAAAATTAATCACCAGGAGATTTATTAGATTAAAACATCAAATTCCTCTCACACCTGTAATAATAGATGAAAAACTAGATTATTTTAATCATTTTCAACATTATTAGCCTCTGGGAAGAGACATTTTGTTGAAAGGTATATTATTAAATTGATGAGAATAGACAGTGAATGATAAAATTAAAGATGGATGCAAGGAAGGAAGATTATAATAATAAGCCAAAAGAGAAAGGAAAAGAAATTAAAGTAAATAATAAAAGTGACTACATATCAACTTAAAATGATATAGGAATACATTGAAAATAACTGATAAATGCCCAGACACAAACATGCTTACATTAGATCTACACCTAGATATATATAAAGAAAAAACATCTACAAATATCCAATATTCTGTTTTCAATGCACTGATATTATGACTCAATGATGTTTATTAAAACTTGAAATAAACATCTTTGGGGGTTTGTGTCATTGAACTGAGTATCACTTACCTAGCATCTAATCCTTGAATATATGCCTTTTCTAAACTTACAAATACCACACACACACACATATATAGTAATTACAGATGATCCTTAAAAATCCATAATATATATATATATATATATATATATATATATATATATATATATATATAATAATTACATAATATATATATATATATATATATATATATAATAATTACATAATATATATATATATATATATATATATATATATAATAATTACATAATATATATATATATATATATATATATATATATATATAATAATTACAGATGATCCTTAAAAATCCATAATATATATATATATAATAATTACATAATATATATATATATATATATATATATATATATATATATAATAATTACAGATGATCCTTAAAAATCCATAATATATATATATATATATAATAATAATTACATAAAATATATATATATATATATATATATATATATATATATATATATATATAATAATTGCAGACAAACCTTAAAAATCCATTCGGTTATAATTTAAATTATAACCGAATGGATTTTTAAGGTTTGTCTGCAATTATTATTATTGTTTATTACATTGATCTTTCTTTAGATTCATATTCTCCTTTGGAATTACCCATATCACTTATCAATAGATATTATATATATGCATCTTCAAAGGTAACAGATGATAGTCATAAAGATGCAAATCTAAGGTACCTTTCATGTTTTCCCATAATGCACCTTTTTCTTACTTATCATTAAATCATATTTGCCATCTTATCCTCTTCACCCTCATTGCTTCTGTATTTATTTTTAGGTATTTCTTTTATTTTACAAACTCATCATTGATTTTATTATTCAGTCAGTTTGTTGCCAGTTTTGTATTCATCAAGCAATGTGCCTCATACTTAATGAACATTATTAATTTCATTTGATGGTTTGAAATTTTACAATTGTTTAGTATTTCTGTTGGCCAGGGATTCTTATAAAATCTAATAGGCCTCTTTAGAAATGACCCAACCATTTAATATTAACAAAAGAATAACCTACTAGGAATGATTTATGAGTGCTGTGCAACATATAAAGTTGTTTATTTTCTGCACTTTGCTCTCAGTTGCGTATTTTTTCTTTGTTTTTGTTGCGGCTCATTTTATTTATCTCGTGACCCATTGGATGGTCAGGACCCACAGTTTGAAAAAACCTGTTTTGGAAGACACAGAATGGAATTTAGCTCAGTTACGTTCAAATCAGTGTCCTTCATAACAGTTCTTTGGCTCATAGCCCAAACATCATTTGTTTTATAACAAGAAATACATCGGCCATCACAGACATGACTGGGGTTGAGGTGTTATTATTTATATATTTAAAACCAATACTGAACTTCATTATGGTGTAATACTTAGTAAACTAATCTTGTAGATCATAATTAATGAGTAATGAGATTGATTGTAGCCTTGTGCCAAAACTATACAAAGCTTAGTAAATAACTACATATATACAAGGTCTGATCAAAAAGTATTGGGCCTGGTGTCATAAAAAGAAAACTACAACATATATCAATTCAGCATTTCCTCTCCTTTGAAGTAGACCCTTTCAGAAATCACACTCTTTATTCAGTATCATTTACATTGATGGAAGCATTCCTGGGACTTCATTTTTGGAATAGTGAGCAGCTGCTTCATAGCATTATCTTGGATTACCTTGACATCTTGATATCTTTCAAGTGAGATTTGATTTTTGAAGAGGAAAAAGTCGTAAGGGGCGAGACATGGGGAACATGAAGGTTGTTGGACATGAGGAATGTTGTGCTTTGCCAAAAACTGCTACACAAGCCATGATCAGTGATGGCACCTCTATGGTGTAAAGAAATGATCACACACTTCTCTACACACTTTTCTTCCAAGCACTGCTATAAACAACAGGAGAATATTATAATTTAGAGTCTATGTGCGACAGATTTCAAAGTGAATCTGTGCCAATTGGCTTCATTCTGTGTACTTTATCTCTGTTTTCATAGCAACAGTCCTGATACTTTCTGATCATTTTTTTGTTATTGCTATGTTTTTCAGGATCATGGCTCTCCACAGATTCACTTTCTTTTTTATTATCTGTGAGTTGACATAACTACTTGAGAAACGTAGTGGAGTAATTTTCATTGCTTTCTCCAGAGTTTTGAATTCAGAGGTGTCATTCCTATACTGTCAATAAGTTTGACATACTATTTAACCTATAGTTGAGTTGGGGGAGGAAATGAATTTGTGCCTTTCCCAAGGGCATCAGCGAATTCAATTGATTAGGATGGAACAAACTTGGTTTACCAATCCCAATTTTAATTCACATGGTAGTTACACCATCCACACATTCCACAGAGACAAACTAATATTTTCAAATAAGATAACCAAGACCACCCACCCACCAGAAAAAAAATAAAATAAACAAAATATCTAAATAAATTAAGAAAATAAAAATTTAACAAACTAAGAATGAACAGAAGTAAATGTAAAAATAATAATTAAGAAATCAATAATAAATAATAATTAAGTAATCAATAATAAATAATAATTAAGTAATCAATAATAAATAATAATTAAGTAATCAATAATAAATAACGAATAAAAAGTTAACAAAGAACATTATAAAATAGATACAAAATTTGGATTCACAATTATTTTTAATCAATAACCTCTAGAATAATTTTAAGTATAAACATTAACACCCAGTTGATAACTGTCAGGATAATACAATAGACTTTACTACCCATAATGCACCACTGACAAGTTTATGCAAATAGCCATGACAAAATACAACAAACATCACCTGAAGATTGGGATAAAGCATTAAACAGACTGTCACCACTCATTGTCTGCTTTTATGCTTATTTTTACATACACTCTATATGTGAGCATTTATATATATATATATATATATATATATATATATATATATATATATATATATATATATATATATATATATTGATAGATAGATATATATATGCAAAAAATATAATTTTAAGGTATGCTATATTTATGGGTTAAAGTGCTCAATATCAGGGATAGAACATATATAAATATAAAAGTAGACAGTGAAATCAACACCCAGTGGCGACAGTCTGTTTCTTGCTCGAGGCCATGATAATTATGCTTAGCATAAAACAGACTCTTGCCTCTGGGTGTTGACTTCAGTGTCCACTACACACACACACACACACACACACACACACACATATATATATATATATATATATATATATATATATATATATATATATATATATGTATATATATATGTGTGTGTGTGTATATATCAGGGATTTTTGGGTTTTGATTTCCCTAGACAACTTTTGTCTCAAATATAAAATTACAGTCAGCTTAAGTTTAGGTGTGGTGGGGGTGCCTACGCCTACACACAAACATAGACATATGTTATAAATTAAGTAAATTTCTTAGAAAGTTATTTCTAGCATCGCTTGACAATAGAATGAAACTCTGGATTTTAAGTTTAATTTTTATAATTAAATTTACAATTTTAGTTTCAGTTTTGAAACCTAGAAATTTCTGTGTCATGATGGAATCATATTTTTAAAAAAGAAAATATATTATAAATTTTTTTTTTAAGCTTGTCACTTCAAGCAAGTTGGGAGTGTCACGAGCAAGCTGCAAGTGCTTACAGACAGTGGGAGGAAGAGTAAAGAGGTGTGACAGAGGAAAGGATGAAGAGAAGGACAGGGAATAAATCAAGGCATCTGAAGATGTTGATTGGCATTGCATTTGAATAATTGAAGATTATAGCCATCAGGGAAGCAAGTAAGAGGAAAGGACTTCCACAGACAGGAAGTGTGAGACATGAAGCTATTGGAGTAGAAGAGACAGCTACATTTAACATTTTTGACATTAAAAGGGTGGGACTGAGATGCCAAACTAGTAGTCAAATAAGTGGCATCTTAAATGGTGTAACAATGTTTCAGTAGTGAAACCAATATAAATATATATACCAGCTTTCTTGTGAAAACATTGATTTGACTAATAAAATCTGAAAATCTAATATATTAATGTATATTTGGGCAGCAATCTTCTTTCAAACATCTTTCATTAAATACAGCTGACAAGGAAGATTTAATAAATTTTTTATTTAATAAATTTTTTATTAGGTATTTCCAGCATTCTTACATTTTTCCATCTTGTAGGAGTAAGGGAATAGAAAAACTTTCCATAATTTTTATTGTCCCAAGTGCATTTTCAAGAGTATCACTAGTTTAGATTTGATGATAAGGTTATTTTGATTAGTGACAGCAAGGTTTGCAGTTTTATGTTGATGTTTTGTTGTGTGGTATTTTTATTACTGGTTTTGTGTATTTTTATATGAATAATTTTATTTTTTTATCAATGATGTAGATGGCAAAACTATTGTTGACTAATATTTTTTATGTGTTTTAGTTTCCTAAGAAATTTTCTTTGGGAAGAGAAATTTTGTATTAATTTGTGTACTAATAATATCTAATATATATATACATATATATATATATATATATATATATATATACACACACATATATACATATTATTTACTATATATATAATTATATATATATATGGTAAATAGTATATATTACACACACAAACACACACACATATATATGTATATATATATATATATATATATTATAATGCATGCATTCGTGTGTGTGTGCACATATGTCATTGAACCTTTCTTTATATCTGCCTGGTTAGAGGAATGATTTGCTAGCCTGTTCTGGAGATTAACATTATGGACATCATAGGATACTCAACATTCAAAACCTTGTGCCAAACTGTGTTATGTCTAGTAAATATCTAATTTCAGAGAATATTCACTTGGTTTGGCATCTTGTTTCATGTTTGTCCGAATATGTCAGCATTACAAGACAAAATTTAGGAGCTTTCAGTGAAACTGACTCATAGAATTATGGGCCTTGTTTGACCCTGTCGATCTGAGATATTGGGACAAATATATGAGTCATCAATTCTACAAAAGGAACCTCCCTTCCCCCACTATGAATTCGTGAGTCATAACCATTCGCAGAATGGTTATCCTTCTGGCATCATTATGACTATGATTCTACACTGGATGCAGTTCATTACAATGCACACACACACACATTATATACATATATATATATATATATATATATATATATATATATATATATATATATGTATTACTATACCTGTGAAAATTAGCAAACCAAATTAATAACATGGTAGCTTTCATTCTCACTATTGTGGCCTTATTTTATTCCATATATATATGGCTATTTTTGTTGTGATTTTATAACATATTTATGTTATAATTTTTAAATAAATAATTATATATGTATATGTATATATATATATATATATATATATATATATATATATATATATATTACGAAATAGACAAAGTCCGACAATTTATTTATTTAAGACATTTTTTATGTTTAACGTTCTTTTTATAGATACAAGTATTTAAGTAAATGCTCTGTTTATAATAAACAGTATTAAATAACATTTACTGGCCTGAATGTCCGAGAAATAACGAATATTTTCTATGAAAATTTCTCGGACATTCAGGCCGGTAAATGTTATTTAATACTGTTTATTATAAACAGAGCATTTACTTAAATACTTGTATCTATAAAAAGAACGTTAAACATAAAAATGTCTTAAATAAATATATATATATATATATATATATATATAATTAAGTTATAAGGAACTTGGTAAACCGAATTGGTAAATCCAAAGAGGATGAAATCCTGAGAGCTCAATGTTAGGACAGAGCTAATATGTAATGAAAAACAAATCACTTTAATGTACCATTACGATAATTTATTTCACCTAAATCCTTTTTTAAGGATTCAGGATCATCAGGTAAATCTTCCAACAACGAAATGAGAAAAAAAAAAAATGGGATTAGAAATTGGTGGGTAGTGTAATTTTTAATGGTACATTAAAGTGATTTGTTTTTCATTACATATTTATATATATATATATATATATATATATATATATATATATATATATATATATATATGTGTGTGTGTGTGTGTGTGTGTGTATGTAGGGTGCGAGGGTTAAATTATCATCATTTTATTTATTTAATTTTGTGCATGTGTATTTGTTTTTGATTTTGTCGACTGCACAGTATAGTAGGGTCAGTTGGGCACCGTCTGTAAGAAAAAGAGCACCATGATGCTATTCACCCCACCAGAAATTTGAAAATGGCATGCTGTACTGCTTGGCATTCATACCAGAAGCTCCAAGACAAACATTTCAGAGAGTTTGGGTTTCAATTTAAGGAGAGTGCAGAAGATTCAGAAAGAGCTTGATGATATATCCAATGAACTTCATAGTGTCTGGAGTGATCACTAGTGATGATGAAATTATGCCCTCCGTTGATCTTCCCACATGGTCTCAGACCCAACACAGGCCGAGGCCTTACATCATCTGGCAACAGGACTCTGTACCATGTCACACAAGCATGAGAACTCAATCATGGTTATCAGACAATTTCTGCAACCACATCACCCCTTACATCTAGCCACTTAACTCCCCAGACTGTAACCCCCTTGATTATTATATGTGGGGTGCAGTTGAGTGAGAAACTAACAAAACTCCTTGTAATACCAAAGATGAATTGAAGGCAAGGATTATGGCAGCATTCACCAACTTAAACACAGAGACTGTCCAGAAGAGCTGCAAAAGATTCTGAAGTTGTCTGGAGGCTGTCATTGAAACCAGCGGTGATTTTATTGGATAAATTTACTCTTTAGTATTTCAAGATATTTTGTGTAATTTTGGTAAATATACCCACTAAAATATGTCAGTGTTATTTTCATTTTTGTGTAATTTAGATAATAAGTTATCCATCACCCCTATATATATATATATATATATATATATATATATATATATATATATATATATATATATATATGTGTGTTTGTGTGCATGTGTGTATGTCTGTGTGTGTATATATATATATAGAGAGAGAGAGAGAGAGAGATAGAGAGAGAGAGAAACACAGACAGACAGACCGACAGAGACAGAATTATTAGTACATCAATCAATAAGGTTGAAATCTGATGAACCATGAATTTTATATATTGCAAATATTTTTTCTCTGTAATCTTCCTTGTCAATGCACTTCATTCAGTAGTGAATATTAATTGCATAGATCAAAGATTATACAATGAGAATTATAAACAAAAGTCACTTAAATACTGTGTCAGTTTTACTGATTCCTCAACCTAACAGTGTGTGTTTTAGTGTGTGTGATGTGTGTGTTTGTGTGTGTATTATGCATATCTAATAGGTTGCAAAAATATATCAGTCTTGTCATGTTAATGTTCTCACCTAATAATAAAAATGCTGAAGAAGATAGATGACCTTATAAAAATGGCTTGTAAATTTGTAGCACTTCCAACAAAAATTGTTTGGAGAATTAATGATAATAAATATTAACTGCTATGAGAGTGGCTATCCGTTTTTCTCTTTAATCAAAAATGAGTTTAACAAAAATATGTTGCAAATCTGAAAAGACTTCATATCATTTTGTGACACATGAGAAATTTGAGAACAATTTTTCCTGAAAAGCAAATTTTTCACCATGATATTTCAAAATTATATTGTCTGTAATTTTGAGAAGTGCTAATATAATTTTAGAAGCTTTTGAAACCATTTCATCCTTTCATTCTTATGTTGCTCTCTTTCTTCCCTAGGAATTAAACCCCTGAATAAAACTATAGAACTAATCTGCTGAAACATACTAATATCAAAAGCAGCAAAAGACTAATACTTCAATAATGAACCACTCTTGGAAGAATAAGAATGACTGAAGAATAATTTTTGAAATATTTGCAGAGAATCACAAACTCAGAGAAAGTAAAATAGTAAAATGTTTCAAAAGTAATTCAACTGATGAAGAAATAAAGAAATGGGGAGTTTAAAAAATGATGTCAGTGATATTTTAATCATGTCAGGTAGATTGCAAAAGAACGATGAGTTTGATTAATTCTGTAAACAAGCACTTGTGTTAATGTTTCTTATTTTGTTGCTATTATCACACATTGTTTGAATCATAGAGTCCTTCAACATTCTTCAGGTGTCAGTTGATCTGAGCAATTTTGAGATATTTTTAAATGAAACCCTTTACTTAATCTGCAGGTGTAGATTATTCATGCTTTGCTCTTTACGCCTGGACTCATCTTGGTTAGTTCTTTTTAGTAGTACTCAGTTATTTGCTCACCCTGTTTCCACTGAATCTGACTCTGTACTTCCTGGCACAGGGATTGAACTCACAATTACTATGTCACCATGTAGATTAAAGCATTGGTATATGAATTTGGTGGTGTAGTAATTCTGAGTCCAATTCCTGTGCCAGGAAGTATAAGCACAGTGGAAACAGAACTAAAAAAAAAAGAGCAAGACAATATATCCCTTGTTCCAGAGTGAGAAATGAGAACAGTTTACACCACCAGATTAAATGAAGGGCTCAATTTGAAATTTCATAAAGATTATCCAGACCAAGATACACCTGAAAAAGACCAGTGAAAAGAATGGCCAAAATGTTGGGACAATAACAACAAAGATGAGGACATTAATTCAAATGTAAATAATATAAACTTTTTATCTCAGAAATTTAGACAAAAACACATTTGTTTTAAAATTCAAGAAATAGTGGTTAAATTAGCTAGTAATTATTACCATTTCTAAATAAAAGTTAATGAATTTTTATTCTTTACAGTTTTGTGCATTATGATGATGAGATAAAGATAATGTAAATAAAATATATAAAATTCTCTTGGACTATTAGATGCAAATGGATAACCCAGTCTAGACCATAAGTTTTTCTTCACAAGTATTTCTGGATGAATTTTTGAATTAATTCAGTCTTTCTTATCAAATTGTGAAATGAAAGTTGTCTTGAATGGCCACTCTTCTAGATCTTTTTACATTAATGCAGGTGTTCCTCAGGGCTCTACCTTTTGACCTGTGCTGTATCTAATTTTCATCAATGACCTTCCTGATATGATCAGTTTTCAACTCTGTAGCTATGCTGATGACACAGCTATTTACTCCTGTCTTAATAGTAAATCTGATTGGTTTGATATGGTCAAATTGGCAGCTGATCTCTGAAATGACCTATAATCAGTTGTTAAGTGAGGTAAGGTTTGGTTTGTTAATTTAAACACCTGCTAAAAACTAAATTGCTCTTTTTAATCTGAGAGACTTTACCTTCCATCTTTTTACCTTCCATCAGCATGGCTGATGCTAACCTTCAGGAGACTAACTCATTACATCTTCTTGACCTAACACTTTCAGCTGACATGAAATGGAAAGAGTAGATTGAATCAATTTCTAAGTCTGCAGCTAAGAAAGTGGGTTCACTGTTGTACTAGACAATTTTTCCTTATAGAATCATATTTATAAGTCATAATAATTATATTTATAAGTCATTCATTCTTCATTTGGATATTACTGCCACATCTGGTCTGGTGCTCTTGATATATATTTAGAGATTCTTGATAAAATCTAAAGAAAAATCTGCAATATTATTGGTTCTGATCTGGCATCTTGGCTTCAGACAATTTCCCACCACTGCAATATAACTTCTCTGTGCTTTTTCTCTAAATACTTTCATGGTAGTGATTCTAATGAACTTTTCCTCTATGCTACCTAGACACAATAAACTAAACACAATACTAGATTGGCAGTAAGATATTATCATTTTATAGTTGAAATGGCTAAGATGTTCTATGTTAACAGTTTCTACCATCAAACTTCTTGTTTGTCATCCTTTGCCATTGTCATTTTTTTTGCTTCCCAGTCAATTTTGATCTTCAAATATTTAAATGCAATGTCAACTTAATTCTTGTTCTTTTATTGTCACCTCTCCTTAATAGCATGTTTTTCTCATATTCTCTAACAGTTAGTAACCCTTTGCATCTTAGTGGCTTTATTGCCTTCCTTGGGGTGAAATGATTAAAAAAAATATAAGATGGGATCTAGTTGATTCAATCAAGATGATGATGTCTTCTTGTGCATTTCAGTGTTTTGGGAAGACCACAGAAATAGAGAATGAAAGTGAAAAGGTAGATGAATATTTGGGCTTTGACAGAGAATGGATAAAATTGTTCAGTTGAGTATGACAGTAGTGCCATTGATGCTTTAGTTTCATGAACAATCCTGAAAGTCTAACAAAGAGAACAGAAAAGATGCTTGTGAATAGATTTGTAGGAGTGAATCATCCAAGAACTGAGCCTATCCAGGGTGTAACAATAAAGGGTTTGGTGAGACAGCTGAAGAAGATGACAGGGATTTTGAGAGAATTTCCCAGTAGCAACCACTGAATATTTCTAGGAGGAAGATGTAAATACCTACCAAACTGCAGATATAGCATAGAATTGAGACTTATGTCCATAAACTTTGGTATACACAAAGTTTTGTCTAGAATCATTGTGAAAAGATTTGATAGAATTGGAGATATAAGGAAGAACAGTAATGAATGAGAACATAACAGTTTCGAGGTGGGTGAAAATATTTTAGAGAGATTTTGAGGAGACATGTTGTCACTCGATAGCATTCATCTTATATCTCTGGTATCAAGATGATTATACGTAATATATATAAATAATAATTGTAACCAAGAAAAAATGATGAAAGCAAGAAAATAAAAATCATTTTTTTAGAGAATGTTGGCATTCATTACAACTGATTGAACTCATTCTGGTTTGAATATAAGTGAAGAAAAATAAAAAGTAAGAAAAAAAGGGTAATTTGTCATGTATTTCATTCATTCATTTATAAGGCAATGCCGGTGAGAGAACAGGTTTCTGCAATGAATGATTGAAGTGAAAACATTATATGAGGTAAGTAAAGTGCAGTCCTAGGAAGTGGGGTAAGTGAGGCAAATATGGAAATGAAAAAAAAAAAAGAAAGAAAAATGATTTAAAAAAAATGAATGGACCAATTGCATCGCTGTATTGCTCATTTCTTTAAAAGTAGAATATATACTGTGTATTTTTAGTATAATTCATTTGCTTTCTTTCTGATTTGTGATATATTCAATAAAATCTATTATAAACTCTCTCAATCATTCTGCAAAAGCATTTGACAAGTGTTCCATCTGGAATTCTACATCATACACAAGTGTATGTGTGTTTACATTTATGTTGAGATTTTTCCCTCAAATGTATCTGCACATATTGTATTAATAGAAATTATAGTTATTATCTTTCATAATATAGAATAAATATTATAATCTATATCATAATGAGTCAGTTCCTAGTGGTTTGCTGATGTATTTATTATAGCATAAGAACACCACATTATTCTTTGTGTAATAATGCTTTAACTTGAAGGATGAAGCAATTTCAAGCCCAGGCTGGTAAATGATTTTCAAATAATTTTTATTATATATACAAAAACAAAAGAAAGAAAATGGAGTCTAATAAAGGGAGATAACTCCAGGTATATTATCTGTTAATTACAGAGCTATTTCTCTGAATAAAAACATTAGAAGTATAAGCAAGGAAGAATACTTGGCCTGTCTACACTCTTTTCCATTGGCCATAATGACAAACATGCAATAATACTTTAATAATAATAATAATAATAATGATAAAAAAAAGCTGTGTGTTAATTAACATTTGCAAGAACTTATAAAATAAATTTTATAAATTAAGAGTAACTTAATATTGTACAAAGATCAAAAAAGGTGACGTTTATGTTTTGAAATGAAAACATTAGATGTTTATGTTGAAGTACCCACTTTATTTAAAATATTCAAATTGTTCTCATTCTACAGCAAGGCAGAATTTGAAGTGGCAAGAGAATGAGTTACAAACATCTTTTGCAATTTTCTTAAAGAGATAAGAAAACATTTCTCACCGAATTTAATTTCTATCTCTCCTTCATCTTTCACAAATACATTTATTAAGAGGTTTTCAGGTGTGTACTGGTTAATGAGTCTCATCGTGTCTGCTGATATTGATTATTTACTCAGCTTAGCTTAGTCTGGCACAAGACCAATACAGTTGGTTAGCAAGGTTATTCGCAAAGATTAGTTTGTTTAAGAATGACAATATTGGGTGTAACCAGAGAACCCCATCCAAATTATGCAATTAACCATCAAATGAAATAATCTTACTGATTCTAACACAATTCTATTCTACAATTCTAATATTCTACAATATATTGTAGTAGTAGTATTAGTAGTAGTAGTAAATTTATAAGTAGTGGCTAACAGTCTTGTGGGATCATTCCTATCATACCAGCAGGAATAGAAACCTACACAGAAATAACACTAAAAGCAAGCTAAATTGAAAATTAAAATCCCTACAGCAATGTCCTGAAGAGAGGAGTTAGATGTTTTGACTTTCTAAGCCTTGTTAGTGTTTTTTGGGATGAAGTCTGTTTTCCAGCAGGAAAAGTTTCTGTTGCATGCTGGGAAATTTTTTTATTCTTTTTGGCATATTTTAAACAAAATTTTAATGTTATTTGTTTTATTTTATTTATAATATTCATTATTATTATTATTTTATATTTTATTTTTATTTATTTATTTATTATTAATAATAATAATGTCTGTACACTTTTGATTTAAGAATAAGAATGAAGTTGTTAAAAGGTGAAGAAAAAATCATTTTCACTTTTGATTTCTCAAGAAGCAAATTGTCGTCCTGGGTATGACAATAAACTACATCCGGCAGCATAGGCATACAGACATTATTATTATTATTAATAATAAATAAGAATAAAAATATAAAATAATAATAATAATAATGAATGTCAGAAATAAAATAAAAGAAATAACATTAACATTTTGTTTAAAATAAATTAAGTAAACCAAAAAAATAAGATGTTTTCCTAGCATGTAACAGAAACTTTTCCTGTTAGAAAGTGGACATCACATTTTGAAAGGAAGTTTTGAGGAGCATGGAACCACTTCTTAATTGCTGTTGTTTCCAGGTCCACCCTAAACCAGGGTGGTAGCACCTGTTAGGGTCCCAGCTATGGGCAAATAGTTAACTCCCAAAATGTGATCATATATGTAAGGATCTGTGTGTGTGTGTTGTATCCTGTCAAGAGTGTCTACTGGGATAATAACTTTTTATTGAGTCAATCAGTTAATTATTGGGGAGTGGTTTTCTAAAGTGCTTATAAACTTACACTTGTTTTATTTTTCTGGCAATGAGACAAAGTTCAAAGAGAAGTAGAAACACATTCCCAAAAGAATTAAAGGTGAACATTGCAGAATTCAAATTGGGTTTGCCAATTTTATTTTACATGCCAATAACTATTGCCACATTTTTACTTCATATTCTATGCAGTGTTGATATCTGTGTCTCCACAGAGTTTAGATTTACAAACACTTTTTATCCCCTAAACTGGCATTGAATAAGTTTTTTGATGTTGGGTCAAAACTTGGAATTTGCCAAAATTGTGTGTAATGTTCAGGTTATTTTCAATCGTCATTAGTTATTTTCGAGGAAAGAAATTCGACATGAAGTGAATTCAAACTCTAAACCATTAACAACATAAACATTCCACTGGATAATCTCTTGACTTATACTTTCCTTCCTTGAAAACAACCAATCTAGGTTGAAAGTAACATTACACACAATTTTGGCATGTTCCTTTACAAGTTTCCAACCCTCCATCAAAGAAGTTACTTGACACCAGGAGAAATTCACCAAAAATCTTAACAGACGTTTCTTTTCCATTCCATTTGTTATATATATGCATGTAGTATAGTGGTCACCAGTGTGGAAAATATAATTAATTAAGTTTAAATTCCTGAGTCTGCTACTTTCACTTCAAACTATTTGGAAAAAACATGAATCCATAACTTCTCCCCTGTTATGGGTTAAATAGTAGGTTAGATTGGACTTATTATTGTTGGAAGATCAACTACTTTGATTTCAAAAGCTCAAACAATAGATCATCATTCCATTATTTGAAGTAAGACAGAGTTCTGTAATTGACTGTAAATAAGTGGTTGATTATATATATATTAAATTTCTTTTAAAAATATATATATATATATATATATATATATTTTAAAAAGAAATTTAAAATCAAATTCATCCCATGCAAGGAAGAGGGAGAGGGTTCTCAATATCAAAGATATGGTGTTTGTAGATAGAGACATTGGAATCAAAACTGAATTTTGATTGACAGTTTTCTGTCTTGACTGATCTTTGGAAACATGGTCTGAAGATTGCTTAAGTCCTGAAACTGACATATATCATTCTGTGTGTATACACTATCTCTCTCTCTCTCTCTCACTCTCTCTCTCTCTCTATATATATATATATAAAGTTTTGGGGATATTCTTATCTACAGTGATTGTTTAGCAATAACATTTACTTTTCATTTGCATATTATGCTAATTAGACAGTGGGGAAGCTGTGTAAGTGTTACTAGTGTTAACCTCTGAAAACATGATGACTATGACTTTTGATTGATGATGAATGTTGTTGAAGAAAGAGAAATCTGTTCAGGAGTGTATATTGTTTTGTGCTTACAATTTTTACCCAGCCACATGTACAGAGTGTCATGGTTAAATTGTTGCCATTTTATATTTTTAATTTCATGTTGTTTGTTTTTGATTTTGTCAACTGCACAGTATAGTAGGGTCAGTTGGGCACCATATGTGAGAAAAAGAGAACCATGATGCAATTGCAGAAATTTGGAAATGGCATGTTGAACTGCTTGGCATTCACTGCAGAAGCTCCAATATGAATATTTCAGAGTGTTTGGGTGTTAATCTGAGGATTTGGAAAGAGTCAGATGAGTCTAATGGTGATTATGAAAATACAATAGCTTTGATTATTCTGATAAAAAAAGAATGCCTGAATTTGTTAGTGAGGGCCACAAACCCAATATGGACACCTACATCAAATACCCTGAGAAGATAGTGCTGCCCTGGGTCAAGAGAGTGGCTTCCGGAAGACCCTATGTCTGGTGACAGGACTCTGCACCATGCCACACAAGCAAGAGAACCCAGTCATGTCTGTCAGACAATTTCTGCAACTACACCATCTCTTACATCTAGCCACTCCCTTGAATATTATGTGTGGGGTGCAGTTGAGCAAGAGACCAACTCCTTGTAATACCAAAGATGTATTGAAGGCAACGATTATGGCAGCATTCACCAACTACATCAAGGAGACCACCCAAAAGAGTTGCAGGAGATTCTGAAGTTGTCTGGAGGCTGTGGTTGAGACCAATAGCGATTCTAATGAATAAATTTACTTTTCGTATTTCAAGATATTTTTGTGTAATTTTGGTAAATATATCTGTTAAAATGAGACGTAAGTGTTATTTTCATTTTTGCGTTATTTAGACGACAATTTATCCACCACATCCTGTATGAATATCAAATCTGTACTTTCATTAAATATATATCAATATAAATCTATTTAAATCCATTACTCTGTGATTGTAGTTTATATTTATTTATTCATATATAAATTATCTATTTATCTATCCATCTATAAACCTGTGATTCACAAGCAATTTGGTCTCTTTTAAGATATGCTTTTTAATCTTTATATATATTTGCTTACATATTTTTACAAGTATGGATATTTCTTGATATACCATCATGCTTGCCTTGCCTATATAAGTAAGTTAGAATAAATGGGCATTTGACCTGCTATATATATATATATATATATATATATATATATATATATATATATATATATATATATATATATATATATGTGTGTGTGTGTGTGTGTGTGTGTGTGTCTTGCAATATATCTATAGGTATGAATGCTGTCTACTTACACAACCTTAGAAGTGTAACCCATATATTTGTCTGGCTTTTAAAAATAATTTATATAACATTATTGATTATTTTTTCTCCGAAAATTTCAATAATTCATATTGTTGCTTATAAAATGTTAGAATTTATAGGAAAGACTTTTCGAAGTCTTATTTTGCTTTCTAACCAACTTACTTTGTCTTCATCTACTGTAAGACAGATGTTCAATTTCTCTCTCTTTACATATAAATATATATAATCCAAAAAGATATATATATATATATATATATATATATATATATATATATATATATATATATATATATTCCAAAATGAGTGCAAATCTATAAACCTATTTTCACTCAGCAGGTCTCAGTTAAATATTTGTGATTCATTTACTTATAAACCTATTTTCTTTTCCTCTTTGCCTTCAAACTGGTTGGGGAGAAAAAGAAAAGAGTCATTCACACAATTTGCATTTCTCTGCATAATTAATCCACTGCACTCAACATGCAAACTTTTTTTTTCTCTAATTTAAGAAAATGCTGTAATCTTGCTTAATTTGAAATGGTGAAACAAAATGGTGTCCAGATTGTCTGACTTGTTTTTATCATTTCTTTTCTTTCTTTCTTTAAACTTTTCTTTCTTTTATATATTCTGTTTGTTGGCCTTATCACTGACAATTTCACATTTTCTCCTGCTTTTATCTTTTCTACTTCAACTTTAATAAAAAAAAAGTTTTGCATTGTTTTTTCTTTCTTTCTTAGCATTCTTTTTGTTTGTTTCTTTTTTACAACTTCTCTTAAAGAAGAAAAAGAATGGTAGGAAATAATCCTACCATCCATTTTCTTTATTCTTTCTTTCTCCAAAAGTCTCTTTCTTTCGCATATGAAGAAGAAATAATAATAATAATAATAACAATAATAACAATAATAATAATAATAATAATAATAACAATAATAACAATAATAATAATAATAATAATAATAATAATAATAACAATAATAACAATAATAATAATAATAATAATAATAATAATAATAATAATAGAATTACAGAAATAATAATAGAAGTAATAATAGAATTACAGAATTACAGAAACACCCTGAATAGATTTAGATTTTGTCACAAAGATTAGGGAATTGGAGCATGAAGAAGCTTATAAGTACCTAGGAATTAGCGAAGGAGATGGCATACAACACCCCTAAATGAAAGAAAAAATAAGAAAAGAGTACTACAGGCGTGTACGTCTGATACTAAATACTGAACTAAACTCAAAAAATAGAATATCAGCTATAAACACATTGGCTGTCCCAGTGGTGCATTACAGCTTTAATGTCCTTAACTGGACTACAGCTGAAATTAAGCGAATGGACGCCAAAACGAGAAAGCTTCTCACTTGCTATCGCATGCATCATCCCAAAGCTGATGTTGATCGTCTGTATGTGCCCAGATCCGAAGGAGGCAGAGGATTATTTCAACTAGAACTGTCCTACAAAACTACAACAATTGGCCTCCAAAAATACTTGGAAACTACAGAAGACTGGATGATGGTATGCGTCAAGGAACATGAAAGTAGTAAGCGTCTTTACTCCGTAATGAAAGAAGCCAACAAATTCAAACTGGAGCTTCAAATGGGCGTAGAGATGCAACTACAGCACAATACACCGGCTGAAACTGCAAAATACTTGAAAAAGACAGCAAAGACGAATGCAACCGACCAGATACAGAAGCGATGGGAAGATAAACCGCTTCATGGCCAATACTCTGCCCGTATCAACCAAGCTGATGTAGACAAAACCCGTACCCATCAGTGGCTACACAGTGCAGGGTTGAAAGCGGAAACTGAAGGTTTTATCCTTGCTGCGCAGGACCAATGCTTGCTAACTAGGAATTATCAAGCACATATGCTAAAATATTGTGTCAGCCCAAAATGCAGATTCTGTGATAAATATCCAGAAACGATTGATCATCTTGTATCAGGTTGCACGATGTTGGCACCCACTGAATATAAAACCCGACATGACAGAGTGGGCCAATATCTGCACTGGAAAATCTGCAACTTCTACGGGAAGGAAACTGAAAGAAACTGGTACCAACACCACCCAGAACCAGTTACGGAGATAGGACCTGTTACAATTCTATGGGACTACACAATTCACACTGACAGAACAATCAAGGCCAACCGACCAGATTTTGTTATTAAAGACCACAAACAAAAACGGTGCCTCCTTATTGATATGGCAGTCCCTGCTGACTGCAATGTATCTTTGAAGATATTCAAAAAGCTGTCAAAATACAAGGACCTTGAAATAGAGGTCTCGAAAATGTGGCATATGGGAACATCAACAATCCCTGTTGTAGTTGGAGCCCTAGGACTGGTTGGAAAAGATTGCAGTAGACTAATTGCAGGGATTCCTGGAAGCCCATGCCTCAAGGAGATACAAAAAATTGTTCTGACAAGTACAGCCCACACTTTACGAAGGGCTCTATCTATGTAATTTTTTTTTTTTTTTTTTTTTTTGTCAGTGAAAAGTGTCATGATGTCATTTCTAACCTTAGGTCCCTGGGTGGGACCCGGAAAGAAATGTGTAAATGCCAGAAAGCAAAGAAAATAAAAATAATAATAATAATAATAATTTGGATTCCTGTTGTATACAAATTTTCTTTCAGGTCTCAACCAGAGACCTAAGGTCAGAAATGGCTTCATGACATTTTCCACTGATTAGTGGAACATGTTGTGAAGCCATTTACAAAAAAAAAAAAAAAAAAAGAACACATACATTTTACAGATAAAGCTCTTCCTAATGTGTGAACAGTACTTGTGAGTACAATTGTTTGTATTTTTTTAAGGCATTGTCTATCAAGAATCCCTTCAATGAGTTTATTAGAGCTTTTTCCAATCAATCCGAGGGCTCCAACTACAACTCGAATTATTGAGATTTCCACTTCAAAATCCTTGTATTTTGATAGCTTTATGAATATCTTCAAAGATACATTACAACATTACAATCTTCAGGGATTGCCATGTCAATAAGAAAGCACATTCTGTTTTTATGGTCTTTAATTAGACAATTAGCTTTGATTGTTCTGTCTCTGTGTATTGTAATGTCCCATAAAATTGTTACAGATCCTATGCCTGTAACCATGTCTGGATGATGTTCATACCAGTTTCTTTCAGTTTCCTTCCCATAAAAGTTGCATATTTTCCAATGCAGATATTGGCTCACTCTATCATTCTGAGTTATTATCATTATTATGTACGTCATGTGCTTGATAGTTAGAATGATAAACTCACACACTTTGTATTAAAGCAGTGAGAAATCAATTTGCTTCACTAATGCACCCCTTGTTCCAGACTCAACTAAACTTACGCGTATGTTAACAAATATATTTTCTCATATTAAAAACTAGTCTTCTGCCATTTAATGAGGAATGAGTTTGTCATAAAATTCCAAAAAGTCTCTACAATTTTGACAAGAGTTAATATCTTTCCAAGATTTACATTCTTTGTATAATTTTTTTTGACAATTCATTCTTCAGCCTTTCTTCTTTTGTTCTAGTCACATTAATAAATCTACTTATTTTTTTCCATTTTCTATTGTAAACACAGAAAATTAATGGAAAACTGAACCAAACTAATAAACCAGTCCACACAAGATTTTGTGACATATTTTACAAGTGCAGGTGTTGTTCTCCATTACCATTCCTGATTAGCTAAAAATCTACATTGTCCTTACACATAATTTTATAATGGTATGGAGTTTATATGATTTTAGAGAGAAACTGCATATAAACTCCATACCATTATTTGGATCTTGTTGTAAAGAGGAGAGTATCATTTATTTAAATCTTAACTCTGCCAGAGCAGACTTTTCCATTTTACCTTTGGAGATATTATATTCCTTAAGTCTGGCTTTCAATAGTTGATTGGTTTCTCTTTCATATTTTATAAAATATTTGTATAAGTTTATACAGCTGAGAAAGTCCAACAATGAATTGGAGTAAATGTGATAGTGTAATGTTACATGTATATGTATATCAGTTTAAGTAGAAAGATTATCATTAGATTGAAAAGAAAAGTGGAGCCATTTTATTAGTTAAAAAGAAAAAAAATCTAGCAAATATTTCATATGTGGTGTTGAAATATATCATATTTTTAAGTACAATATATACCTGATACACTGTAGTTCAGAAGATTCACCAACATGTGAAAATCCTCACCAGAAGAAAAATAAACAAATAAATCATGGAGATTTGGAAACAATTATTACTGGAAAAATGTTTTGAATGAATTAGGTCAGCAAATGGTCACACTTAAATACTGTATTGCAATAAGGTCGTAAATCCCAGTTTGGGGATTGCCATCAATCATCAAAAAATAAATAAAATTAAATTACAAAAATACATTAAAAAGTAAGAAAGGTAACAAATTGAAGAAAACAATTTCATTTATCAAATTTGATGTTAGCCGGTTTGAGTGCCTTTTTATTCAGCTATGTCTTGTTGAATGTAATGATTGATTTGCTTGTTATGGCTTATCAACACTTTGTAGGTTATTTAATAATTCTTTTTTGTGAGCTAATATTGCATTAACAATTCTTTTGAGATTAACAATGATTTTTCCAGATACAAATACTGCTATTTAATCCATAGCTGAGGAAAAAGAGATGGGGTCTTACTTTTCCCAAGGCTATTTGCAAATAACTGAATGTAACGAACCCAACTGGAATTTGAACTCAGCTTTCTGATTTCTCATTCTGAGCTACTATTCATTGCATCAACCGCACATCCACCACAATTAATGAATTATTAATTAGGATAAAACGAATTTCCTTATAAAATTTTAATGAAAATTTTCAAATGCTAATGAACATATAGGTCTGAAACTGCTATGAACGAATAAACAAAAGAGAAAAAAACACCTCTCTCACTCACTTCTCTCTATTTCACTGACATGTAGTCGGTAAAATTTCCTTACTAAGGACAATAAAAGCAGTCAGTTCAAATTATATGCACTGTGCAGTTTAACACCACAAGAAGGAACCTTTCTCTCGGTGAAAAGATCTCTAATTCGATTTTTAGCAAAAGGCAGAGATAACCCATTTTTGTATTTTGTTTCAAGGAAACTAACGTGAAGAGGTAACAGACTCGGTCCACAAATAAGTTGGTGATAGATCCACAGAAACTACAACCACAAATCCGGCCACATACCATGACATGGTCACATATTCGTCAAAAATGAAATAAAAAGGAGTGAGATCAATGTTATGAAGAACACTTAGGATCATTATCAGAAATTCTAAAATTAGATGGCATTAGAATTTATCTACCTTCTTTCCATAGCTGACAAACTGGACTCGTTCCGAATAATACAATTTTGGTTTCAAGTGACCAGAGTAAGGTCAATTATCAAAGAGTCTTTGGACTTATTTAAATACTCGCAGCCCAGGTTAATTCGATCGTTTCCATGCTTTTTCTTTAGTGGATGGGTTTTCTTCGGATAGCGACCCCTAAGGTCATGTCTATGGAGTTTATTTTTGATTGTTTCTTTAGTAACACGGTTCTGCAGTCGTTAATTCATCTTGGATCTCCTTGCGAGTCGTTATAAGGTTTTATCTGACTTTCATTACCATTTTCATCGTAGGTATGAGGAAATATTTCGAGAAGCACCAGTTCCTGTCTACTTTCATTTCAAAATAAAAAGCCAATTGTAGTAAACGGGCTGTGTAACTCCTTAAAATATCTCTGTAGCTCAACACGACATTATACAGCATTATTATTTCATTCTTCAGAGTCTAGTACAGAGTTTTTTCGTCTTTACCATGGTGATGTATTGAAAAAGAAACAAATGACTATTGAAGGAATTGTTGGTCGTTATAAAGTGTTGCAAATATCGCCAGAAGATTCTTGTTAATAACAAATGCGTCCGTATAACTTTTAAGACTTATATTTGAAGTTTAAAACGTATTTTAAAAAGATTTTTTAGCTATGGGAGAGGAAAAGAAAACATGTCACTTCTCTTATTTATAAAAGGTGCAAGTTAAAAAAACAAAAATAAACAAAAGAAAACAAAACAAAAATCAAGACTACTCCGACGTGAAATTGGAAATAAATTGACATTTATTACATTATTAAACTTTATTAAATTATTTAAAATTTTAATTTAATATTTAATTATTAAAATAATAAAACAAAATATAAATCTACACTAGAAGTTTGCACCAAATTGTTCTTTATGTGCCTTACAATTAGGTAAGATAACAAACTGTAAAATTATAATATGTTAGGCTCATAAAATGTAAAAACGATTATAGTTTTTTTTCTCTAAAATTATTCACTTACATTCATACATTCGAGAAAGATGGCAAGTTTACAAAAATCGCTGAGTAATTTAAACAATAGTTCAGCTTTTAAAATGAACTACAATATTGTTATAAACTCCACCTTTTTAAAAATAATTGTTCAACTCTAAAAATTAAAACCTCTAATTTTATTAATCTTTAGTTTTCTGTTTCTTTTTCATTCAGCTTTTTCTTCTTTGTTCGCGTGGTCAGCTTTTAGCTTTTCGTTGTTCTTCCTTTTCGTCGTCGTAGTAGTTAGTCGTCCTTGTGAATGCCGAAACCCTTTAGCCTTTTGTTTGCATAGCAGCTTGCTAGAAACTTACCTCTTGTGCTTTTTGCCTCCCGGCAGCTAGCCGTTTCCTTCGCATGTGATAGCTAAGCCCCTTCTGTTGGTCTGCTTGGCCAGACTTCTTAAATAGCCATGGATCTGTTCCCAGTTGAAACAGAAATTTAATGCTTTGGGTTTGTAATTTACTCGGCTCTCCGATTCCTCAATTTCGAATTTCAGTCGAATCCATTACGTTCACTTGGGAAAGGTATAAATCCTCTTCTTCACCTCCCCCAGCTATGGGTAAATAGCAGGACAGACCGGGTTCTATAGCTTTGGATGGCAACTGGTCTACCGCAGAAAGAAATGGCAACCTACTGCGGGAAAAAATCTGCCTCGTCAGTAATGTATCGAAAGATATATGATCGCCTAAGCGTGCATCACGCATAGCACATAACTGACTGAATATGAAGATTAAAGAATTGATTAAATAAATAACAACAGATAATTAAATAATTCCGTTAAATGTATAACTTATATAATTATCTACAGTATAGGAATATACATTAAAGGAATTATATATCTAATATCTAACATATATAAATATGTATAATACATATGGAATAGAATTTCTCAAGGTGGTCTAGGTGGACCACCGGTGATCCACATAGCATTTCTAGTGGTCCACAGAGAATTCGTAGCCATAAAAAATTGTAGCCATTTTACGAAAATTATTTTAACAAAATT
The DNA here is from genome assembly GCA_963932145.1 of Acanthosepion lycidas. Taxonomy (NCBI): domain Eukaryota; kingdom Metazoa; phylum Mollusca; class Cephalopoda; order Sepiida; family Sepiidae; genus Acanthosepion; species Acanthosepion lycidas. The sequence continues at coordinate 147,390,494 of OZ010573.1, forward strand.
ATTCATCCTTTGAAGAATTAAAAAAATATAATATTTTGTTTAATTACACACATGTCCATTATATTTGAAAATTTCGAAATTACGTGGGTATTATGCAGTGCTATACTTATTTTATTTTTAATCATATATATATATATATATATATATATATATATATATATATATATATATATTTCTCATCAAATTTGATTTTGATATCTATTTACTAAAATAAATTTTAAAGTGTAAATAGACTACTTTGTCTTTTCATTGAGTATTTTAGTGTGAACATTGAACAGCCTAAAAGCAAAAGTAGGAGTGCTCCATTTGAATTTTTTGAAGAAAAAATGGTCCATGGGCTGAAAAAGGTTGAGAAGCACTGATATAGAATGAACAGGCTGAGGAGCTGCATCTACCCGGAAGTTAATCACTGGAGGCAGTCATGGATTGCGTCTCGGATTGAGGAATCAGAGAGCCGAGTTTGAATTCCAGTCGAGTTCATTACATTCACTTAGGTGCTAAAACCCCCCAGGAAAGGTATGAATCCATCTCTGTGATAAATAACAGGACAGACTGGGTTCTATAGCCTTGGGTGGCAACCGGTCTAGGAGAAGAAGAACTTTGTAAAACGCTGATTGTTCTTCAAAAATAGAACAAAACTGCAGTTCGCACAGTTATGTTTATATTCCAGGGGATCTGTAATAGAAATTTTCACAAAAGTAGAATATTGATTTAAACTAAACTTAAATTAGTGAGATTCTAGAATTAAAGTTGTCTAGAAGCAGAAAACCGTCTTCCCCACAAAAACATACAAAGATGGCGATACTTACGTGGAACTTAAATTAAATTGATAATTGTCTTTCATAAGATATTGTGACCCATTGTTGGTTGTATTGGAATTTAAAATAATAATCACACAGACAAATAAGACTAATCATGCAGTGAATAAAACAAGGAAACTGAATGACCAAAGAATGGACCAATCACTGCCCCTGTAATGGTCACATCACCCTATCTATATAGCAGTCAAATTCAAAATCCATTCTCTCTTTCACTAAAAACGGGCAAAACCGCTCCTTGGTCACATGCCTAGTAGTATCATGAAGGAGGCCAGCAACATCAAGAGAAACTACTACTAGCTAAAGAAGCAATCCAAGGACTGAAAGGGACTTTCGTACAAACAAGATAACCGCGCACCTTTTACCTAAGCTAAGCAAATCATTTTTATATTTGTATATTAAATATTTAAACAGTAGAAGTTACCGTGTTTCTTTCTTTCCAAAAGTGGTCGCCCTATTCATTTCAACATTCATGGAATTAGCACTCATCCTCCATAAACTTGGAGGTGTAGCATCGTGTAATAACGAGGATATAATCACTAAAGCTATTATACGAAATCAAATTCAAGAAAAAACAACTTCTATTTTTCATTTTTTTCAAGGTAAGTTCTTGCTATTTTCATCGTTGCCATGTGAATAAAATATTCCTCTCCTCACACTTCTCACCCTCTTTCCTTTGTGATCCACCATTTTGAGATTGTGATTGATTTAGTGTCTTGATAAGTATTCTATATAAGATATTTATAAAACTGTCTGTCCTTGCGCACAAATGAACTAAAAGAATTTCGAGGTTATGTGAGCGTCCATTTACGAAATACAAACGAACCTCTTTTTATCTCGTATAAAGATATCCAAAGACATCAATGTTTTCTTGAATTGTTTATAAACATAATTTGCATATTTAGGGGTATTTTTAATTAATTACCGTTCATGTCTTATTTTTAATTATTCGCATAAAAGTTAGGCTTTATAATTGTTTTTAATTAGTTTAACAACTCGTAGACAGTGTAGACATGTTTTAGTTCCGCAAATGGGACGAAAGATTGTATAGATTTACATTTATATATTTGTGTGAAAGAACGCAAGGTACCTCTCTCTCTCTCTCTATATATATATATATATATATATATATATATATATATGTATGTATATTGTCGGGTTACCTCCTCTTAATTTTCGAAATCGCTACTAGGGGATGCTTTCCGGATATAATAATAATATATTATATCTATAAATACTCGGCGATAATTTTTCTCGCCCTCTTTTCATCTTATTGGCTTATTCGTCAACATGTAACCACTCGCATAGAACGCGTTTCCTTTGGGGAACGCATGAGGATTATACACACACACACACACGTACGTAGGCACATTCACTCACTTCACATACTTTGGACTAAAACGGTTTCCACATTCATTAGTTACACATATAATTGTCTTTCTCGCTTTTGTTCTTAATACATTACCATTTGTTTGCACATTATATATATATATATATATATTGGTTCTTGTCGCTTCTTTACATTCCTTTAGGTGGACTTACACACCGAGTCTGCCATGTGTGTTGTGGCCATTTCAGGAGACACACGTGTTTATCTCTCAACGCATTCACCGGCCCGCAACAATATGTGTGCGTGTGCATATATATATATATATATATATATATATATATATATATATTCATTGATGCATGTTTCATTAAATAATATAGACAAGTTTTGTCTGTTTATTTTAAGTAAGTTCCTTTCATATTATCTGATAAGGTTAATAACATTATCATTGTAGGACGAAAGGAAATCACCATATTGATACATGTTTAAATCCAACCTAAGCTTTCGGCTTATATAAGCCCTTATCAAAGATGACAATTACTTTTTAATATATCAACCAATAAACGGACGAAACAATAATGATAGTCTGTTTTTGTTGCATGAAAAATTTCAAAGCAACGACTAACTCGTGTATACGAGACGCGGAAGCGAAAATCGCGTCGCAGATCGTGACGTCACACATGACCACGCGAGAGTGAAAACGAGAAGTATAAAGTATGGGAAGCCGTTGGTATAAACCAATGGCTTCTGTTATCAATTATAGGCATTTAAGAATATTTGTGGCGATTTCGTAGTTTATTTTGTTCAGGTTAGGTTTCAACTGTTTTATATGTATATAGCTTCAAGAATTTTTGTTTATTGTTTTCATGTTTAAGTATAGTTTTGTTTTCAACAAGGCTTTTCCGGAATTGTGTACGCGGCCAGGCATGTTGTTTTAAATGCCTAAAAACGTTAGAGTCATCATTCAAATGTAGAGTCAAGCTTTGTGAAAGCGAGTTTGTGGTGTGACCAACATAAATATTATTTAATCCATTGGAGATACAATCTCCCAAAGGGCACTTGAATTTGTAAACTATGTTGGTTTTTTGCAAATCGCTAACGGGGATATATGACAGTTGGTAACGTTCCTGAATATAGATTTGTTTAGAAATATATCCAATAATACATTTCGCCATTTAAGACTTCATCAGATTCCGAAAGCGAAAACAAAAGAATCCAATTGCGTTGATGTGTATTTGTGTGTATCGTTAAAGAAATCTTTATTATTTTTCACCAAAGCTGACGTTTCTTGTGACTAAAAAAAAAAAGAAAGAAAATGAGACTTAAAAAAAAAAAATCTTTGTCGGGATTATATCCTAATTTTGAAACATCCTGTCAACACGAAGAACGATTGGATAAACAAAAATCCAAATCTTTTACTTTCTACCTATTCTAAAGGATTATATCCTTCGACTCGAATTGGGAGTAAAAAAAAAAAAAAAATATTAACGATTTTTTAAAGTCTCTTGTTTTCTTTCTTTTTTAGTCACGAAAAACATCAGCTTGGAGTTCATTATTTAAACCTACAAACGCATTTCATTTTCTTCCTTTTTGTCTTTCCGATTTGATGAGACATTAAATGGTGAAATGCATTGTCGGATATATTTCTAAACAATTACTACTTTCATGAACGTTTCCAATTGTCAAAAATTTTTAAAACTTTGTCAGGATTATATATCCTAATTTTAAAACATATATACCTATATACACACACACACACACACACACATATATATATATATATATATATATATACACAGTATAACCCGGATATAAGAGAGTTGTCGGGACCGGAGAAGTCTCTTATATCAGAGTCTCTCTTATATCCGGGTTTGGTCTATTATATATACATTAACACAGGCTCTAATTTGGGACCAGAGAAATCTCTCTTATATCCGAGTTTCTCTTATATCAGGGTTACACTGTGTATATATATATATATATACATATATATATATATATATATATATATATGTAGACACACACATACATGCTAATACGTGCTAATACACACATACGTGCTAATACTCTTGGGAAAGGTATGAAGCCTCTTTCCCCCCAGCTATGGGTATAGCAGGACAGACCGGGTTCTATAGCTTTGGATGGCAACTGGTCTACTCCAGAAAGAAATGGCAACCTACTGCGGGGTGAAAAAAAATAAAATCTGCCACGCATGGCACATAACTGACTGACATGTTCAAGAATGTCGTTTTTGATAAAAGTTAAAAAAATAACCATGAAAACGTAAAAATGTGTATATTGTCGAAAAATCATTTTCCAACAATATTGGGTCATTAGAGAGAGAGAGAGAGAGAGAGAGAGAGAGTAGAAAGTGTCGAGGGTGGATAAAGATGAATTAATGAGAGAAAGAAAGAGAGAGATCTGGTGAAAATGTTTATAAAACGGGAAAAGAAAGTCAGACATAAACTAAAAGTAATAAATATACACATGCAGTAAGATTTTGCAGTGTGAGAGAGAGAGGGAGGGGGTGGGAGAGAGAGGGAGGCAGGGGTGTGAGAGAGAGAGGACATGAATTTACCAGGGAAAAGTGTAGAGAAACGAAAGAGAAAACGGGGGAATGAGATTGGGCGGAAGTTCAGATGTGATAAGCGGGAAGAAAAAGTCAGTATTGAGTCAGGGTGTGTTCCTCATTTTGAAATCGGTCTGTTTACCGACCAACAGAGTTCGTTGTTGGACACTTGGGATGGGCGAACACTGGTCAGGCTTGTGAAACCTGTGACGCCAGTTTAAGTAAAACACAAGCAACAACTTTTAAACAAAGTCTTGCCCGGCACACACACACACACACACACACACACACACACACACACACACACACACACACGCACGCGAGCACACAGACAAGACGAAACAGGCAAAAAGTTTTGTCTTGTTGAACTGACATCCATCACAACAGAACGATCTTGATTTGCTTCATTCCTTATATGACATAAAAGGATAGTGAAATTAATTATTCAATATTTAAACTTACAATGACTTTATTAGGCAGAGAAAAGAAGAAATGAAACGGTGATAATGACTCTTAGAAGAAATGCAAGTGCGACGCTATTATTATTATTATTATTATTATTACAGTGACAACAACAACAATAATAATAATAATAATTGTTAGATTTTCGATAACTGGTAACTTGAACAAAATTACCTCTTGGCGGTCAAGGCTAAAACGCAACATTTTACAATTCACAATGATTACGAACAAATTTTCATAATGGATCGGCCGTCACCCGGGTCAACAAGGGCCGCGTACCTCAGTTTGGGGAATCAGTTTAGGGCTGAAAAATCTGCCACTGGAACTCTAAAAAGCGAAGAGACACTTGGTCATCAAACCTGGACTATTCCCAACCTTGGAGCAAGTGACTCAATACCAAGTCAACTAATAAAAAGAAAACGAACGAAATGGTCTTGCGAAGATCAACCCGTTATGGCATCTTTCTTCATCGCACTCGAAAATCCGGCGAAGAACACTACGAATCAAACATATCAAACATGGAGAACTATGGTAGGAAGTGAAATAAGACATTATCTCAACCCAAACATGCAGGGACATCGTGCGAAAGAAAAGACTCTCAAATGCAGATATAGATAAAACTAGATATAAGACAGAATACAATAACTCATAACTCAAACAGTAAAGAGATGAGAGTAGAAATAAGTATCATGGCAGAGGATGAGGTAAAAATTAAAATAAATGAGATACGAAATAACCTCCCAGGAAATCAAATCAAAAAATCTACCTGTGGGATAACCTGCAGTTATCCAGACGATGTCACTGAAGACGACTCCAACTGCATTAAGATAGAATTCCTTGAAAACCACAGAGGTGAAATCATCGAAGCGAAAAACCACATTATCCAAGTAATCAGCAGAGTAACTATCACACAAATGTTAAACAGAGACCAGATCCCAAAACTTAATATGACAAAGTTCAATAAGCACATTGTACAAATATTCAACGCTGCACTGGAAACATTGTTAACGGATAAACTACTGGGAAACATCACAGAAGTTAACAATGCCATATATGCAACAGCTTTAGCAGCTACTGAGAAGCTTGGGGTCAAGACAATAAAAAGATCAAACAACAGACAAAGAGAGCCAACTTGGAAGGCAAAACGGATGAGAGAAATAAAGGAAATCAGATGTGAGATTTCTATATTAGATGAGTTCGCTAGAAACCCAAATATCTTAACACGTATTTGCAAGAAGATCAAACGGAAATATGAAATTAAATCCCTAAATGAATTTCCATCAATAAAGGAAAGGCTGAAAGAGAAATTGCAGTTAAAGGCACAGAGAAGAAGACGATGCGAAAAACGTTGTAGGTTCTATCGCCAAAATAAAATATTCCAAACGGACCTTAAGAAATTTTACCGGGAAATTGGAAAAGCAGCTTTACATGTCGAAAAGCCACCATCTATTGGCAAGGTGCAGAAACTTTGGGAGAATATTTGGAGTAGCCCAAATGAAGAATGGATCCAAGGTGAAGAGGAACAAATGCTGGCTAAACCTCTGCAAGAGTGGGAAAATATAACCAGTAATAATGTCAGGCAAGCTCTAACGAAATCGCAAAAATGGACATCCCCAGGGAATAACAAGGTGACCAATTTCTGCCTCGGATGTGATTTAGGTATAATGTGGTGCTTAAGGAAATTTACTACCACGCGGTGGGGGACTTTGTACATTTCTAAAGTCTTAAGGATCCAAGAGTGTGACACTATCAAAGGCTTAACCGTCATCAATCCACGCGGCGCTAAGATTTCTATATTGTCGCCTGCATTTTTATCAGGATCATTTTGTTTATCAGTAGTTGATCTTTTTAACCATATGAACCTCTCCTGCATCAATCAATCCATAAAATCCTCGCAAAAGCTCTATCAATGCCTGTAAATAATCCCAATAAAATCACGGAATGGATCACTGAAGGTATTACATATCTCATGCCAAAAACTAGTGAAACAGATGATCAGAAAAATTATAGACCAATAACATGTCTCTCCACTACGTATAAATTGATTACGTCTGTCCTGACGAAACGTATCTACACTTTTTTCGAAGCAAACAACATTCTTCCACTGGAACAGAAGGGATGCAAGAGAGGATCATATGGTTAAAAAGATCAACTACTGATAAACAAAATGATTCGGGAAAATTGCAGGAGACGATGTAGAAATCTTAGCGCAGCGCGGATTGATGACCGTAAAGCCTTTGATAGTGTATCACACTCATGGATCCTTAAGACTTTAGAAATGTACAAAGTCCCCCACCGCGTTGTAGTAAATTTCCCTAAGAACAGCATGGGAATGTGGAACACCATACTATACATAAACCACACCCGAGGCACTGCCATCTCCAACTGTCTGAATATCCGACGTGGGATCTTTCAGGGAGACTCCCCTTCTGTTTAGCTATCGTTACAAACTAAACAAGAAAGTATTCAATCACCTACTCTACATGGATGATCTCAAATACTTTGCCAAAGACGACAATGAGTTGAAGGTCCTCCTCAGTATTGTAAAATGTTTCAGTGACGACATCGGTAACATTTAAGAAAGAGAGAATTACAGAAACACAATAGATTTAGATTTTGTCACAATGATTTGGGAACTGGAACAAGATGAAACATATAAGTACCTAGGAATTAGCGAAGATGGTATACAGCATACCCAAATGAAGAAGAAGGTAAGAAAGGAGTACTATAGGCGTGTACGTCTGGTACTGAATACTGATCTGAATAAAAATAAACCCAAAAAACAAAACAATATCATCCATAAACACATTGGCTGTCCCTGTGGTGCAATACGGTTTTAAGGTCCTTAACTGGGCCATAGCTGACATTAAGCGAATTGACGCCAAAACGGGAAAGCTTCTCACTTGCTACGGTATGCATCATCCCAGAGCAGATGTTGATCGTCTGTATGTGCCCAGATCCGAAGTGGGTAGAGGATTAGTTTAACTAGAAATATCTTACATAACTACAACAATTGTCCTTTAAAGATACCTGGAAACTACAGAAGACTGGATGATGATCTGTGTCAAAAAACATGAAAGTAGTAAGCGTCTTTATTCCGTAATAAAGAAAGCCAACAAGTTCAAAATGGAGTTTCAGATGGGTGTAGACATACAAGTAAAGCATCGACAGAAGCTGCAAAATACCTAAAAAAGAAAGCAAAAGTAAATGCAACCGACCATATACAGAAACTGCTTCACGGTCAATACTCTGCCCGTACCAAACAAGATGATGTAGACGGAGATAGGACCTGTAACAATTTTATGGGACTGCACAATACATACAGACAGAACAATCAAAGCTAATCACCCAGACATTGTTATTAGAGACTGCAGACAAAATAATTGTCTCCTTATTGACATGGCAGCCCTTGCAGACTACAATTATCTTTGAAGATCTTCAAAAAGCTTCAATACAAAGACCTTGAAATTGAAATCTCAAAAATGTGGCACATGAGAACATCAACAATTTCTGTTGTAGTTGGAGCCCTGGAATTGATTGGAAAAGATTCCAATATACTCATTGAATAGATTCCTGGTAGCCCATGTCTTAAAGAAATATAAAAATTTTTTCCCACGAGTACAGGCCACGCCTTACGAAAGGCTTTATCTATGTAAAATATGTTTTTTTAATTGCTCATTGGTAAATGACATGATACCATTTCTAACCTTAGGTCTCTGGCCGGGACCAGGAAAGAAATGAGTACACACCAGAAATCAAAGGAAATAAAATAATATTAATAATGATGATGATGATGATGATGATAATAATAATAGTAATTGTCATTATTCACTTCATTATTAGATCGCTTCTCACGATCAAGAAAACTGGAAGAATTGGACTCTTCAGGGGAACTAAAATTAATCCAAATACTGCAAAGACTACGTACTGAGTAGGTTTATATCACCTGATCTTCAGTGAAAACAAACAAATCATTGAGATTTAATAGACAATGGAGTTGTGAACGTTTCAGTAATGCATAGAAGAGTTTAATGATCATTAAAATCTAGATCCTAATTAAATAAAAATGAAAATCAGCTTCAAAACTAGTAATGAAAAAAAAAAAAAAAAACGTTTGGTGTGAAGCGGACAACCATCTTACGTCGCACGTATTTCATGTTGTAAAAATATGAACAGAAACACCGGTCGCGTTTGACAACGGCAAAATGGAGTACGGATCTCTATTAATCTGGGAACTTTAAAAATTAGCCTCGAAGACAGCATTAGAAGATTACGTACATGTGTTTATAATGAGAGTAACCCAAGTTACAATGTCAATTCTTGCACGCATGTATGACATAACCGAAGAATTGAGAATGTATATTCGACGAGGAGCAGTTAAATCCAGGGTTCGTGAACAACCGTAAATGTGCTATAAATTTTGCAAATCTGGTATTATGATATAACGGATCATTTGGATGACTCAGGTTGATAACAGAAACGCTGTTACGGTTAGATATATGTTTGTTTATATCCGGCAGCCATTTACAATAATGGGGGACAGAAATTGGGTCTTCTAAGGGCAGTTAATACCCAGAAATATTTAAGACTTAAGGAGAACATTTAGCTTGCTATCTAATAGTCTCAGTATGCTAATACAACATCCATTGCTAAAAGTAAGTCAATCAGTTAAAATCCCATTGTTCGCCATAAATAATAGAAATTAGCCGATAGTTTTAAGATATGTTTGTACGATAGCCCGGCTATCAAGTAAAAAAATATGCAGGAAACCTCGACACCTGTAAGAAAACAGCACATCCAAATCGAAGAACTAAAACAGATAAACGTGTGTTAAGAATTCATGATAGAATTTGATAAACTAAGATAAATAAGAACCTATTTGTTCGTAGGGACAAGGACTTATGTAGAAGAGATGCGTTAAAATACGTATCGATACAGGTGGTCATGCAACTATAAAAGCCCCTATATTGTTCAGTATTTACAGAAAGAATTGGTGATGAATCAGTAGACGAAATGATAGACGAAGGCGTTAAAGAAATGTGTTGAATGCCGTGGAATTTTCCAGAAGTATTGTTAGCAAAATCAAATACAAGATTGGTAGCAAGCGATTTTTCGTATATTTTAAAACAATTACTACCAATAAACTTTTTTTCATTATTGATGACTTTCTAACTTCCCTAAGCTGAGCAAACTTTTTTTTTCTCCAAATTAGATTAGAAGTCGAATATTGGCAAGTTTAATAAGACGAAGACGATAAAGAGAAAAATGGCAGTCATTTATCATCGAGGTTCATTTAATTTTAAGGTTATGTCATTTGGATTGGTTAACGCGACTAACCCTGTCCTGACAGCTGATGTCGATCGTTTTAGAAGATCAAGAAAAATATGGATTAATATAATTCAATATTTTAATATGCATTAACATACATCATTACTAATACATACAGCAAATTTGCCTGAGAAAAGACAATCTCGGTGTTTTTGTATCATTAAGGAAGATGCATAATATTCGGGATTTGGAATTAGCGTGAAAGTAATTCAACCACATCGTGATAATGCAAAAGTCATAAGACCCGTCACAATACCAACGATAATCAGTTATATTAGAGTTTCCTTAGAGAGAGGATGTGTTCTTATTATCGTAGAGACATTCCAGTATGATTCCACTTATCAACTGAATGAAATGATGAGTGCCAGAGAGCTTTTGATCGCCTGAAGGATATTCTATTCAAGTCGATTATCCTACCCAAACCCAAATAGGGAACATAAAACATTATACAGATACTTCGGATCAAGCTATAAATGCAGGATTATAATTCGACGAAATGGAAAATAAGAAAGAAAGCATCCATAAACTTTCTATCGCATAAATTAAGCGGCACCAGGACGGCATAGACAACAGAGAATGAAACACGTTTGGTCATTACGCATTAGACCAATTGCACAGCATTTGTGGTCTATTAGGATCATATTCCTTTGCAATAGATTTTGAATTCTCTTATATATACTAAGAAGATTTTGTTATGCTAGATATCGGTAGAGGAAGAACTTTTGGCCTTACTTCCGCTGCATCAGTGTGTGCGGAAATCGGAATGGGTGATAGCATAAACAGGAGATGCAACCGGTGGCTAAAATAAACAGAACGCACAGGTGTCCTCAGCTTTGAATAAACAGGGCACACAGGTGTCCTAAGAGGAAGGAATTGCCTGCTTGCGTGCCCGCATGTCGGAAGAGGCGTGGCCACACGAAGTTGCATAGGCGACATACTGGAAGAAGACGTATCCACGTGAATTTGCGTGGGTGTCCAAATGTTACAAAACCGGTCCAATTCTTGGCCTGCAAAGAAGCTTGCTAGAGTTTCACCGAAAATTGTCGCCGTCAAT
>OZ010573.1:147409554-147654554 GCA_963932145.1 Acanthosepion lycidas
AGCAAGGCGGAACAAAGAGCAGTGATCCGATTTCTCTGATCGGAAGTGTGTGTCAGTGGTTGAAATTCATCGGAGACAGTGCACTACCGATCAGAAGTGTCTATGAGTGATCAAGAACTTTAAAAGTTGACGGACAAGCGTGACGCATGAATAAGGAACAGGTCGCCCGTCAACCTTCACCACTGACGAGGAGCCGACGAGTTATCATCGATAAGGTAGAGTGCTCTCTCGGATCATTGCTCTTTGATGATGAAGACTGCCGGATTACTGGTGACTTCCTTGCTAAGAAATCTAAGCAAATCTCCAAGCTAACACTCTATGATAATTAAAATCTTTGACTTAACTTTTGTAAAATTAAAAAAAAAAAAATGAGGGTTAATGCAGGATAACGCTACAAACGCGCGAGCGAGCGCACGCACGCGCGTGCGCAGACAGACACATACACACACTTTCTCATAGCTTGTAACTATTATTAAATAAAAATGAACACCGTAAACACCAGTTACGAAATTATTGTTGGTACAAGTACAAAATTCCTGAAAGATTAATGGCATATTCAACAATATCAGCTTTTATATGAAGACAGGTAAGACTACAAGGAATTTATTGATACAGTCAGTCGATCTATACAAGAAAGTACTGAAGGGTTTTCGATCTTCTTAAAAAAGGAAATACAAATATGTGCTATAGTGGGACACCATTTAAAGCAACGACATAAACTCATTTATTATCAGACAGATAATAACCCTGGGGTCAGAAAACTTTTTAGAATCAGTACATCATTACGACGAACCCAGGTGATCCGAACAGTATCTTGCAATATTTTAAACTCTGTCGGGTGAATTTTAATTGCGTAGGTTAAAATACGATTCGTGTCCAGAATGAATTTGAGAGGATATCATTAAAAAGAAAAAAACTTATAAATCACCACAAAAAAAAAAAACAACAAAAAAACATCTAAATGCCTGATGAGGCACGTGTATTATAATAAGTAAATTAGTTACTAATTATTAGTAGATAGTAAAACGATGTAAGTATTGGTGTTTTTTTAAGCCCGTGCGTATGTAGCGCCAATCTTTAACCGTGTACTTGAATGTTTACTACGAAATTCGTAACGCCACTTTATTTATTTTTAATTAATTAAATCAAGGCAATAATGCCACTAAGACGCAAGGAACTATTGAGAGTGAAAGCGAATGAAAAGGCTTTGGAAGGAACCAGTAACACATCCTAAACAAGAAACAATAGATAAACATCTATTTCTGTTCAAAAGACCGGGTATTCGTTTTCGGATATATTTTCAGGCTTATGGTCACATCACGTTGAAACAACAATTCCCGTACGATCACCCAAGTTAAGCAACATCAAGCCTGGTCAGTACATTGATGGGTAACCGCTTCGAATACCAGGTGCTGTAAGTTTGTATGTGCAGGCGTTGTAATGGATAATGCCACGGAATTGTAAATCGAAGAGCTGAGTTTCAATTCCATTGGGGTTAACTCTTGCGAAAATTCTCTTGGGAAACGTATGAATCCACCTCTTCTCCGCCAGCTATGGGTTAATTAGGAAGACTTGTATCACTAAATTATTATTACCTCCCCCCCCTAAATTATTACAATCTAAAAATAGTTTTTAGCTTTAAATAACATGCAAAAGGTTGATAAGCCGTAAAAAATGATTGAATCAATGGAATACTGATTAGCCATACAGGTTATGTCTTTTAGATTTATTTACATTCTCTGGAATATAAATGTATAAAAACTACCGTGGCCACAAAGTGAGGTATCAGTTTATATATTGATTGTAATATAGAATTGATCCCCAACTTTATATCCACATTATAATTTCTTGTTAGTTTATCAAATTCAGATAAGGTATGAATCCACCTCTTCTCCCCCACAGCTATGGGTTAATTAGTAAGTATCTTGTATCACTAAGCCATTACTTTCTAAAAAAAAATTCTTACAATGTAAAAATATTTTCTGTAAAAATATTTTCTGCAAAGGGTTGATAAACCGTAGAAAACGAATCAATTAATTAATCAATCATGAAATATTTCTGTATATATCAGCAAATAATTAGTAGAATAGAAATAAAAAAGTGTGTGCGTGGGCGCGTGTGTGCATGTGTGCGTGGGCGCGTGTGTGCATGGGCGCGTGTGTGCTTGTGTGCGTGGGAGCGTGTGCGATCACACGCACGTACGTGTAGGTGAGTATAATATAAACAGTATGCGATAAAACTTCGTTAAAGAGTTGTATTCGTTGCTATGAAGTGATTTGTTATTTACCGTGAGTAGATTTCCGACTGAAGCAGACGTTTCTTTATATCTTAGAGTAAAATCTTTTTTTTGTTTTTTAACTGGATGCTGATATAAAATGGCGGCTTTCTAAAATTAGAGAAACTCTGCATTCGTTTTTAATGCGAATTTTCCTTCTCGATATTTTTCCATAAAAAGGAAACGAAAGAGAAAATCTCAGATTTATTAACCTTTGACCCGAAACACCCCCCAACCCCCGAAGCGATAATTATAAATGGTCAAAATAGAAAAAAAAAATGCATAAAACTGGATTGCAGGTCATTTTCGAAAGAGCAGAACATGGTACCATTCCCACGCAATCGACTGGTCAATTGGCCGGATAATATGAGGATATAGCAGCGTTTGGTCAGTCTTTCTCTTATCTGACAGCTGAATCCGTTTAAGCCAGAGACTGGCGAGAAGAAACGGCAAACCCTATGTGTTAGGATGATTGACGTTTGATCCGTTGAGAATGATTAGAGAACTGAATGTATTAGCCTCGAGCCATTCCATCTAGAAATCAAAGCAAATTGGAGATGACGTTGTCAGAGAGGAATATCAATAGGGTTATTTCCCGGTATATAGACATCTATAAGGGTTATATGCCATAAGTTCCTATTTCTTTTAAACGATAAAATATTTCTATTAATTCATTAATATATTTTCTGTGATATAATTATTTTTGCAAAGGTAATTATTTTATAGCAAATCAGAAATGATTTCGTTTTACTTTAACTGGAAAGTATAGATAACGCCCCGCCCTGAAAGATGGGATATATTTAAAAACAAACAAACCCTGCTTCATGATAGTGTGAAGTCAAAAAACAGACCTTTACTCAACGGTTGTGACTTCCTAATTTCAAGGAATTATCCCCAAACCTGATGTATTAACTTGTCTATTTTGGAACAACCAACCTTTTGCAGCGACAACCTAATTGATAGTAAGCGTTTAATTCAAAAGACAGATTAAATACTGAACAGAAAGACGTAATGACTTTGATATTTTTAACCAATCAATTGTGAAATAAACACTTGTATACTATTGACTATTTCGATTTCATTAAAATGGAAGAGACAATAAAATGCTTTTTTTTAATGACTACTAATTTTTATGTTGGTTATTTGGAAAAAAATACGAAATGGTATATATATATATTGTTTATATGG
Organism: Acanthosepion lycidas; assembly: GCA_963932145.1. NCBI lineage: Eukaryota > Metazoa > Mollusca > Cephalopoda > Sepiida > Sepiidae > Acanthosepion > Acanthosepion lycidas. The sequence continues at coordinate 147,413,018 of OZ010573.1, forward strand.
GTGTGTTTGTGTGAACTAAAATGCGTATACCTGTATATATGTATGTCTGTGTGTATGAGAGTGTTATTGTAAATGGACACAGAGGAGAATTCCCCCTCCCATCACCAAACATAATCAAACTCAAATAAGCATAAATAGATCCAATTTTTAAAAAATAAACCAGTTTGTCTGATGATCGTAAAAACGTGGAACCCAGGGTCACAAACTCATATTGATACAAATGAATATATATATATTTAAGGTATGCTATTATTATTAGTGCTCAATATCAATATAAACATTATTAGTGCTTAATATCAATATAAACAAACTACTAAATGAATGATCAAAACCAAAAATGAACAAGAATAAATAAAAATAAATACACAAAAAATAATGTAAAATAAATTATGTAAATACTAAACAAATTAGCAAACTGCGAACAGAAACACAAGTAAACGTAATAATAACAACCAAAAATAAAATAATATCAAACAATATTATAAAATAGACACAGAACTGCATCTGGATCCACAATTATTTCCACTCTTATAATAAATCGAAACATAACCGTTACCGTCCACCCAAATAACCAATAATAATGCATCATTGACCAGTATATATATAATCGAGCAAAAACACAACAGTCATAGCCTAATGATTGCGTTTAAGCATGAAACAGATTATCGCAGCTGGGTGTTGACTTCAATGTTCACATATATATTCGTCTAGCCCCATTTCAAGCTCATTTTTGGGGTATGCATTCCCGTTTCAAAGTCTAATCAATCATTTTCAGCGTGTATCCAAGAGGACTCTCTTTCTGGTAGCTTTATGCTTTATGAGTGTTCTTCTCTTGTGATTTGAAGAAATATGCAAGCGCTTCCCCTTAAATATAGTCAGACGAAAATGTAAAAAAATGACGTTATTACGTCACTTACTATGCATCACAAACAAATGCCAGAAACGTATATTTGAAATGAACTAATTAAGTGTTGGCTACCAAAAACGATTCAACAATAACCATTTCTTTGATATTTTTTCGGTATACATTCACAATGGATATATTAGTTTGGGATGGGAGAGCGTTATTTACATATATATATATATATATATATATATATATATATATATATATATATATATATATATATATGAAACGTTTTATATATATATATATATATATATATTAGGTTGGTGCAAAAATAATGCCGCAATAATGTCGTTTTTTGACGTATTTTTTAACGTCAAAAAACGACATCATTACGTCATTATTTTTTGCACCAACGTAATATATGTATATATATATACACGTATAAATATGAAACGATGTTTCATATATATATATATATATATATATGAAACGTTGTTTATATATATATATACATATATATATGAAACGTTGTTATATATATATATATATGAAACGTTGTTTTATATATATATATATGAAACGTGGTTATATATATATGAAACACTGTTATATATATATATATATGAAACATTGTTATATATATATATATATATATATATATATATATATATGTGTGTGTATGTGTAAAAATATATAGAAAATACGAAAGGACTCGTTAGGTAAATAATCCAAAGTTCTTTAGTATTTTTGTTATTATTTAAAAAAAATAGTGCTCGATACAAAAGTAGAGCATAAATATAAGTATTTATTTAAAAATATGATTCCAACGCTACATAAGTGTTCTCATGTTTCAAAACAAGAGCTGAAAACTTTAATATAATTAGTTGAATTAAATTGAATTAAAGTACTAAGCTCTGTTCCATCTTCAAAATTCGAATTTTTTTTTATTTATAAATTTTATTTACTTATGAATTATAAATAAAAACTAGAACTTGTAAAACTTGGGATGACCCATGCCCTTTATGCCTACATAAAAAACTACACATTATTAAGTTTCTAAAGAATAAAAATCTATTAAACAATAGACAGGAGTTAACGGTTTTTTGCCGACATCATCAAATTTTCGCATTGAATAATTAGCATAAAAACAAACAAACAAACAATATAATAATTTTTAAATTCCATAGTCTAAATAAATAGTTTAAATGCTCTACAAAAAAAATAAAAAAATATAAAGATAACCCTTTATGAAGTCGTCAAAAAAACAAATGTTAGCGACTTACGACAGTTTTTTTTATATACACAAAACCCTTTCAGAAAAAAATAAAAAATAAAATAAAAAAATAAATAAATCTCCATAGACACTTAACCAGACTAGACGATGTCATCTTCCGCTTTAAATTTTGACAACCCAACCTTATCCTGACTTGACGTCTGTGAATGTTACTGAGACATTGATACAAATGATTTACTCTTACGCCCCTTTTTCCTTAAACAATTGCTCTAGCCGTTACCATAGAAATTTTGATTTCAATAATGAATATGCTTATAAAACACGTAAAAAAAATTCGCTTGAAGATGGAAAAGAGCTTAGTACTTATTTAATTTACTTTAATTCAATTTAATTATATTGAAGTTTTCGGCTCTTGTTTTGAAACATGAGAACTCTTATGTAGCGCTGGAATCATATTTTTAAATAAATAATTATATATGTTGTAATAGGCTAGGCTGTGGATTTTGAATCAGTGATTGATATTCTAATCGAAGTAAATGGCAAAATTTCAATTGCTCACTTTCGAGACTCGCGTGCTTTCCAAATGGCGCAATGCAATCGTCTTGTTACTTTTCATTTTCATTTTGGCTTTGGACATGAAGCAATTTATGTAAAGGACAGGGTAGAAAAAAACAAACAAAAACTCTTTATAACATAGATGAGACAATCAGTTCCAAAATTAGAAAGTGTTGAAATTGATTCTCTGACCTGTAGTGAATATCTCTACGACTGATATAATAGTTTATAGTCGCACCTCCCAAAATGTGGAGGATCAGAACCTGGCAGCTGATGGTTCAGTGGGGTGAAGGACTGGTTTGTAAAATTCAGTATATCTTAAACCAACATAGTAGCGTTCACCGAGCAGACCCTGAACGTTCACCTACCATGATGGATGGGTTTTCTGTCAAAGAGGATCCTTGCCTTGAACTTACCCCAGACTTCAAGTGGAATATATTCGATCTTCTGTTAAAGATGTTGGAAAATAGTCGGTTCCTTGTACCACTCTAGTAAATATCATTCTCTTCCTGCTGTACTTTATCTTTACACGAACAAGATCAAGACCCAAAATGTAGTATTAATACTATATCTGGTCTGCGATTGTCCTATTCCTAATTGCCTGTTTTGTTAGAGTTAAGACCCTACAACCCCTTTTCAAAAGACGGAACATCTCAAGCCTCTCCTTACTCTATCGCTATTTCCATGGCAAGTATACCAGCCTTGACCTCTGCAGTTGGGACCCACCATGCCACCTACACGAAGATGAATCATCCGCATCCCTTTCGTAAGAAAAAAAAGCTCCACTCAGTTTATTCCCACGAGATGTTGCCAGACTCCCAAGAGGAAGTTTTCCTGATTTCTAAAATCTTATCTTCTTTCCTACATAAGTTTCACTTCTTGTTTTCTTTTATGCACATACAGAACCATACTATGAATAACCCTCTACCTTGAGTGGCTCTTTGGCCGTGTATTGGGTTAACATTAGTTAATAATAGAAAGAATTATAGAATAGGCATGACTGATTGATGAAAGGGATCTGCCTGAAACTGTTCAAGAGAACTTTGATATTCATAGTATGTTTACAGAACATTATTGAAAACAGCCAGTATATAAGGAAATTGAAATCTGTAGGAGATTTGCTGTAACTTGATCTCCATTGTAGACTAACAATCATTGCTGGTTTGGACATGCAATAAAAAAAAAAGACAACAACAAAATAACAAAAACAAATTTAATATTCAATCCAGTTATAATCAACAATTATTTACAAGTAAACGTTCCACAAATTTTAACCAGACATATGATTGACTTTTTCAGAATAGACTTTTCCTAACCCCAAATATCTTCAAAGTATTTTTTCCTCTTATATGAATAGTTGTGTTGTTAAGATTTGTAGGACATTACTTGAATCAAAATAGAAAGATAAAATGATTTCATAGACGTGTAAATGAAGCAAACTTGACTCGTGACCAGCATTTATTATTTCCGCAATATTCTTGTAGTATAGAATTGAACGGATTTTGCACTAATGTCCTGCCGTGTCGACTGACTATCCATTTACCAATATATTCATTTTGAATTCATGGTACAACAAAACTAAGAAACCAGAGAACAGATGCCAAGATAATTGTTGGGGTAAATGTCCAGTTTGTGTCAGTAATTATCAGCTTTATATAGCCATCTTGTTACCGGCTTTCAGCATTTCACTGGCTGTCGACTGGAATCACCGAATATTTCATCAGAGAGTATGACCATTAACAAGAACATTTCGGAAGTTTTTGTTATCACAATGAAACAAATCGAAGATGTTATTGTAACAATAAAGGTCATCCTTTGAATTTATTAACTATTAAGAATGTTCATCTAGTCTTGATGGAATCCAAAATGGTGTGTTTTACAATTCTGTTTTAAATCAGAAAGCTGGGTATTATACATAGGTGGTTCTTCTTCTCAGTAATAGATGGTGGTGGTGGGGGGCTTATTTTGATTTGTGAGGAGTTTAAGTCATGGTCTTAAACTTATCGCTTTGTCGGAGTTAATTCCCCCTGAATTCCCTAATTGTTCACTAGGGGTCGCTCTCCCTACACTATAAATACTGGGCGACTTCTTGCCTCGTTCTCTTTTTCACTTTGGATTTCAGTGGATACATTTAAAAATGTGATCTCTCGTAGAAATTCGCATTTCGCCCACTTGTGGGAAAGCGCCATGGAACACACATGCGCGTATGTACGAACATTTACCAAAATACAAATTCACACACAAACACAAATGTTGATGTCTTTGTCACTTGTAAATTTGTTGTTTAATACATATATTTGTTTATATATATACATCGGTCTTGTTTGTTTTCTTTACATCTTCGGTTGGACTCAACTTGAGTCTGCCATTTTCTTGTATTAGACCTTCTTCTAGCGGGAATAAACAGCACGTGTCCCTAATTCAACAACACTCAAACTCATACGGTCCTTTACAGCTTGATAGAAGAAAGTGTTTAAGCTAGAACAATAACAATCACATATTATTGCATGATATTGGTTCAGAATCTTTTCTTCTTCCAAACGGAGTTCATAAATTTTCATTTTTTGAATGATTTCTTCCCAATTAAATCAACCCCTTTGCAATTGCATGATGCATTGTTAAAACATCATTTTTTTTTTTAATTTTAAGCGATATGCCAAAACGCTCAATTGGCTCATCGATGAGTCAAACGTTCAGATTATGATTGGGATTCTCATTTTTATTTAGTTTATCCTTAATTTATCGGTGGAAGGTGAGTGAATTGCAAGTCTTTCAGAAGATTTTAGATGAAAACGCAATTAAAAACACCGAAACAGTAAGAATGTCTGGCTACCAAATAGGAGGGAAGATAAAAAAAATCCACTTTATAGCTTAACGATAAATTCTTCCTTTTAGAGGAAATGTTTATATTGAAAAACACGTTTTAAATCGACGACATTTTGTATTGTAAAAAGACAGTTTCCCTCATTTGTATATTATTTAATACTAAATTTTCTCATTTTTTTGTTTCTTAGAAAATTTTAGAAAAATGATTCATTCCTTCTTATTTGGTGGTAAATATTTCAATTAAATACAGAGTCGAGCGACTTCTCATGGCGTAATGGATAGCAGACCATTATTTCTGTGTAATGATCTTTACTGGATGCGCTACAATTGCAACATTATATCAGATTAAGCTAAACTTACAAATAAAGTACAAATGTTTTATTTTCTCACAATGTCTGTCGTGTTACGACCAGTTGTGCAATATTAAGTTTTTACGCTGAAATTGTCCGAAAATTGAAAACAAGAAGATTCTTGTTAACAAGATCATTTTAATTTAATATTTTTGTTTAACAAAACTTGAATCCTAATGAAAAAAGATTCACAAATCAGTAAATGTCCGCGTGTGAATAGACAACACTAACCAGAACGTGTGCATTTAAATTGTTACCAAACCGTATAGGGTGAGAAATCTCTATAGTTTTACATAGTTAATCTTATATAGCCGGCTAAAAATTATTCCTGCTAATTCTAGCAGATATATTTTCTCATGCACATCTTAAAATCATTTGTAGCCTTATGATATACCATAGATATCGGTCACTTGAAAAGAAAAAGATAGGAAAATAGGTTGAAAGTATCAGTGAAAATGAAATAGAAATGATAGTTGCCGAAATTCTGTTGAGTTGGAAAAGATTATGAATCATTATGAATTCTTCCGTTTTTATTTTCTCAATATGGACTCGTAATAACTATGAAATCTCTTCATGTAATTAAAGAGCGTATATTCCGGTTTTGTTTCTGGTTTTGTTAGAAAGCACTCGTGTCTTTTAAGTGATTATATTTGTGCGTGTGTGTGTTCCCAAAATGCAGCCTTTGAGTGCACCAACAAACTAGAAAGCATTTGTTTGGTTAAAATTAGTTACTTACGAAACTCATCATCATCGCACTTAATTGAGTGCGCTGTAGTCATGACCTCGAGTCAAACAAAGGTGGCTAAACATAGTAAATACCCATTTAGGTTTCAAGACAGAAGTAGAAACCAAAATATTATTAGAATACGTATTTCAAAACATTTTTTACACTAGAAAGAAACGAATTGTTCAGATATGTAACCAATAAATTTGTATGTCTGTCCGGAAATTATCCAACCATTTACTATTAGTGAAAAATAGCCTCAGTAGAGCAATGGCGCCTAAGCTTTAGTCCTTACCAAAGTACTCCCTTTGAGGATTCCCCCCATCTATCTTAGAGTGACTTCTAAATTCTCACCTTCATTTGTATGGTCACTTTCTCAATCTCATTCATGGTCTGAAACATCCTCATTTTCAACGGCGATAGCCAGAGTCGCAAGTAGTGAAATCTGATCTGTTGGAAGTGGGGGTGAAATCTGTGTAATATGTTTTGCCAAAAAACCCTGCATGGAATTTCATTGATTTTAATAATCTTGGATTCGTTAGTTATTTTTAGTTATTTTGTAGATGAGCTATAGAAATGGTTAGTAATTCACATAATTTTAAGAAGTATAACCAACTGGAGATATTGGTAATCCCAAAAGCACATATGCATTTTCGGTGGATGTGAGGGAGGTCTGAAGCTTCTACTATGTATTTAGAGATTCTTGATAAAATATTAAGAAGAATCTGCAATGTTATTGCTCTTGACCTGTCATCTCGGCTTCAGTCACTTTCTCACCGCCGTAACACGTGGTTTCCCTGTACCTTTTCTAGAGATATTTTCATGGTTGTTATTCTGATGAACTTTCCGCTATGGTAGCTAGACTTTATGAATTTAAGCGCAGTAATAGATTGGCGGCAAGGTCTCATCATTTTATACTTAAAATAGCTAGATATAACAGTTTATTCTCTCGTACTTCTTTTCTGACTTCTTGCTTTCCAGCCAACTTTGATCTTCAAAAATTAAAAAGAAATGTCAATCGCTATCGTCTGTCTTCTTAATTCCTATTATTTTATTATTCTCTCTCTTTAATAATGTTTTTTTTTCGCTCATGTTCTTTCACACTCAATAACCACTTGCATCTTAGTGGCTTTATTGCCTTACTTGGAGTGAAACGATTCAAACAAAAAAGATAGTCGATATTTCCTTGGGTATTTTTTCATTTTTCTTCTTTGACAATGACTGTTAGAACATTCCTTACAAATAAAGAGAAGGCAATAGAAACGTGGCTCTACAGAAGGATGATGAGAATTCCATGGACAGAGGAAAAAAAGAACGTACACTTAGAATCAGAAAGAGACACCTGTCATTTTTTGACATATAACGATGAAGGAGGGCTTGGAGAATTCAAAGCACATAGGACATATCGAAGGCAAAAAGTAGAAGGGACTATTTACCTGACGACATTGTGTTAATGGATAGCCGAAGTTTAGTGGGAGGTATGTTAAAAAGACAAACGTTGTTAAGAGATATAAAAGATAGAAAGTTGTGGATATGCATCTGTGTATATAGAAGTGGCAATTTGTAACGTTAGAATCAAGTTTTGTTTTCTGATCATCTATAGCCATTCAGTGCTAAGAGTACCTCTGAGTCTGGATTAAGTTTCAAATTCATTTGCCAATTAAGAGAAAACCATTTAGCAATTCTAACTGCTGACAAAGGTAAGACTGAAAAATTTCGCATTTATTTAATTAATAATGGGAGATTGTGAGTAGGTAGAGTCGAAAGTAAATATTGCAGGTGATATCAGTGAATCGAGATGATACTGTGATAGAGAAGTTCTTTCTTCCTCGGGATTTAATAAATGTTTAATAAATATCTAAAATACAAGGCATACACATACAAAAAACAAAACCTTGAAATGTTCTTGTTCTTAAACATTTCTCTGAAAAGAGAACAAAAACATCATTATTTACAGTGTTGGAACTGTTGTCCTCATCTTTATTGCCATATTCACGACATTTCGGCCGTTGTACGCTCTGGACTTGTTCAGGTGTCCTCAAGGACACGTGTCCCAGTGGATAAAAGTGTTGGTTGAATCCAGTAACTTGACCCAAAGAGTTGTGAGTTCAATACCTACTTACTGTAGTGCTAAACAAAACTTGGAGAATTTGAGTTAAACGAAGGTAACTGAGACATCCAGAAGAGACATGGCGCGTGGAACTGGAACAATCTACCCCGGTGGACAAAATAAATGGTTCAATTCCAATCACCTAAAGAAGGCCAGAGCGTACAGCGCCCAAAACGTCGTGAATATGGCAATAAAGATGAGGACAACAGTCTGAACAACGTAAAAATGGAAATAATTAGAAAGCCTCATCTCAGAAATATATACAGAAAAACATCATTTGTTGTCATTTGTGTTAAAAATGCTGAAAGTTTTGACTATTATGTTATCAGTCTTCAAAAGCCCCCCCCCCCTAAAAATTATCATTAAAAATAAAGTTTAATTCCTCTTTTACGTTTTTGGTAGCATATAACCCCCCTCTCCACTATTTATATTTAATAATACAGGATTAAAGGGTTAGTTAAGATAATGATATTTTATGGTTCTTTGTAAACATTAGCTTACATCATTATCACAAAGTTGCTTATAAGAAACCGGAAATACGATTGAGCTTGTTTTTGGTAAAAAAGCGGGGATTTAGATGTTGAGGGAGAATGAAAATTAAATAATAAATAAAATAAATAATAAACATAATACTTAAAAGAATAAATAATTTCATTGTCCCATAATGCAAATGGAAACCAAACAATGCAGGGTTCCGGTCACGTACAAAGTTTGGACCGCACTTCCGTATAGGAGATCGTCTAGTCTGGATTCGGACGTGTTTCGCAGCGGTCATAAGGAATGGAGATTCAGTCAACCTCTTTCAATGTTATGTTGACTTGAGATCGACCATTCTCTTACACCGAGTTTAGTACACATACGTACATCAATAAAAAGCTGACCCTTAATTTTCCAACCAAGTTTTTGTGTTTTTTATTGTGTCCAACAACATTACCATCTTTTAATACTGGACGAAAAAATGTTCGTACAAGGAATTTTACAAGTAATCAAAGAAAAATGTTTGTTAAGTAGAGGGCGGGGGTGGGGGTGTAAATGAGAGGGTTCCATATTTGTCACGGCCTTAATGGTTGTTGTTGTGCAAATATTTTAAATGGTGACTTTTAAGAAATGTAGCTCCCTTCGAATTCACAAGAACATCACAAATAATTGAATCAGTCTAATTCTAATATTCTTCAATGTGAAACTAAGTTTAACAATTGTCAGTGTAGGTGTGTGTGATTTTATATAAAGCGCATTTGTATAAATTAATCCTTCTAGAAAAGAAGAAACCCATTAGCAGACTGATTATGTAAATAATGTGAATTATACCGAGGAAGTTTGCTGAACTTTAGCGCAACAATATCCATGATAATTGCGTAATTGTCCCCGGCACTGAAATATATAAAAGTTAACCCACATTATATACATAGATCCCTTTACACGCACATTTACTTGTCGAAGCAAATTCCGAGATGAATAGAAAATGTTTGTGTATTTATGATAATTCAAGTGTATTAAAATGACGGCAATTATTAGAAAGTTTTAATTGTGAGATGCAATGAAAGCAAAAATTTTGAAGTAATGTATTGAGGTTCAATAAAGCTGAAATAAAGAATTTACAAGTAAAAAAGGAACCAATGAACCATTTAATTAATCCATTTTCTTTATATGTTTTAAATGTCCAGTGGTATCTATGATTCATTGGTTACTCCTGGTATTATATAAATCGCTTTTTGTTCAATATTTTTTAATGTTAAAAAATTTATGCGTTTAATATAACAGTGAAATGGAAATATCTCTTGGAAGAAAAGGATTAGGAGCAGAACAACAGACGGTGACGACAAAGCTTATTTCAAGACCAAGTTGAAACATGATGATCATTTAATAGACAAATGTGTCCGAGTGCCTCGCATGAAAGGCTAGAACAAATAAGACTGCATTCTAAAGAACGTAGAAGTAAAGGCACTGATTAATTAAACGATTTATTTAGCTCGGGAACTAACTTTGTCTAAATGTAGATAAATATTTGTATCGATTATTAAAAGAATAAGGGAATTAACCAGTCATAAATCTACTAATTTACATAGATTTATTACAGAAACGTCAGTAAATATATAAATAAATTCACATGAAATATATAAATGCACACTGATAATGATAATGGTTTGATATTCGGCCTTACTACACAAAATGCCGTGAAAAGGATTCAATTTTCATCAAAATGACACGTTTTCAAAATGGGTTGTTTATTGCAGCGAGAAAACATGGAGCAAAACAAATGCCAACCAAGATTTCCTGACAGAATTCGAATTGTCGTCTTCCGGTTTATTTTCGACAGTCTTTCTAAATTGGCAGTCGCTGATGAAGTCCCTTCCGAGAGTTGTCCATGAGTCTTATTTTGAATATTGTCAGCCATTGAATGAAATTTATGAAATCACTGTTGTTTCTTCAAATATTTTCCCTTAAATTGAATGTATTTTATTTGGAAAAAAGGAAGAGACGTTCTTGCTCCATATGTGCCTCATATTTTCAAGATTGAACAAAACAGTTTATTATGACCTTTGCACCTTAAAGTGATTCACAAGAATAGAAAAGCCAGATATACTAGACTAAATAATGCAAAATACACACCTTTTGCCTTAGTAGCTTTACTGTTTTGTCTTGCGTGGGTTAAATTCGTTTAAAAACGAAGCAAAAAAAAAAAAGTGTAATTTCGTCTGACATTTTAACACTGAAGTAGTAATTGTATTTATTTCGATATTTTACACATTAGAACCGTATACACGCTGCCCAAAAATTGTTTATTTTTTTAGTGAAAAAATGAGTTTCATGCTCACAGGATTATAACGTATGTGTATCTGAACTTCACTTGTAAAGTGTTTTATTCATGCTTAATAGTCAAACGAATTCACTCTTGTGATTAAAGCTCATTTTTCAATGGCCAGTCACAATAAAAAAACACTTGTGAAATTAATGTTTTTGTGTAAATCTTATACTGAAGAACTTCCTGAAACACCCTCTGAAAATGCTGAAAGCTTCTTTGCTTGCGTCAGCAGAAAGAAAAAAAAACATTGTTAATTGGCGCAAAACTGAATAATGAAGGTAATCCAAGATTTCTTCGAATGCTGTAAAGAAATTTACAAAATTTCAGTTTTATCACTGAATAGAAATCTTTTAGAAATTCTGATGCTTATGGCAAAGAAGAAAAACTAATCTGGCCAAAAAAATGAAATTTTCTGGACGAACGAGATGAAGAATTGTAAGTGATGCTGCAGGAAATCTATCAAAATTTAGTTGGAAAATGGCAGAAGCATAAGCCAAATACAGAAAATATCGAAATCTTCCGTTCATTGTATCTTTATTAGTAACGCTTAAGTGGAATTGGTGTGTGTTTGCATGGAAGCCACAAAGAAGCCAGATACCATTGGTCTGAGCTGTTCCTCAAAGAGTATTCTGATCTGAAAAATATGATCTGGACATAAGAAAAACAGTTCGTTCTTGACGGGCATGACGATTACAACTTCATGAAACAGCTAAAAGAATTGCGCGTAGTTTTGGTGGTGTAGGAATTATGGTCGGAGGTAACTTTACTGGCTATGTTGTCTAGTTATTGTTAATGGAACTTTGACAGCATTCAATTATCAAGAGATTCCAGAACACAGCTCGAGTCCAATGCTACCAATGAATAGAGAGAGGAAAAAAAGTGATTTCAACGAGAGTGTAAATTGCCATTCAACAAAGACAACTATTTAATATCCCAGTGTAATGAAGTGGCCTACCTACTCTTGTTATATTGTGGATGTATGGAAGAGGATTCCTCAATCTCGAAATTCGATAAGTGCTTAACATTTGTTAATTAATGTTTTAATAAAACTATTCACTTCTGTACTGTTATAAAAATAAAATACTGCTATAAAATCCTTTTATATTGAAATGAAGGCTGAAAAATCACCCCACAAACGGGAAAAGTGGAAAATATGGTTCTACAGAAGCATACTGAGAATCGCATGGACGGAACGAGTAATCAACAATGAAGCGTTATAGAAAAATGGCAACAAAAAGCTCAGAATCAGGAAGAGAGTTGAAATTCCTTGGACACATAATGAGGATGGAAGACTTGGAAAACTTGACCCTCACGGGACATATTGAGGACAAGAGAGACAGTGGAAGGCAGCGAGCTGAAGAACTTGTGTGAATGGGTTGCAAAACGGGTGGAGGGATGGTACCCTTAGCAAAGGGGTAAAACTGCTAAGGGCCACAAGGGAAGGGGGAATTATGGAGATTCATGACTGCACATGTCCTGATTAAACACGGCAAACAGAATAAGAAAATCAAACTAAACGAAACCACATAAATATCTGGGCACCTGTCGTAGAATGATGATTATCAAGTTTGTCTACCAAAACCATTTATTCGTATAATGAGTTCGATCCCGAGAGGTGCTCCACTATTGTGGCCGTGTTCTCGACTCAGCTAATCGTAATAACTAACTATAAATTCTGGGCACATTGTAAGGGTTAATCAGCTGATCTCTCTCCTGAATTAGCTCTTACAGCTCAATAGAGAAATAACTAGCTTGTAACCTTTCAATAGTTACTCAGAAACCAATAAGTATCTGGATCCTCCTGTCAGGCTCTATATTTGCAAGAGACAGATTAGATCCAAAATGGAGTACTGCTGCCATATATGGGAATGAGCCACCCAGTCCCCACTTTCTAGTCTAGATAGAATTCAAAAGCGTCTATGCGCCGTTGTGGATGATGAATTATTTTCTATTCTTCAACCCCTATCCAATACATGAAACGTCACATACCCTTTGCTACTCTATCACTATTTCCACGGCAATTGTTCTGACCGACTACATTCCTGGGTTTTACTAGTCCTGGCCTCTCACACATGATATTCGCCATACCACGTAAACTGGGACGAACTATCTAAAATTCTATTCGAAAAAATAGCCACTCTAATAACTTCTTCCCAAGAGCTGCTACTTTATGGAAAAAAAACTCCTGAGGAGATGCTTTCCCGATCATTATAATCTTAACCTTGTCAAGTTTAATGTTAACTGTTATCTTTCCTACATATCCTTATAAAATGCATTTGTTACCTCTTCCTTCTTACGCTTATAGAACCACCTCATTCAATAACCTTTTATATTGATCGGCTCTTATAGTCTTTGAACATTAGTAAGAAAACGCGTACCACACTGAGTGCACCATACTTTCGGCCTTGTGCCACATCTAAGCTACGCTTAGAAAATCATGGACACTTCGATGTAGTGTAATGGTTTTCAAGCTTGTCTCGCTAGATCCATTACGGCTAAATAGTGAGTTCGATCCTCATTGGGCCCCCATATTTTCAGCCTTGTGCCACATCTAAGCTACATTATAGAAAATCGCCCTTAGTAAGAAGACGTTTGTTTCGCAAGCTAATTCACTAGAACTTATAGCGCTTCACTTCTGTGACATTTGGTCGTGCTGATTTAAGCTTTGGTAAATCAAGAAATGGGGAGGGGGAGAATGGAGGGATATGTTTTCATAACAATGGCGCTTCCAGTTTGAGTCTCATTCCTGATAATTTCATTGTAATAATATGAATAATTTTTGGAAAATATTTGCTCAAGGAAATGTCTTTCGTGCCGCCTGTGAAAATATGAAAGTGAAGATCTAAGTAGGAAATGATACTCCGTCCTGAAGAGAAACCAGTTGCTTTTCAATGAAGCCTTGATCAGAAAAAGTCGTTCAGCCTCATTGTACTTTTTATTAATGATTCTTGATGGCAGAGAAAACAGAGGAATATTGGGGGGAAAAGAAACATAGTAAAGCTTAAGGGAAGTAAAAAGAACTGAAAAGAAAAAGAAAAAAAGATAGAAAAAAAGAAAAAAGATAGAAAATAAAGAAAGTCTTATGATATTAACGTAAAAAAAAGAAAGAAAGAAATGTGTAATTGAACAAAACAAAAAAGAAAACAAGAAAAATGAGAAAAAAGTAAATTGTTTCAGACAAACTGTATTTATTTAGAGAAGCGGTTTCTAACCAACATAAAAGTCTGAAATATTTCTGGTGTCACTAATAAGGCTTTTTTTCACCCCAAGGAAAAAAATAAAGCCACTAAGATGCAAGGGGTTGCTGAGTTTGAGAAAATATGAAAAACAAATCATTATTAAGAAGAGAGAACAATAAAAGAACAGAAATTAAGAAGATCAAAGATCAGTGGGAAACAAGAAGCAGGAAAAAGCTCGCACCATTTTCTTAGTTAAACAAAAGCAGGAAAGGGACGTCTAAGTTACCCAAATATATCACAATGGAAATGATTAAAAATGAAATCAAATCAAATCCATATGACTGATTAGCTTAATGCCTTGAACTGAGAAAATAATCCATAGTATTTTTTATTTATTGTCAGATTGCTTAACTTTAGTATGAAGAGGCTAACCAAGAATTGGGTCATGTCCCAGGATTGAGTATTTATTCCAACCAGGCAAAGCTATCATAAGAGAAACAATTCTAATTCCTAAGATTCGGGCCACAGGTTGTTCGCTACTTTCAAAGATCAATATTTCTTGAAATACTGTTTTTGTCAGATTTTTTTTAATAATTTATTTTCTAGTAGTCTCATATTTTCATTTTTTAAAAAAAAGTTCATTCAATTCTCATTTTGTTTTTTATCGTAACATTTTGGTCGCTATATTCTCCGACCATTTTCAGGTGTCTACCATATTTACTTTGAAAGTGCATGTTTACATTATCATCCAAGTAATCTGTCTGGGCCCACTCTTTGTTAACTCCTAGAACTGCTTACCGTAGGTCAGTTTCAAGATAGAATAGAATAGAATAGAATAGAAAATAAGGATAAAATCTTTCATACTCTGGTAGATACCAGTAACAAGATTTATGTGATAAATTAATTATAGGAAAAGGGCTTCTACATCCAGAATATGAACTCGATTAGTAGATGCGTAGTTATCACCTCTGCTCCAAGTTGCATCACCAATAATGGCGATGATAGTTTAAGGAGAAGAACGAAAAAAGATTGGAATAAAAAGTTTGATGACAATGCTAACTGTAATGATTATATCATTCGGAATAGTTCAAGGTGTTATTAACCTACAAGGACTAGAGCTGATCGCGCCATATTGCTTCGATGTCATTCTTTTGACCGTCCAAGCGAAGACCTCGAGGTTTAATGGATTTCCATGCAGTGGATATTTTGCAACAATATCGATGAAACCCGATGAAGGTGACGGCGAGACAAGAAAATCGTTTAGTATAGAAGAAATGTCTATTTGTAAATTATTTACGGTGAATGAAGATGATAGGGTCGATTTTAAGATGTAAGTAACAATCGTGTAGACACCGGACAGTTGGCTGTAACGAGCTACCACTTGCCCGGAACTTAACTAAAAGCCTGAAATTGTTTAACTTTCTCGGCTCAAGCAAGTTGAGTTACAGCGGTAAAGGGAAGGCCATAATATTTGAGGAGGCACGTTAGATCCAGATTCATAGCAGCAAATTTAAATTGTAAAAAGAATGATTTAAAACCGTGGTAAAAGCTTTTTCCTTCTTTTATGCGTTGTATCTCTTCAGGACGTGAGGTATCATTACTCTCCACAACTTCCTGTTCTTTGTAAGTTTTGCCTTTTTGCTACCTCTCCTAATCCCTGTTCTTTCATCCATTTAGACAAGCTCGTTAGACAGAGGTTATTCACTGCTTTCCTTTGTGCTTCATGCCTTCAATATGTCCTCTGGGTATCAAATTTTCTAAGACCTCTTCTCTCATATTTCAATTGTCTCTTTAGTTTCCATTTTCCTTAAAGCTTTGTCCTTACTCACATGTTGAGTTCATGGCATTCTCAGCATCCTTCTGTAGAACCATATTTCTTTTACCTCAAGTCTCTTCTTCATACTTGAGGAGATTATCCAACATTCAGTGCCATATTGGAGGACCGATATTACATAACATTTCAGTATTGATTTCTTTGTTTCAAACGAATTTTTCTGTTTGCCAAGAAATTTATAACGTACAGAAGGCGATTGGTAAATTGTTGTCATTTTATATTTTTAATTTCGTGCGTGCGCGTTGTTTGTTTTTATTTTGTCGACTGCACAGTATAGTAGGGTCAGTTGAGCACCGTCTGTGAGAAAAAGAGCACCATGATGCAATTCACTCTGCCAGAAATTTTGAAACAACATGCTGTACTGCTGGGTATTCGCGTCAGAATATCCAATACGAACATTTCAGAGAGTTTGGGTGTCAATCCGAGGACTCGGAAAGAACTGTAAGATATATCCATTCAACATGGTGTTTGGACTGATAACTAGTGAAGACGACATTATATCTCCATTCATTTTCCCACGTGGCTTCAGACTCAACAGGGAGGTCTATATCAAGTGTCCTGAGAAGGTAGTGCTGACCTGAGTCAGAGGATGCCTGCCGAAAACCCTATATCTGGCAACAGGACTCTGCACCATGTGGGACGCAGTTGAGCGAGAGACCAACAAAATTTCTAGTAACACCAAAGATAAACTGAAGACAAGGATTATGGCAGCATTGACCAACTTAAACAAAGAGACCGCCCAGAAGTGTTGCAGGAGATTCCAAAATCGCCTGGAGGCTGTGGCTGAAGCCAATGGGGATTTTATTAAATAAATTTACTCTTTAGTATTTCAAGATATTTTTGTGTAATTTTGGTTAAATGTATCAATTGAAATGAGATGTCTGTTATTTCCACTTTTGAGTCATTTAAACTATAATACAATTCATCCATCACACTTGTATTTGTGAAATAAGCAAATGGCATAAAAATATGAAATTAACTTAATTTTGCTTGGATGGATCACTTCTTGCTACTGGCGCTCTTAAAATGAAATGATCCCCAATTGAACAGCGAATCTTAAGCAAGTTTTCTTCCTATCATGTTTATAGCAAACAGTACATCTGTATAATTTTAATTTTAATTTTAAAATTACAAGTAGCCACAAGGGAAGTTGCTCTAAAAGATCTATTTTTTGATAAAGAATATTTCATGTCATAAAGTGCGACATTTATTATCATTAGAAATATTGAAATGTTGGAAATGTGTTGTTCATTTCGTGAAATATTACTTCCAAGCATAGTTTTCGGAGTAACGTTGATCCTTCCGGTCTGATTTTGATGATTGATATTAACATTTATACATGTAAAGAAGTTAAGACGTTGCATATTCATTCACCTGATTGTGATTGAACAAACATATGTTCGAATTACTGGACGACGAATTTTGCTATAGAAAATAAAGGAATTCAGTTTTCGATAGTTTTTGTTTTTCCTTTTTACTAATCTTCTCTAATCAGTCAAAGGATTTTTATTTTTGTAACCCGCGTTATGGTAAAACGGAATAAATAAGTAAATCTAGTATTTCACTTACTGATATATCCTCTTTTTCTCTTAAAGTGATAGAATAAATAGGGAAAAGAGGCGGGGTGAGAAAAAGGAAAGTGAAAGAAAAAAGATTATTATTATCATCATCATTAATAGATATGTATTGAGTTGAGTCATAAATATTTTCCGCTTTTGTTTATCAATTTTTTTCTTCAAACAATGAAGTACCCTTACATTTTATTTAATTGTGGATTCTTCATTACTTGCAAAGATATCTTTCTGTTTATGCACCTCTTCGATATTTTTCGGTATAATTCCGCGAATCTTGATATGAAAACGTTTTTGACAAACTCTGGAATCCTTTTTTCTTTTTTTTTATAGAACATTTTCCCCATCAAAGTGTTTCGGAGCGATCGCAAAATGTAATAATAAATTATAGTGCCAGGATGGGGACTACGGCGGGTACAGCAGAACAGACCAACCAAATTCCAGTCTTTTTTCCGGTGTTATTCTCGCTGTATGTTGTCATGCATTCTCATAGAAGAGGAAAACATGTGCCGTGTCTCATCAGACCATAGGCGATCATGGCTCTCCACAATTTCTTTTTCATTGTAGCTCTTGATAATTTTTTTGTATTTTTCTTAAACCTTGTTCCTCCATCCTACTCACTAAATATATTATGCGTTATTTTCTTCTGTCCTGCTTGTCTTCAATCTGTCCCGTGAATATCAGATTTTCCAAACCCTCTTTCCTCATTATGTGCCGTAGAAGTTTCAGTTGTCTCTTCCTGATGTTAAATATAAGTTTCCTTTTTGTTTCCGTTTTTCTCTCGAACTTCGTCGTTGCTCATGTATTCGGTCCATTGTATCCTCAGCATCCTTCTGTAGAACCACATTTCTTTTGCTTCAAGTCTCATCTTCATCTGTGGGGAGATTGTCCAGCATTCGCTGCCATATAGGAGGGCAACGGTTTACGAATTCTAAATGAATAATACCTCGACGATCTCACCACATGAACAATATTACTTTTAGTCCATGGGACACAGCTTATGGAGTCAGTTGTCGAAATATATCCTTGTCAATCTATTGCCTTTTACGTTGAACATTGTTGTATGCAACCTACTTTTCATCATCTGTATTCAAAAAACGGTTAGTTAGGATGATGCATTTGTCATTACAGTTGGTTCCGCAAAACGCAAATTGCTTATGACATAACATAAGTTAGCCATAATCATCAATGTAGATATTTTACTGAGGATTTATGTTTAGATAAAGATAGATGTCCATAGGCTATATATTATGTCTTTGTATTATATAACTTAATATAAGTTAGCCATAATCATCAATATATATATTTTGCTTAGGGTTTGTGTATAGATAAAGATAAATGTCCATAGGTTATATCTTATGTTTTGCCTCACCAACGGGGATTCAGGAGGAGGAAAGCTTGCGGTGAAGACCTGTGCGAAACAGAATGGATTATCGGCGAAGAGTGTGGGAACAAGAGAAATGGCAAGAAGGAGCGCCAATTCCCCTTGTCTTGAGACTGATTCAGTGAGGGCGGTTACTTGTAAAATCTTATAGTACAAAGAATGCATTTCAACAGTCCCCGTTACTTATTTGTGGAAGTTGATACTGTAAAAAACGTGAGTATTCATAGCAAAAAAACCCTATCTCATTGTGCTCCTTTCCTGCGCTTACTGCAGGCAACTTGCCCAACAATATAATTTTGGATATTTATATATATATATATATATATATAATCATACAGCGTAAATGTTTTTTCTTTTGTTTAGCAGTGTTTCAGTGTTGAAGATATTGATTTTGATGTCTCGTTGCTTGGGATGAAATCGCTTCAGAGCTCCACTCTGCGGATGGTGAGAAGGTAAAGTTTGCGGAAACGCCCGAAGAGGCGCAAGAATAATTTTAATATCCAGGTGGTAGGAATGTCGAACTGAACCCTTTATTTTATTTTATGGAGAGGGCCGGAGCGTACAAAACGTGATAAATATGGTAATAAAAATGAGGATGATAGTCCGAACAATGTAAATAGTGTACATAATATCTCATCTCAGAAATATAGACAAATAATTTTAACATTTAAAATTTCTTATTCGCGTGAAATAATTTTGCAACTATTGATCAATAGCAATGAAACGAAATGATTTACAGTATTCGGATTGTTGTCCTCATCTTTGTTGTCATATTCACAAGGTTTCGGCTGTTGTACGCTCCAGCCTTCTTCAGGTGATTGGAGTTTCGAATCTAACCCTTTATTTCGTCCACTAGGGTAGAATGTTCTTATTCCACATCTCTTCAATATATCTTGATTTCTGTTTCAGTTATTTTCCATTTTAGTAATTCAACTCTCAAAATTTTTTTTTTGTTCACTTCCGCTGTGTTTAGGTATTGAACTCACTACTCTTTGGATCAAGTTACTGGATTATTGCAAAGAGTTACAATAGCTTATTTCAGAAATAAAAACAGATACAAAAGGATTTAAAAAGTGATTTGTTGATTATTTCCGTTTCAAAATGGCTCATAAGATTGACGAATATCTCAAGCTATTATTAACAATTACTTACATTATTTACATTATTCGGATGTTATCCTCGTCTTCACTCGCCATATTCACAACGTTTCGGCCGTTGTACGCTCCGACCTTTTTCAAGTGATTGGAATTTTATACACAAATGTCAAAACACATTGCCCAGTGGATAAGGGCGCTGGTTAGATTCGGTGACTAGACCCAAATGGTTGTGAGTTCAGTATCAGGTTACAGCAGTGATGAATCAAAACTCGGAAATAACTGAGTCATCCGGAAGTGGCATGGCACGTGGAACTAGAACAGTCTAGGGTTAGGTTCGAAATTTCAATCACCTGAAGAAGACCGGAGTGTACAACGGCCGAAACGTTGTGAATATGGCAATGAAGATGAGGATAACAGTGTGAATAATGTACGTAATCATAATATTTCATTTCATTATTAACGAATTTAACAATTATTATATTAGTTTATTTTTCTGAATCCGAGTAAAACAAACTCATAAAAACAGAGCAACAAAAACAATCAATCTTATTCTGGAGAAAAGTTTAAATAAAAGAGAAAAAAACTAACAAAAAAGAGAGAAAAAATATAGGAAAACGCAGGAGTTTCTGAAGTTGTGCTGGAAATATTTTTTATTGCTTTCATTGTTAGGACGAAAATAAAATTCTGTCACTCGTACAATCTAATTATTTCTTTTTCCCCAGCATATTAGGTTTATGTAATTATTCTTTTCTTTGTTCTCATGCTTGTAAAATCCACATCACGCAGGAAAAACAAAAAATGTACCATAACGAAAATATTATCAAGAGTATCCGAACCGAAGGCAAATATCTTTAACGTTCATTATTATAGTTCTGAGGTTTCTATTTTAGATCTGAAAGAATAAATGTGCTACTATTGTTTAATTTCTTACAAGTAAAATCAATGGAATTAAATTCTGCTTGTAAAATATACAATTATGTTAGATGTTGTTAGGTTTGTTTCAAATAGATGCAATGACCTGATTTACTTTAAAAAAAAAAGAAACATAAAGAAAATTCTACTGACTAAACTTCCTCCAACTTGAAAAACACGCATAAAAAATGCCTGTTGAAATGAATAAATTTAACCGGCATTAACTTGATTAACACAACAACAAATAGTTGTCTCGATACATTTCCTGTCATTGAAGAAATGTCTTTCTTTCCTTATCAGTTATGTAAGAAAATATATTGTACTTTCTGTTATGCAATTCTCTTCCTGTAGGTCAGAGATTCATTACAACAATTTATAAATTCTGAAGATTTTCAGAATATTGTAGCCAAAATGATTAATTAATCTCCTATCATTGGAACTGCTTTTATTTTGTAGCTCAAGCTACATAGAATTTATTTGCGTTCTCTAATACCTTTTTCTAATGCCAACAAATAGGAAAATGTATTATTTAAAGCGATTTCTTGCCCTTATTATCATTGGGGGAAAAAGGTTGATATTTACAGTTATTCAGTTAGCACTTTTAAGAGAAAAAATAGTCCGTGTGCAGGAAGATGTTTTCCACCCGGTAAGAAGATTTGTTTATATAGATGACATTTTACAAAAACAATCTTACAACCTCATCTCTCAATGAATGATAGAGACATAGCTTTAAAAACACTTTCATACAAATGTCGTTTATCACACGCTTGGAAAATCAACTTGGCCATTGTTGAAGAACAGGTCTCTAGTTGAATGCCGCACTAACTGTATCAAGAGTTTGTGATTAAATTTACAAAAATCTCGGTTTCGACATTTTATTTTTTAATGTTATTGTTTCGGTGGCTGGAAATTGGTGTTACGTAATTAGAAATAAGTAATCGAAAACATTATTACTGGAGGTATTCTGATTATTGATCTTCTTTCTTTTATTGTTGACACAATGTTTTTGCAAATATATTCAATTGTGCAATCCATTCAATCGTGCAAGCCAAAATATGGTGGCCTACATAAAAATTGTGGCCCATATAGTAACAAACCAAACAGCAACGCGTGTAAGAGCCTACTTTATACGCTTGGGTGTTTTCTATTCATTTTATTAGAAAGTAATCCAAATTGGCTGGGACTATATTTATCTGCAAGACTAATGTAGGGAGCTTCTTTGAATTTACTCATTGAATCCATTGTTTGAACTTCATTCTAGATTGACATATTCATTTCTCTTTTCAGATACAGTTTACGTATAAAAGTTTCATTCTGTGTATGTCTTTCCTAATGTTTGATTTTTTAGTTTCTTTTATATATTTATTTCTTCGTTTGCATGGTATATATAGCCATCTTGTTTTATTAAGGAACAACTTTAGTAAGGAGATTGCTCTAGTAAAAATAATCAGATGAGTTTTCCAAAGAAAAAAAAAAGTCTAATTTCAGATTGAAAGGAGGCACGAAAACATTGTGTTCAATCCCGTTTAAATGTCGAAGGTTTCTTTTTTTTTCTTTTTTTTTTAAAAAAAACATGAATGGTAAAATTATTCTTATTGCGCTTTATGGATTTTACAAGTAAAAATATGTCAGACTAAGAATGATGTACCCCCATCTTTAAAGATTCGAAAAGTAAGGTGCTTCATCTGCTAAGTGAGAGCTGAATTGAAGTGAATAAAAACTTTAACTACCTCTATCATTTTCGAATTTGATTATTTGTCACAATAACGAAAAAGACGATGAGAGATGCCAATGTTTCCTTACTTTTCTGGAAAAGATCAGGAGAACTCTAAACAAGCCGCGAAGTACGGAGCTGGACTGCATAAACATTGACAATAGCAAACATGAATTTGTTGCATTTGTAAAATTTGATGCCGGAATTTAGAAGTGAAAAACGTCCATCATAAATGACATGAATTTTAAGAAGTCGCTATTGTTGTTAATCTTTATTTTTTACCCAAATGGCTGAAAAAGATTCTTTTTCTGTGGAGTTGTGGGTATTAGCTCCAGTTTAACAGGAATATACCAACAATTTGCAAGCATTTGTCAATCCATTTTCAAAAATAGAGTACAATGAAGGTCGAGAAACTTGAAATTCCGTTTCAATATTAGTAATAGTACCAATAATTATCGGAGCACTGTGACCGGACCGAAGAGCCTCGGAAAGAGACCGGGTGAACTTGAATTTAGGAGAAAAGTTCGGGAGTAGTGAGTGGACATTTTGTAACTTATTTTCTATTGTCTGCCATTGATTACTGTTAGTGGAAACATTCAATAAGTAATAATAATAATAATAATAATAATAATAATAATAATAATAATAATAATAATAATTAATAATGATGATTATAAATCACAGCGAAATTTACATCTATGGCTTTTATGACCATTTGACCGAAACCAACAGATTGTCCAATATAAAATATTATGATTTAAATTAACTGAAAAGGCGCGAAACAAGTCTAGTTTACTCTAAACGTTTAGGAAGGTTAAAAGTAGTGCAACAACTGTATTTGGTGAACGGCGCCCGTTACAATAAAAAAACAAAAAATACTTTAAAACTAATTTCAGTGTGAATGTTTAAGCAGAGTAAATAAAACATTGAAAAAGGAAAAGTGGTAGTGGTGGCATATTATGAAGGCTTTTGACGGTCGATACTTGAAGCGATGACAGGCCAACATTCGAGTGATATGTAATGAGCCTATTTTATATGAATGTGTCTGTTAACACAGACAGCAGCAGCATCGACTGCATAGAGTTGAATGATTGGTTAGATTTCTGGCCGCAGGGATGTTGGGTAGGGTATGATGATTGGCTGGCTGTCTCACCCTCACTAGTCCTTAATAATTCTTTTCACCGCCATGATAAAGTAGGTCGATAACTGCTAAGACAGTGGTGGCCATAATGGGAAAGGTATAATGTAGCCAATATTCGAGAGAGAGAGACAGAGAGAGAGAGAGTGAGAGAGAGAGGGGGAATAATAGAAAAAATTGAATAGTGAAAGAATGGGAGAGACAAGGCAAAATAAAAGCAGAATAGTAAACAGGGGGGGGGGAGGAAGAGAGAGAGAGAGAGAGAGAGGGACAAGAGAATGAGTAAGAGAGTGAAAGAAAGAGAGAAAGGACAAAATAAAACAGAATAGAAGAGATAGAGAGACAGAGTGAGAGAGAATAAGAGAAAGAATAGAGTAAGAGAGAGTGAGAGTGAAAGAGGGAACAAGAGAAAGAGTGAGAGAATGAAAGAAAGAGAGAAAGGCAAAATAAAAGAATAGAACAGAGAGAGAGAGAGAGAGGGGGAGGGAGGGTTAGGGGTTAGAGATAGAATAAGAGAAAGAACAGAGTAAGAGAGAGCGAGAGTGAAAGAGAATAAAGAATAAGACAGAAAGGAAGTGTACTGAGGATACGAGCAATTTTTACACGAATGACTGGAAAGGATAATGGGACAGAGAGAAAGAGTTAAAGGGAGTAAGATGAAAATAAAAAGTGAGAGAGACAGAGACAGAGATAGTAAGAGAAAGGATGGAACAGAGAAAAAGAGAAGGTAAAGAGAATAAACGAGAGAGGAAATAGGCGAAAAACTGTGACAGGAAGAGAGAGAGAATAAGTGAAAGTAACAGAAATGAGACAGAGAGATGGAAAGAAAAGAGGGTTATTCGAGAAATGAGGAGGGAGGAGTGAAAGAGAGAGAGAAAGAGAGAGAGATACAGGAAGAGAATTAAATAAATGAAATTCTCTGAAATATTACGGAATTCTAATGATACATAAACATTTTCATTTTGATATAAATAAACTAAATATTCTTTTATCTTTGCTTGAAAAGCATAACATAGAAATAAAATCTGAAGAATTTGTCTTTTAAAATCTTTTGAAGAATAAATATTATTAGAATATTTCCGATAGATTTCGTGGTAATAAGAAATCATTGACGATGCCATCTCTTAATGTTTCATAAGGATTTTCTTGACACAACCACAACAGATACTGTCATTTGGATACTTAGACATTGTGTAATGGTTAACAGGTTTGTCTCGCAAGATTGGTTGTTCAATCTTCATTGGGTGCTCTGTAAATGAGGCCTTAAGCCATATCTAAACTATACTTAGTAACTCATTTTACATCCCGCAGCCCAGCCGGACCGGAGAGTTTGTTTAAATTAATATCTGCTAGAACTTCAGGAGACCATCCTTCAGGAGGTGACTGGTGTTATTACCTGACGCTCCCAAACAGAAAGTGCCGAGGGTACTAGAGCAATTTTTAAACGACTGACTGAAATCCCACATTAAACTCTAACTTTGTTCTCACATTCTGTGTGGGCGCCTCCTACGGATAAATACCAGTCAGTGGCTGTCATTAAATGACTTCTGCATGTGGAAAGGTTTTACGAAATTTCTGAAGTTCAAATTTTGATTGTTTTGTCACTAATCTCAGAAAGAACCTAGGATTAGCGAAGCACCTGAAATTGGGTGTCGCATAGCTCATTAAAGCTCATTAATCTTTTTGCCATATTTTGTCTACCGAAATCAACATCTTTCATCATTGTTAAAATTGCGTTCATTTAAGAAAAATTAAGTACTGCCTTTTTATATTTTATATTTATGACTTATGATTTTATATTTACGAATTACAAATTCGATGAGGTCAATAAGTACAATTCGAAAAATGATCATCAGATTTTGCGGTCTTTTTTGTTATGTAATTGCGTGCGGAAAACACCTTTTGTTTGGGAAACAAATCTCCGGTAAAATTAATATTAACTGACCGATGTCAGTAGAATTTCCCGATATACTTATATAAGTAATAGATCGGGTGAATTTCACCTTATTATGTCTTGACTTATTTGAAAGATTTGTGATATAACATGATTTGATGTTTGCCGTCAGGTTTTATTGTTCAAATTAACATAATTTCTTTATAAATAAATCACAGAAAATATTTGATTAATACTAATTATTCCATATATCTGAATAAATCGTTATTTTATGTAACATTTTAATATTGGCTCTTGCATATTCTATAACCGTAATCAGTATTTCAGTCGGAGATTTTGTTAACTTTTCTACTCTTTTAACCTTAAAGTTACAAGCAACCGTTTCTCTTGTTTTCTCAGCTATTTTTTTTTTGCTTGAATGTTTTTTTCCTATTCTCATATGAATCTCTTTTAATGGTTACCATACATTTTGTATTAGATTAATATATGGAGAGCCTCAGTGGGTATTCACTTAATTTGGTGTCTTTGAAACCATTTTTGATAAAGTTCGAAAATCATTTTATTGGAATAATTTATCCATTGTTTTAAAACATTCGGGTTGTAACCAATGCCATTAAAACAGAAAAAGTCTAAGAACTTACAACTTTGAACATATAATTTATCTTGATATTCTTATGAACTTTGAAGGGACCTAGAATTTTTCTTACTTACAATACTAAAATATTACAACACCTTCCCAGAATGTCGTAAGACTCCGCCCATCTATGAAAATGATGTGAACTAATTTTGTGTGCAAATTTAAAGTCGCGGCTCCCTGACTTAAAGGTCAGCTCTCCACTAAAAACACTCCAACGACGGGCCTGTACCTTCCATCTCTCGTGTTCAAAGCCTAAATGTTGATCATTTCCATGAAGGTCCAATTTTTTTTTTCGGCTAGCCATCACGTTCACCTAGTGTAATTCTACTTTCATCACTAAAATTACTGATGACAAATCAGTTTACTAGCTATACCGAGGTCACAAGGATCACGTGGGAAGGAAAAGAAAAATACTGGGTCACGTACAACCAAGCTCTTCGACCCAAGGCTTGAACGCAGTGTTCAACACCGCGATATTGGTATTGATCCTAAGCTTCAGTGGGAAGTCGTGGGGCGACGTGACATGACCTTCGTTGCCCACCAAGCTCATCATAGACGACGGAAGTGGAAACGGAAATAAAAAAAATAAAACGAATATGGCCTTTGGTCAAGAATTAATGAAACTGGGGAAAGCAATACGATGAAAAGATGGTATTCAGAAGTGTGTGTGGTATCAATTATTTATATTAGATTCAAATGAGCCAAATGAAAAAGGCGTGAGGTTACTGCAGGATTGGAGACTGGCATTTTTTTGCAATTAGGATTGACTGATTAACGAAATGTGAATGGACTGATCTTAAAATTTAGCATTAAAATCACTCTCTCTCTCTCTCTCTCACTCACTCACTCTCTCACTCACTCTCTCTCTCACTCACTCTCTCACTCACTCTCTCTCTCTCACTCACTCTCTCTCTCTCACTCACTCACTCTCTCTCACTCTCTCTCTCTCTCTCTCTCTCTCTCTCACTCACTCACTCTCTCTCTTTAACTTTTAAAATGTAACAAACACACCGTGAAAGAGAGAGGGAGAAAGAGACTATGCTGCACTTTTGAATCCTGGTTTTTTTCTCGTCTGTTAACAGGAGCATCATCAGCTCTGAATGTTTAAGATCGTGTTGTCAACAGTATCATGACATGTCTATAAAACATATAAGAAAAAGAAAAAAATATTTAACCATTAGAGATCATTAAAAATTGGAAAACTTCCGAATATTTAATCAGAACGTATTTACATCTCGATGCCTGCACGCAAACAAGTGGCTTTTTCGATCTGTAGAAATAAGAAATGCGTTTTTGCCTTCGGTGTTACCTCTTGTCGTTTAAATTATACAAAGGCACAATTTTCAATGTGGGATTCTAAAATAGTCGAGGAAAATGGTGTTACATAGTCTCCTTCCATTTTATATTTACTAAATAAATTTTTACATCAAAACATAGACATGCATTAATTGCAGTGATAATGGGACTTTCATAACTTCTTAACATTCTTTGTTTATAATCCCTTGTATGTCTGGCTGTCTGCAGTCAGATAGGTTCATCAAGGTCGGCGTTAATGGCCGGTCCTCTGAAGCACATCGAATCAATGGAGACATACCTCCAGGTATTCTTCTCGCTCCTACCACCTTTCTCCTTTATATTAACGATCTGTTTAAGAAAAACTTCAGATCATTAGTAAATATATATGCAGACGACACCACGGTTTATAAGTGCACATCTAAAATCTATATGACCAGAGCCTGGCAGCTGATCTGTCCTCTGATTGAGTTCTAACAGCTCAATAGAGAAAAACTGGTTTGTAACATTCAATGCCGCCAAATCCAAGTTAGTGATATTTTATCATCACTGAAAAGACCCTGAATGATATCCTGTCATAATGAATGGATATATTTTTAATGAGGCTCTTTGCCATGACTCAAGGTCACTCGTGACCTCAAGTTGAACTCATATATACGATAAGTCGCTTAAAATGCTTAAAAAATGTTCGGTCCCTTGTACTTATCCAGAAAATTTCTGATTCTTTCTGTCCTGCCATGCTCTATCTTTGCAAGAGTTAGATCAGACCAAAAATAGATTATTGCTATCAAAGTTAGGCTGGTGCTACCTGATCTTTACTTTCCAACCTTGATAGAGTTTAAAAGTGTTTATGCGGCCTTTTGGAGGATGAATTGTTTTCCCATCTTACAAAAGCCCTTCCTCACAGATGAACCGTTGTTAGCTTCTTGATACTTTGTCGTTATTTTAATGAAAAAAGTTCAAACGCGCTACAATCTTTAGTTCAACCAGTCCAGACCTTCACACCTATAACACGCCATGCCATGGGCACAGGGTAGAATCATTGTCATACATTTCGTATTCCATTAATAAGGAGGAGATTCCACTCAGACAGCTTCATCCTCAAAACTGTTTCCTCGATCGGTTGATAGGGTCAACTGTTATATATCCTAAATATCCACGTAATAGTCTCTTCTTACCTTCCTCCTCTTATGTCCTTCCACCAACAACCAGTGAAGTGAATTCTCTTTGAGCAAATCTCTTCAATTATGGCTTCGACTCGCTCTTCAATTCTAAGTTTAATAAATATCTACAAAGAAAACACTTGACATTGGCTAACAAACTAGTCTTTGTTAGTAAATTCAATGCTTAATGAGTGCTTTAGTATTGTGAGTCAAATTTATCTAAACATTGTTTTTGTTGAGGTTCATACCTTTCTGGGTGCCTTGTACCAGATTAGGGTAAGTTTAGTCGACAATAATTAGTAATATAATTGTGAATATAGATTCTTAATGATTATTCATAATTCCACGAACAAGTAAGTTATGATGGGATGTAAAACATTACGCCACATTTAAGCTACCAATCAAAGTATCGGTAACTTAGATTTGAAATCTTATAATAAAGATCTCTTTATTTGATCAGTGAATCTGAGTTAGATTTTTTGCTTATCACAGGATCCATATGTCACGGATATATAGATTTGAGATTTGCATTGTTAGCTTTTCAATGTTTTGAAATGTAAACCGGATGAAGCAAACAGAATTTACCAAAACATACACTTGTGTATATGAATAAAAGATATGAATTAAATACAATAAAATAACTAAATAAAGATCAAGTAGAAAAACTTTTAGAAAATTTACATGTTTCACTATTTATTTCGCTTCATTAGAAATCTTTTTAGAGCCTTGAAAATTTCAAATGAAGACAAATGTTGTAACCTAGGGAAAGTTACTGAATAGAATAATCACATGAAGGTTGGTAATGAACGATAATACTTAGGACAAGAACAACACATATAAGATTCGCCAGCGGTGCGTAGAAGTAGTCAACTGTTAGAATGAGTAAGTGAATTCCACAATGAGTCTTCAACAACAGACCAACATACAGTATTTACTACTGTATTTATATGAAAGGGGACATACCCATTATCGCCCTTAGGTGTGCTACGACACTAAATAAATAGTGAAACTTGCCAAATTTACTAAGTTTTTTTTTTATTTGTTCCCTAGTCCTAGGTATGACAATAAACTACATCCAACAGCAAGTCCTCTGATCAGGAGAGTTGAGGTTTTGAGGAGCGTGGAACAAGCTCTTAATTGATGTTGTTCCCAGGTCCACTAGACAACCGGGGTGGTAGCACCTGTTAGGGTCCCAGCTATGAGCAAATAGTAAACCCCAAACAAATACAAAACATAATTAAAGTATAAAAGAGTAAAATTACCAATAATACCTATTTATAATAAAATTACCATCTATATTTATTTATAATAAAATTACTAACAATACCTATTTATAATAATCACCAGTATTTAGAGTATATCTTTAGTTGAAGCCATAAAATCAATATATTTAGATTTCGACATTAAATAGAGGTTGATATGCCGCTAAACAAAACCAATTAACCGACAGGTCATTTGTTCCGTATTTAATCATATCTATCTATCTATCTATCTATGCGAGTGTCGGTTAAGAAATAACATCTGTTCTTTAATTATAACAGATTTAATAACAGAAATACATAACGTATTCCAGAATAGAAGCCAAACTGCCAGGATTCTATGTAAAGTCTTCCAAAATATCCCTTTCCCTCTCGATCGGAATATGTACCCATGACTTGCTTTTTTAGTCCTGAGTGTTTTATCTCTTTCACCTCATCACCTGTGGAGAACCACTGCCACAGTAGATTCTCCTTTAAGCAGATGAACACCTGATAGGGCCATGTCATGGCTGCCGGGTAGATAAAACATGGTTGCTCAACCATGCGCTGTCATTGCTTGTCTGGTATTTAACCGACTGTGACGATTTGCATTGTCATGTAGCAAAAGTACAGGACTAAATGGGGTCGAGTTTGAAGAAGCCTTACATGGAATTTTGACAATATGCTCACATAGAAGTTTGGATTGACAATAATGCTACAAGGCAGAAAGCCTAACAATGTGACTCCACTTTGGTCAATTTCTCCTTTTCTCTCTTTAATAGATTCTTAACATTACGCACCCATTTCTTTATTCTGATTAAATTAATAGCAGTTCCTTTCTTTAATAAGCATTCACTAATCTATTGGAAAATTTAATAGCGCTATATACTTAAAAAAAAGGAAAAAAAAAAGAATGTCACTCCGCGGTTTTCTTTGTGCTTCTAAATACTTTATGGTTGATAGATTAAAAAAGAAAAAACCTTTAGCAATTCTGATTAATACTTTTAAATTAAATTACGTATTACATATTATCATCAGGTGCGTGAGTGCGCGCACAAACGCACATATATATATGTATGTATGGAAAAATATTCGTTAATTGAATGGCAAAATGAAAAAAATTATATGTAAGGTGTTTCGTCCTTATTTTAGCCTGGTGAAGTCATTATAAAGGATAAAACGGTTTACATAGAAACCGTTTCCCTTTTTATCATTCAATAAATAGATAAATGCATACACACATACCTATCTAACTTCTTACCCACCTACATATATATAAGTGAACACTAAGACCACCACCGAGTGGTTAATTTCTGTTTCAGGCTCGAAAATTGGGTTAAAGCATGAAACAAACAGTTGCAACTTGGTGTTGACCTCAGTGTCCACTTTTATATTGATATACACTCTATCTCTGATATTGATCACTTTTGCTCATAAATATAGCACAACTTAGAACTATATTTTTAAGATATATATATGTAAATTATTTTCAGATAGCGCGTATATGAAATTTCCCATTTGTTTTGATAAAGTATATATATATATATATATATATATATATATATATATATATATATAACTGAACATTGAAATCAACACTCAGAGGCGACCGGCTGTTTCATGCTCTGTTGCCTCTGAGTGTTGACGGCAATGTTCACTTTCATATTTGCATGTACATACGCTCTATCTCTGATATTGAGTACTTTATACCATAAATATACCACACTTTAAAAATATATTACTTCATATATATATATATATATATATATATATATGTATATATATATATATGTATATATGTATATATATATATATATACATATATATATATATATACATATATATATATATATGTATATATATATATGTATATATATATATATATATATATATTATAAACTGTTAAATTAGAACATGTAAGTTAATACTACAAAATTGTACATTTTGTTTCAACGTTAAATCAACAATGTCTCATCAGGTAGTTAACAATGATGGTAATCATAACTATCTGATGAGACGTTTTTGTTTTTTAAATGTTGAAACAAAATGTACAATTTTGTAGAATTAACTTACATGATCTAATGTAAAAGTTTATAATAAATATTTATTGCTCTACTCTTGTAGTGAGCCATGTTTTAAATTAATATTTTGAATTTTATTTTTTACATTTGGATATATATATATATATATATATATATATATATATATATGTATGTATATATATATATATATATATGTATGTATATATATATATATATATATATATATATATATATTATTGCTGTACGTTATTTTATAGATACAAATATTTAAGTAATTGCTCTGCTTATAATAAACACTATTAACAATATTTACTGGCCTGAATAATTGTCGGACTTAGTTCATTTAATAATATCTATCTGTCTATCTATCTATCTATCTATCTATCTATCTATCTATCAGAGCCAGACAAACATACCTAGGTTTCATCTACGTGGATCGTCAGGGTAAACTGGCTCCAGGTAGGTTTGTCTGGCTCTTTAGGTTTACTTAGTTTGCTCTACTTAGCGTATTGAGCACTTTGCTTAGTTAGTTTTACTTTACTCATGTTGGAGGTTTTTTTTCTATCGACTCTGAGCTTGGATTCTAGATGATTATTTTCGCCGGAAATACATGTTCTTAGTTCTTTCTTTTTTTTTTTTTTCTACATTTTTCCCCCTTGGGTATTGGTTTGATCATTTACAAGCTAAAATACCTAAGGTTTTACCGGACGAGTATAGCTGCTTATATTTATAAGATTATTAGTATTATATATATATATATATATATATATATATATATATATATATATATATATATATATATGTGCGTGTATGTGTGTGTGCGCATGTAAAATTGGAAGATCAACCAATCACGCTACTATAGTTTCATCATTTTGGTATCTTCAGGTAGTATGGGCCAAATGATTTCCTAACGCTTTATTATTTATATATAAACGCACAACATGGACTCTAATAGAAGAGGAGGAGAAAAGCAAGTGTATGGAAATTGTATTGGAGGAGGAGTAAATAAAATGTACATCCATTCATCTTGGTTATTGCGGACTCAAAAAGTACTTTTTAGTGTGTATGCATCGTGTCATTATTTCAGAGCTTTCATTCAGTAGATTGTTTTGATCTTGAAATGTTATTATTATTAAGTTTTCCTCCCGTCATAATATCACTACGATTGCTGCAAGGTGTGGCTCTTCTTAAAATGTACAGTTGGATCTTTGTTATTTTTTTTATTTAATTCCCACACATGGCTGGTTAGTCTGATAGAATTCCTAAAATTTTCTAGCTTGAATGATGACTTGTGATTATACCGTCTCTTCTTGAAGTTGCTTTCAGTAAACCCCACGTATATTTTGCTCTGGCTATTTGTATCTTTTACTTCGACTTTGTAAATAACTCCTTGCGTTTTGAAAACTCCATTTAGTAGACATTTACCTTTATCTCTTCAGTTACATGTTTCACTATTAACGATATCTTGATACACGTTAGCTTTGAATTTCCTGGCATTTTGTCTTTTTATTGTAGTTTGAAAATTACTTGTACAGCTATAGCTTAATTTAACTGTATTTTTATTAAAGATTTTGTGTAATTCGGAAATTTTAGGAAATGTTTATTAAGCAATTTGAAAAATATTTCCCCTATTTCATACTTCGCCTCTAAATTAAAGGGGAGGGGGGAATTAAACCAGATAATATTTTTTCTTTTCCTCGGATTATTCTTCATTTCTTGTTTTATTTGAAGTTTAAATTCCAGTTTAGTTTTCTGCCCCTCTGCTTTTAAAGTCTTTTTATAAAAAAATTATTATAGAAGCGGGATTTCGAGATAACCTGCATTCTATTTCATTCTCAATGTACTTTATAATACTCGCAGGGTGGTGAGACCCAGCATTCACGTATCTTAATTTTGTGCTGGGTTTCATGTATGGGGAAACATTGACAGTTCGTAGATTTAATTCTACATCTAAATATTGAACAATCTTCTTATTCTTATTGATTTCTCTTTCAAAGTCGATGCTTTTGAAGAGTTTGAAAGCAACTTTCTTATATTGTCATTTGCTCTTATGCTGTCTTTGAAATGGAAGTCGATATGTATAAGAAGGTTGTCCAATATTTATATGTAGAATTAAATCTAAAAACTGGCAGTGTCTCCCCATACACGAAACCCAACACAAAATTAAATTCCTCTTGTAAACAATGACAA
This sequence comes from Acanthosepion lycidas, assembly GCA_963932145.1. Classification (NCBI taxonomy): domain Eukaryota; kingdom Metazoa; phylum Mollusca; class Cephalopoda; order Sepiida; family Sepiidae; genus Acanthosepion; species Acanthosepion lycidas. Next base: position 147,447,756 of record OZ010573.1, read on the forward strand.
TATATCAGAGGAAATTGATTAAATCCGACAAATATTCAATATATATTTTTTGCTTATACGTTATTTATTTTTTATGGATACACTTCATTAAGCAAAAGTATTCTATGTTCAGATACGAAATCAGAGCTGATATGATAGCTCAAGAAAGATCAGCGAAAGTGTGTGTTTAAAAGCATTAATTCGAGCTTTGCGTAAACCATCACACCAGACTTTATGGTGCATCCTCATAGGATGCAGGTTCGATTCCTCCCAGAGAACGCATATTTTCAACGAAGTTTCTCGAACATTCAGGCCGGTAAAATTGTACTGTTTAATCAAAGAACAGAGCATTTACTTAAATAAGAGTATCCATAAAATAAAACCGTATAAATAGAAAATGTATTAAATATTTGTCGGAATTAATCCACTTCCTATATATATATATATATATATATATATACGAACGGAAAATAGTGTGTATATATATATATATATATATATATATATATATATATATATACACACACACACTATTTTCCGTTCGTTCGCCTGCTTAGTCAGATTCCTGATATACCTATAAATTAATAATAGAATCATGGACGTGAAATACTTTTACAGAGCTATGAAGAAATAACAGGTTGGAAACCAATAAAAATTATATTATAAATGCGGTCTCAGAAACATTGCTGGAAATTTTTGTCCAATAAATTCGTGAAATAAAAAGGTGTGATTAAATGAGAGATTTCGAGACTTATTCAGTTGTCGACTTATAGCTTCCTAATTTTCCAAACTGTTCCTAGGGGACGCTCTCCAAAACTATATATACTCTCACTCTCTCTTCTTACAACAACATATAAAATTTCTAGTGGAAGAACGTGATCCCTCTTCTGGGACACGCATGAACAATACACCCCCCACACATACGTACGTACGCACATTCACTCACTACACATACTTTGGACCAAAACGGTTTCCATATTTATTTGTTACACACTTTGTCATTTGTAAGCTTTTGTTGTTTAATACATATTAATTTGTATGTATATATCGGTTCTAGTTGTTTCTTTACATATATTTTGGTAGACTCATATTCCGAGTCTGCTATGTTTGTTGTGCGTATTTCAGGAGACACGCATGTTTATCTCACAACGCGTACGCCTGTCCGCAACATAGTGGCATTTTCAATCTTCAAACTGACATTCAAATAAAAAAAAGATAGTCTTCATTTTTTGTTATATAAAAATAATACGATATTTAGGAAACATTTGATACAATATTTTCCCTTTGTCTTTTGTTGTAGTTCTTTTATTGACATACAAAAACACATAAGATATTTTCCTTCATATAATATTATAGTCAAGTGCAGTAATTTAGGAAATATTTAACATCTTCGAATTAAGAGATTTCATTTCCACTAAGCTATTTTTAATTTTCTAAATGAATACAATATTTTAAACTGAATTCAGATTTGAATCTTATTTTTCTAATATTTAAAATACATATAGTCTTTTTCTGTTGTTACTTAAAAATTGTGATGTTTAAAAAAAATTAAAATACATTTTCCTGTTTAAGGTGTATTGTTTATATTTCGAAGGGAGGGTGGGTCATATGTGAATGTTTTTTTTTTTTTTACTTTAATAAGCTTAAAGTTATGTCTTTCAATTAATTTCTTGCGTTAACATTAAGGATTTCTATTTAATTACTTTGGAACGTTTTTATATCAGGATTCTTTGGATTTGTCACCCCATTTTTCGTAAATAATAAATGTCCATTCTATTCAATTTTTTATTCGGAGGGGTGAGTGGGTAGAGTATTGTTGGATTTCTTTTACGCTATGAAGGGATAAAGTGTTTCTTTGTTTTAACACACAATTTTTGTTATCAATAGATTTGCTTTGTTTTAGTGATTTATCAATTTTGATATAATGGAAGTTTAAAAGGAAAGAAAAAATCGATTGGCAAGGGAGAGTAAGGGAGAGTAAGGCCAGAGAAAAAACACACGAAAGACGACAGAGAATTGAAAATGAAACAGAAGCTGTCAGGTGAAGAGTAATTTTTCGTCTTCAAACAGCAGAAAAGCAAATGGCGTTGACGTATTTTTAAGTCAATACCAGACGAGATTTGTACAGAAGAAAGATTACTGCATGAAAACACAAGAACAAAACACAAAGAAAGAGAAGAAACTTCAGTAAGTTTTGGAGGCCAAAAATTAAGAACTGCTGCAAGAATAAAACAAGAAAGAGCAGAAGCTCGAAGATTAGGACGTGTTGAGAGACAACAAAATGAATCCCAAGAGGAAAGTACAGCAAGGCTGAATCTCAAAGATTTGCCGAAAGGCGATAGAATAAATCACATCAATAAGTCAGACTCAGGCGAAAGGCAGTTGCTGAAATTTATAGAGTTAACAGCACATTTTCTGAAGACAAGTTATTGCCTCATTTATGTGGACCTATAAATGTTGTTTTTCAAATTTTCAATGTAAAACATTTTTTTATTATTGCGTCCATCGGATGATAAATATGATAATTATTGTCACGAACGTAAGTTAATGTGGTCTAACCGTCAAGAATCATCCGAAAATGTTCGTCATTTGATATGCAATCGAGTGAATAGCAATCGCACCCATTTTAAAAAGAAGATCAGGTTTTCGTTTTTTATTATTTTAATCGGTGTACAAATATCAGATTCCTCCGGTTATGAGCTGTAATAATTTCGCCTACATCATCAAATCGATCATCGCACCAACATAATACATCCATTTGAAGGAGAGACAATATAAGCAGCTTTATGTAGTTGATTCGAAAATGGTCAAGTTTACAGTAATGAGAATTGCACCACTCAAATTATGGTAACCTTGGATCAGATCATTAGAATTAATTTATGCTTTTGTATATAAAAATGTTCAGAGAAGTTGAAAGAAAACGAGCTGGACAAAAAAGAAGGCAATATTCTTACTTCTGTTGTTAACATGGTATTCAAGAGCGAGAGAAATAACGATCGAAATAATCTTTCAACTGTCGATGAAGTTGTAATGATTTTCAGAAATACTCCTGCTGCACAGTCATAATTTGAAAGACATTTTCGCGTCAATCTTTGATGTCATGAAATGTCAATAATCAATCTAAACATATTGAATGCGAAACTTGACCCATGATATACACATTATCCCATTCTTATGGAGAAGTAAAATGGTAACCATTGGGGAATATTAATCTTGAATTGTTGAAAATAAATAGATGTTGGCATATTATTATGCTGCAATACAAAGTTGCGCAAACTGCAGTGAAAGATTTGCAACTCATTTTTGCTGAAAGGAGAATTATTTCAGCCATGAATAGTCGATTGTTACCTTCCAGAAGAGGCAGATATAGTTTAAGGAACAGTATTAAGGACTTCCCGATTACTTAGCTGATATGGTTGCTGATGTGGTTGTTGATGTAGAAACTCATGTCAGGCATTTATTGTCATCCTGTCAAGGCTCTCCTAGGAGTGGCGATTTTCCAAGCGTAGCTTAGATGTGGCATAAGGCCGAAAGTATGGGGCACCCAGTGAGGATCGATTCGTAATTGTGCTAGCGAGACAAGCTTGCTAACCATTACACCACACCGGGGTGCCCATGGCTCTCCTAGGAGTATGAAGCAATCCCATGAGGTCGTTGCACCGTTTAGAAGAAGTTGTAAGCTAGATATATTTATCACTATTAAGTGCACACCATAATGGAATGCTGTCAAAGATAACTTCTGTCCAGGACAACATCCTTTAGACGGGCCAGATATTATTACGCGAATTACTGAAGACGAATTGAAAACAAATATATTTTGAAGTATTAGTGCATATCGTTATTCTATTAAATTTCAGAAATGAGGATTACCGCTTGTGAATATTCTGATAATTCTGAGCGAAGGTGACAAATTTCTCGATCCAGAGGAAGTGAAAAGAAATTCTATGTAGAAAATACTCTACTCTTCTATAGAATCGAAACTTCATAAAACCATTAGAAATTGCATAATTCCTGGTTAATGTAACAGTTTAAATTCTGAGGCTCCGTGTATAAAAATAGTCAATATACGAAAGGCTTTCCGAATGGATTCAAAATTAAGAGACCCCCCTACAATCCGAAATTTTTTCGGCTTTAAATAACCGGCAAAAGATGGGTAAGCCGTAAAAACAAATGAATCAATTGCTGAAAACCAAAAATATATGAAATGAAAAAATCTTATTAAAGAAATATATACACTCTCCAGCAGAATTTGAACCTGCGTACCTCTGGGCAGAGGGTATCATTGTTAGGTCCGACGTGCTTTAGATCGACTGAACTACAGAGCGATTAACTGATCAGGTAAGGCTGAATAGTGCGTTTCAGCGAAATTCCTCTCGAAATTTTCATATCTGCTCAGTTTCATATCCAAACGTAAACAAAGCAATTTTCTAAAGAAGTAATGGATTTTTTATTTATGAATCCGACAGAGAGGAAAACGAATAAATATACTGCTTAATAAATAGAGCGTCTACTCAAATACCAGTATCCATTCAAAATAACATTTAAAGTTATAAATAAGTCCATACTGTAACATCATATTTTTGAAAAGTTTACGACACTGTGGAAAGCCAATATTAATGGAGCTAGAAAAATTATCGCCTGGAAGTATACAGTCAGTCCCAAAGAACATGCTCATTTCAGCTTGCTATTGTTTCATGATGAAGCGCAATTTGTTTGGAGAGTCTGTCCTTCCAATTGATGTAATTGTTTACGCAAATTGTAAAGAAGTTATAGAAAGTTAACCAGTAATTAGGATGAATGAGTTATTTGCATGATTGAAGTTTTCTTCACTTATTTGTTTTCCTTAATATGCTCATTGCATGGTGTTCTTTATTTAAGACCATGTCATCGTGCATCTCTCGTAAAGAATGGGAGACCTATTGCAAATCTCGTCTTTCCAAGGGAAGCGAATATTTTTAGTTTCGGTTTAGGTTTGCGCCTGTTCGCTACTAGAGAAATTTAAATAAAAAAAAAAATGTAGGGATTAAGAGCAGAATTAATTTGACTCAAAAAGTTAATTCCCTTTATATATATATATATATATATATATATATATATATATATATATATATATATATATATATATTTTTTATTTTTTTTTTTCAAACATACATTGTTAAATATAGCAGACAACAAATATCTATTGTGTTTGATCATGAACCGTTCTAGGCTTCGTATAGTTGCTTTAATTTCGGGAGAAAATAAAAAAACTATCCAGTATATGGATATTTTTTATTATGCTGTTCCTCGATCTAAGCTTTCAGCTCACATGAGCCATCAGCAGAGTAGTTATATGGACATTTCAACAAAGATATTCACCATCACAGACAGATGATATCCTGTTATGTTTACATAGAAGTTGCTATGCGACGATAACGGTCGCGGAATATATATATATATATATATATATATATATATATATATATATATATATATATATATATATATAACTATTAACAATAAACAGAATGTCCTTAGCAACTAGAAGAATTTAGAAAACGCTATTGTATTCATATTGTCAAGTGATAATTACGTCAAGTACTGTCACGTGTGGAAATATTGATTTTATTGTTGTGTTGACGGATTCAACCATTTTCTTTTGATTTCTTGATACAGTTGTGTACGTTGGCTTGGGAGAGTAGTAATTCTGTTAGGAAAGGTGATAGTGGGGAAAACGTCTGGGCGTAGATTAATATTTGGATAATATTCAATGGCGGCACTCTCGAGAATTTTCCTTCTGAGTGAGTTATTTTCTTTTTTATGGGTGTAGCATTTTTAAAAACAAAATTGTGGTTGAATTTACTTCTATGTATGACTAGTGCATTCGTTAAGTTGTTTTTTGTGAGGTCTGTTTTATACTCATATATGCGTTTTTTTTTTAAATTTCTGCTTGTTTTTTCAAATATATTGGGAGGAACAGTTTTGGCAATTTATTTTATAAATGATTACTTCAGAAATATTATTGTTATTTATGTTTGAGGTTCTGAGTATATCCATAATGGCTTCGGAAGTGTTTGTGACTATTTTAAGATTATTTAGATGGGATAGGTTATTCTGGATAGTGGACCTAACGGAGTTGGTCGGTAGTATTATGCATCTGTTTTCATGTAATTTATTATTGCGGATTATGTTATTATTTTTTTTTTCGGTTGTATATTTTGTATGCCTTTCTTCTTCTGTTGTGGATGAAATGATATGGTATTGTAGGTTTTTGAATGTGTTTTCTATGTATGTTTCTTCATTAAGTAAATATTGTGGACTGCAGATTCTTAATGCTTTTAGATGGAAGCCTATAATAATTCAAGATTTAATTTTAGAAGAGTTGTTTGAGTAGTTATTGGTCATTTATGTTTGTAGCCTTTCTGTAAAAATTGAGTTCCATATTGTTTTTGTGTAACATAATATCTAGGAAGGGAAGAGTGTAGTTGGCTTCAGTTTCAGAAGTAAAGTCTATTGTAGGTTTTGTTTGTTGTTAATAGTTATTTTGTTCACAATAAATTTATTTCGTTTTTGTCTTAAAAAAGTCCACATTGTATGAAACGCGTCGGCTAATAATACAGTTTTCCTATTGTCTTTTACTTTTATACATAGTCTTTTTTTACAGGTTAACTCTGAAAATTTTTTCGTATATATATATATGTATATATATATATATATATATATATATATATATATATATATATATTACTAAGGTTTTATCGTCTCGAAGAAAGACACTGCTGCCACCTACTCCTAGGGTTTAATACAATGTTTCGAACAGGTACAAGACTAGAATATAGCACGACTTCGTGAACTTTCTTAATTTCAGACCATTCGTCCGCGATAAACAACGACAAATATCATATTACAATTAATATATAATTTGGCGAAACTTCCGATGCATCACTTCCCTCCTCTTTAACAGCGACCTACGTAATGTTATATGCATTTTAATGTTTAAATTAATTGTCCAGATTAAAACAGTTTTAGTGAAACAAAATTTTATCGGAAATATGAATTCTTAACGGTTTATACACGATATCTAAAAACATCGGATTAAATTCATTAAGACATTAACTTGACGTAAAATCGTTCTTAATAAATGATTTTTCATTAATTTTGCAATATAAAATATCACGTTTTCTCATATTTTATGTTTTTTATCGGCAAACTAAAATTTAACATACTTTAAAAATACCTTTTAATAAAGAAAAAAAGAAAATTAAATTTATCAATATATTTGTTATAAATAACAATATAATAGATAAAAATATTAAATTAATTTTATGTAACAAATAAAAGCATTTTCAAAATCAATTTCGTAGTGTACAAAAAGAAGCGAAGAAAAAGTGTTCAGAAGAAAAGTCAGCTAAAAATGAAACAACAAAACATTATTTAAAGTAACATTTTTGAGAGACTAACATCTGTAATAAGAAAGACTAGTAAAAATCGGATTAATAAATTAAAACAAGTGAAATTAAAACGTCATATTTCGATATAAGAAGCGTTGGTAAAAATTCAACATATTTTTCTTCAGATGTTATAAACAGAAATACAGATGACATAAAAACAAATCATCAATGTATTTGCTTTTACGAATCAAAAAGTTTCATAGTGAAAAATATTAACTTTAAGTGAAAAATGCTAAATTAACTTCCGAATAACAAGATCAGGTTTATCTAATCTGCATTTTCTGTAGTGAATTTTGCACAAAAGGTTGTTTTTGCAAGGAAAACATAAAATAATATAGCAATTCCGAAGGAAATAAAATGAATAAACCTTATACAAACTTCAATTAAATAAGTTGAAGTTATTCCAAAATATAAAAAGCAAAAATTTCTTAATCCAACTGCTGCAGCGAATTTCCGCAAATCCAAATCGCAACTAAAATAACTTTAGTGGAACAACGAGATTAGAAACAGGTAGCCAATTCTGGACGAGAGATGAACGATGACATGGCCTTAAATAAAGAATACCATGGCTCGTTGAATAAAGTTGAAAATTCAGTGTAGCGAGTTAAACAGTTTGACGGAAAGATCATAGAAAAGTATATGAACCATGAAAAATCTATAAAGATGGCAAGAAATAAGTACTTAACTGAAATTGCAAATACGTTATTCATACAATGGCCGCTAATGTTGTGCACTGCGATTTGCCTGATACTAGATTTATTTGGACTAGACGAAAAAGAAGCGAAAATAGTCTATATGTTCGACAAGAAATATTAGAATGTATTATAATTGTAGTCAATGATAATGTGGCTGATCATAGATTTTTCTTTATTCATGTCCTTGGCGAGACATTTTTCTATCATATATTAATAGTTTACTGCAATCAAAAAACAAACCTGTTCTTTATCTGCGACCATAAGAATAGCAATGGAATTCAGGGGTTGCAGGGTGGTGGCTAAGAACATACAGCAGAACTTGGTTTCATTTTGTTTGAAAATCTTTTACAATCTATCTAGCAGTAATCTCCAGGCTTCTTTACTAATAATCAATGAAACATCATTACTTTCTGGATCATTTCATTTTTTAATACAGGGAATAAAAGGAGGAAAGAATAACTGTTTAGGAAAAGAGTTATTCTTCATGGAGATGAATTCTGTCAAATACCCAGTGTGATCCAAAGTGGATCAAATGATGATATCTCTGAGACATGTATGAACTATTCACTGTTTCGCATGTACATTGTAAATATGATAGCAACAAGACAAAGATGGTTTCTCAATATGACTTCTTAAAGTTGGTGCTGGAATTCTACAAAACGAGGTGATATAGATACAAGTATAATCGTGATTCTCACAGATATGATCATCCCTCTCTACCTCTCTCTTTCTCTCTCTCATATATATATATATATATATATATATATATATATATATATATATGCTGTATTACCTAATATAAAAAGTCCAAACTTTAAAGGAAAATACTTGGCCGGGACAGCCGGTTTAAGCTTACTACTACCCAACTATTACTTCCTTAAATCCTTTCTTTTCAATAAACCCTCCCTGGATTTATATACTCCTTTGACTTATCCGTACCAGTCACAAACTGGTAATACTCTCTCTCTCTCTCTATATATATATATATATATATATATATATATATATATCAAAATAAAAAGAAAGAACAGTCATATCTATAATCCACAGCTCTTTAGCATGTATTTTTAAAACCAGTGCTCAATACACAGTAGAGCATAATATTATAATATTAGGTAGGTGCAAAAATAATGTCGTTTTTTGACGTTAAAAAATACGTAAAAAACGACAATATTTTTGCACCAACCTAATATTATTATTTAAAAATATGTATTCATTGCTACATAGAAAATACCATGTTTCGGAACCAAAACCTAAACCTTAAATTAAACTTAAAATTAAAGTTTTTGTTCCATTCTCAAGCGATGTTGAATAAAGTTATCTCGCGATGAATACATATTTTTTAAATAATAATAATAATAATAATAATAATAATAATATATATATATATATATATATATATATATATCTCTATCGGGAGAAATCTATTGGAAATCAATTGATGTCAAAAGTACTGAAGCAATATCTGAATTATGAAAAACATGAATCCAAATAACAGAAAACAAAGATGACCTGCTGCTAAACAATAAGTTATTGCAATATCTTTCCGGAGATGTTCAAATATACAAAAGTATTGACTCGCAACGCAGTGAAGATGAGGAACGTATTATAGATTTTCCTATCAAGCTTTTGAATTACAATTACTCTCAGGACTGCCGCCTTATAAACGAAGATTAAATAAATAAGACAGCATAGCTACTTCGAAACTTGAATCCAAAAATTGGGCTTTTAAACAGAATCCATTTTATTCTCCAGTCACTACATGAACTGCTCATTCATGTATGAATAATCAGAGGAAGGGATCCCAACATTATAGTAGTGATTATACCAAGAATCGATCTCTTACTCCAAGTAGCACAAATATAATTTTCCAAATGAAAAAGCAAAAATTTTTCCTGAATTAGCAATGGTAATAAACATCTCCCAGTGAAAATCTTTACATAAAGTATGTTTGTTTACTCTGTGGTCTGTATTAAGATATAGACAAATATATTTTTATTTGAGTAGAAAATAAAAATCGAAAGAATGGAAAATTACAAAGGTCAGGGTAAACTCTGGAATACATATTTTTTTTCACCTGGAATTATTGCAGTAAATTAAATTTTATAATCCAATCCAAGAAAAAAGTTTCTAAAGTGTGACGCAAAGACAGTATTACTGCAGAAAAAATTAAAATATCTATAAAATGTGATTTAATTTTATTTTCCTAAAAGTACCTTTTCACAAATAAGTAATATATGTGTTTATAATTAACTTTTAACTTTTAACATGGTAAATAAAATAAAAGATTATATTTGGATAAATTTACTCCGAATGCAATACGCTCCATAAAATATTTGGAAAATTATTGAAATAAAACCAAAATAATCACATGAGGAATTAATTTTAGTAAGGGCAAAATTATTGCTACGGTTACAATTTTCTTATTTTGAAACATGAAAATATATATATTTATGAAAAACTCATATTAATATGATTTCTCTCTCATTAATGCAACAACTGTCACCATGTAAAACACGGAGGAACACGTAGAAGTGAAGTTGTGGAGGACCATGTGAAGGGTGAATGTTATAACAAGATAACGAGTAAGTAACTTTTTCCTAAGTCAATTGTATGTCATTATTAAGAAAAGTTTAAAGACTGCTACTGTCGTGAACATGTGTGGGAAAAGACCTAGAGTTTCTACCAAAAATAAAGAACTGATGAATTAGTAGCTGTAAATTGTCATGGGAGACTTGAATACCAAAAGTACACAAGGAGAGAGATAGTGAAATAGTGGTCAAATTCGGAATATGAATTCCTAATGAACTCTGAGAAAAATAGATCCAGTGGCGCACAGCGAATGATAAGATAATGATAACACCTAGTTTCAAGTACACACAAGATGTTTTATGGACATTGGGAAACCCAGGAGGAGAAGCAAAAAGCCAAGTCAACTATATAACTATCAATAAGAGATTCAACAATGTAGTTTTACATTGCAAAAATACCCAAGTGCCGACTGCAGGACTGGCCACCTTCCAGTAATATGTAAAACTTCGAGTAAAATTACGGAAATTGAAGAGTGCCAAGGCAGCACCCAAATTTTATACGGCAGGTTTCTGAACGACACGAAAGTGAAGGAGAAATATATAGACAGTGTTAAAAGCAAATACAATGAATCAAATGAAAATGGAAACTCGAAGTGAGACACATTAAGAGAGAATCTTTAGAAACATCAGCAATCGAGAGAAAAAAGAATGGATGGCAGATGAAACCCTTGACATGATGAAACGGAGACAAAAATATGTCAAGATACGGCACAAAATATAGGATTCTGTACGAAGAAATAAAGAGCAAATGCAGACTGGCTAAAGATGAATGACTCGGCCAAAACTGTGCAAAAATAGAAACAATGAGTATCAGAGATAAAGCAGATATGCATAAAAAAATAAGAGAACTATCAGATCAAAAACATGGTCATAAACAGGATGCATAAACTTCAAGGACGGGACATTGATATTAGAGAAAGAAAAATGCTTCCAAGATAGAGCGAATACATCCGAGGACTCTTCCACGACGAAAGAGAACAGTCAGCAATATATAGAAATATCGAAGAACCAGAAATATTAAAATCTGAAGTGGAATCAGCACTGGCCAAATTGAACAGAAACAAAGCAACAGAGCCAGAAGGAATTGTAACAGAGATACTAACAAGCTTAGATGATTCCAGCATTGGCGAGATTACAGACATAATAAATGAAATATACAACAGTAGTGATAAACCGGAAGACATAAGTAGATCCATTTTCATAGAACTACATAAGAAGCCACATTCAATCTAAGGAGCCATATAACAAAACTTACCATCCGAGTTCTGATGAGTAGAGGACGCAGGTGAATTATACAGGAGATGGGACAAGAAAGGTGCGGGTTCGTTAAAAAACACTGGAACAAGTAATGCCATATTTATGCTGCTTAAAATTATATCAGAAAGAGCAATACTGTGTTTTATAGAATATGCAAAAGTGTTTGATAAAGTACGTCACAAAGAACAGTAGTAAGTGCTAGGCAATCTTCGTATATTTGGTAGGGATATTAGAATAATCCAGAAACCACCTACCTAACGATAGAAAATGAGTTTAGTAGACATCAAAAATAGAAAGGAGTTTAAGAGATGGATGTCTCTTCACACTGGACATATTAAACCTATACAGTGTGTCGATTCTGCGAGAATTATAAGTCCTACCAGGATAGAGTATTTGGCGGCCAATATCTTAACAACATAAGATATACAGATAACACAAAGTTCATAACAGATACAGAAAGGAAACTACTGGAACTTTCATAGAAGATAGTGAAGGAAAGCGAGAAGAAAAGACTAAGCATCAATTGCAAGAAGTAGGGATGCATGATTGTTAGCAAAAGAACAGTCTAGCATGCAAATTACAAATTGGAGATACCAAAATCAAGCAAATACAAACATTTCAATATTTGGTAAATGTTTTAACAGAGGATGGAATGTGCGACACTGAAATCCGACAGTACAGTGGAATAGCGAAAGACGCTTTCTAAAAGCTAAGAAAAGTATTAAGAAACGGGAAAATTTCGTTAAAAACAAAGAAAAGATTACTGAACTGTTATATGATATCGGTCCTCTTATATGGCAGTGAATGCTGGACAATCTCCTCACAGATGAAGGTGAGACTTGAAGCAAGAGAAATGTGCTTCTACAGAGAGTACTATGAGCCGAATATGTGAGCAACGACGAAGTCTTAGAGACAGTAAAAACAAAAACGACACTTATAATTAACGCCAAGAAGAGACAGTTGAAATTTTTAAGGCGTATAATAAGGAAAGAGGGCTTGGGAAATTTAATACTCACATGACGGATTGAAGGCAAGAGGGACAAAGGAGAACAATGCATAAACTTAATAGCGAACTTGAGTGAATGGATGATGGAGCAGGATTTGGAAGAGTTAGCAAAAACAGAAATTATTAAGAGCTACAAAGGACAGGAAATTCTGGAGAAACATGATCGCCAACGTCCTAAAAGGACATGGCATATGGAAGAAAGTGGAAACGTATCTCAGCGACCGGTTAATAGAATTCTTGAAAGAGGAGCGTTGGAAGTATGTCATCCTCGAGAGATCCTCTGCTTTGCAGCTTTGCAATATAAAATCCCGTTCGAAGTTTGCCAAAGAATGAGAATAATGACGATGTTTGAAAGAAAACACTGATTGATGAAACAAAAATAGGGTCATTTGCTCATAACAATGTTTGCAGGAAAAGTTTTAAAGCTAAATTACCAAAGAACATTTTACCCACACAGTGAAAAGTCGATGTGCTAGTCTTTGGTAGTGTAGTAGATGTTCTACGGCATTTTTGCAGTGAAAGTATCTGAATGTTTAGTTAAATTTGATAGCACAATGAAAAAGAAGAAACACGTAAACATTTTGAATCTCATCTTGAAGGAGTCTGAAAGGCAACTGATTCTGGAAGATCGTTGATCATGAAAATTTAGAGAAAATATTGTTGGACACAAATACGATCGATGTTTTACCATTATTAGTTTTATACCCAAACCCATAATCCAATAGAAAATTAGTGAATGTAGTTGAGGTTGAGGGTAACAAAAAGGAATTCTAAGAATTTCCTAAAATCAGGGGCTCTTATCTTTCAAGACGAATGAAGGAAAAGAGTGGAAGATCTTGGTGCAAAGTCAGAAGGGATGATAACAGAAAGAGAGGAAAACAGACCCAGCTAACGCGCTCTGTACAAATGGTCTACAGAACAGGGATTAGAACAGTAGAGAGCCATGATCACCCACGTCCTGAAGGGGCATGGTGCGGCACATAGAAGAATCGCTTTAGAAGGATACACTAGTGATTATTAACTAACTGTACCAGTAATTTTGCCCTTATTAAAAGTTTTCTTGATTGTTTATTTAGATTTTACTGGAATAAATTTGAAAACATTTGAGTGCAATGCATTTGGAATAAATTTATTTAAATAATGACTTTTCTTTTAATTGCCAAATTAAAATTTAATTATAGACACATTGAACCGTGTCAATAATTTTGAAGATCACTTGCTATAGCATTAAAGGAAAGAATAAACTTTAAGAATTTTGCTTTCGTGTTTCTGTTCTGTGGAAACGATAACTTTTTATGGCATCTGCGCTTGTAAAAATTAAATGAAGAGTTTGTACTAATAATAACAGGTTAATTTATAGTACATTTAAAAGAAAATTCAATAAAAGTTAATCATGTTAAAAAAAATCGAAAATAGCTACGGAGTCGAGTTAACATAGACATGTGGTAGCCACAGAAAATCAAATATGTCCGTTTTCAAGGCTGTGAATAAAAACACGTAGTATCTTTGAATTTAGAATGCGTGATAAAATAACTTTTAGATGAAAAAAATACATGTAATACTGAATCGATGTAATTACAGGTATTAATTAATTAATTAATTAAGATTAACTGGATTCAGTAAGGATTAAAATCCTAAGAGTTGTGATGCTTTTCCAAACTAGCTTGTTAACCACTACATAATAGCGAGATAAACATTTTCTTGTGGCACAAATAAAAGATACTTAAAAAGTATCGGAACTCCGATGAGACATGCTATCATTTCGTTTTTTCTAAGATGTAGCAAGCAACACAAGCGTGAATCAATACAAAGAAGAAACAAGAAGTATAATCATAATTATTATAATGGTAATTGTGAGAAATTTAAAGTTTAATTTAATACGGCATGAGAAGAGGCAATGGATAGGGATCGGTGATGCACTAGTCTTTTAAAAAAAAATTGGTCCTTTTTGTCTGTCTTTAAAAAATCTGGATTCGAAATTCTTATTACCTAATCATGGGGGAGATAGGAGAATGTACTTCAATCACGAAACAAAACCAATTAGATTACCGTGTTAATGTGATTCGCATAACAATAGTGTAAATAGTTATTTTAAACACAATTGTAAACAATAGTCATGTTAGAATACTTTTCATATGTGCCTGTTTCAGTCAGTAAAGCAATTGCTTTCTTCGCCGCGAATTAGACATCAACCACATCGCATGTTCATCTTGGAAAATTTCATCTTGTCTGAATTTATGCGAGGATGAGTTATCCTTATTTACATTGAATCCCTAAACCGGGCTGTACAGGCCCAGACTCAGTGGAAACATGAGGAGCACTAACTGAGCAGGTGTTAAAAAGAGAACAGGGGACGAAATATTCTTGGACATGGACAGCGGAACAAAAATTATCTAGCTGTCTTTCTGTTTTTAATCATTTCACCCCAAGTATGGCAATATAGCCACTAAGACGCAAGAGGTTACTGAGTATTAGAGAGTATGTGAAAAAAGAAAAATACTATTAAGGAGAGAGAATAATAAAAAACAAGAATTAAGACAGAGGATAATCGACAGAGAGCTGAAGAAGGCCGGAGAGCACAAAAACTAAAATGTCATAATGATAACAACAACGATGGTGAGCTTAATTCCAATGTAAATAATGTAAAAAATCATACACTTTTCTCTTTCGTATTCAATCACAACTTCTTGGTATTCATACTTTATATATATATATATATATATATATATATATATATATATATATATATATATATATATATATATATATATATATATGTATATATATATATATATATATATATATAAAGAAAATCAACAATTAAGATAAACTGAGTATTTAATATAATCAGCCAAGAGGATTTAGTTATATTTCAATGAATGAAAAGGTGGAAATTATTCGGAGAATATATCTCGCATGATGAGCATGTGAATTGATGTACTTGTAAAATTCATAGTGCTTTTGATAAAGATATAAAAAAAACGTTTGAAATATTGATAATAGTGCTAACACTTTTGTTTGATAATGATAATATTACTGAAGCGATTGTAATTAGAAAGAAAAGATGTTGATAGGAAAAGAGCAGGATGACATATTCGGATATGATGCAACAAGGTGCAATGTGTCTGCGTCATTACAGCGACGTAAGAGACGTTAAAAATCAAGGTGAGAGAAGAAGAATAAATCAAAGAAAAAGACAGGTGAAACACTATAATCACCTCTACTGCTACTCCTAATACAATGACTGTCTTACTTTGGTAGACGTTTCGATTATACTAGAGATATCAGTATTCTTAGTAGTAGTGGTAGTAGTAGTAGTAATAATAATAATAGACGTGGAAGCATAAGACAATAACTGTAGGTAGAGTCTCTTCTCTTACACATTTATTTAATACTACAAACAATAATAACAACGACAATAACAACAATAACAATAATAACAATATGTGTAGCTATTGATAGTACTTGTGGTGATAGGTATAATAATAAAGATGATAATAATAATAATAATGCAATTAATGAAAATTAACTAAAGATTTGAATAAATTTGGTGTCACTTGATGTTCAGCGACAGTCATTTTTGGTAATGTTTAGTCGTAGGAACAGTGTATGAGGTGCTGAAAAGTTCTTGGCTCGAACCATTTTTCAAAACGTAACTAAATGACCAAAGAGCAGAATATTTTTGGAAGGGTTGATAACTTTTCAGCACCCCCTCCTAACAATAATTTAAGAAGAATAAAAAGTAAATAATAAGATATAAAAGTATCAGCTGCAGAATGGTAGAGATGCCGAAAATGGTGTTTGGGGGGTGGGGAGACAGAGAGAAAGAGAGAGAGAGAGAAAGAAAGAAAGAGAGAGAGTGTGTGTAAATGGGGAAATTGTTGTAAACGCGTGTCAGTACACGAGGGTACAAGAAGAAAGGGTTAGGATAACGGTAAAATGTCGACCAGGTAGATCAATATTTGCACACCTGATTTTTGTCGTTTTTATGAACCCGGTTGATTTAATTCTTTTTCTATCTGTTTATCTATCTGACTGTTTTTCGGAACAGTAACATGGGTTCGAGTTGACCACTCAGTTGAATTAAAAGTTCAAAAGCAAATACACCCCCACAAATGTATGTAGAAAGTTATAAACAAATACACACCTGTAGAGATATTTGCAAATGAACAGATGCATACCTACACAGTCATTGAATTTAATTCTAACATATATTGATATTGACACAATGCCATTCGTAAGCATTTACAAGTCGTCATACATTACATTGGTTTACTAGTAACGTCACTATGTAAAATTGTAAAAGAGATGAATTACATCACAAGAACAGTTTGAGTTCATCTCTTCAAGTTTAATTCCTTCGCTTTGAGGCGTGCATGAAATAGTTTCCTGAAACACAATAGACACACAGACATACACGTGTACACCAAACAGTAACATGCGTCTCTTCATGCGTATGTGTGTGTTAACTCAAAGACGTACTGCCAGTCACATATGAATGATAGAATAGAGATAGCATATTTTAACATAGCCTACATCATGCTATCATTGATAACATATTTCAACATAGAACTGAAACAGAGTCGGCATTGTCTCAGCTGTTAAATAAATGTTTTTGTTTGTTTTTAAGTAACGCCAATTGTCGCGCGTTAATTTATGAACGCTGAACAGACAACAAGACTTTATGTAATTTCCTTGAAATTCTCCGAGGGGATAAAAAAAATATACTTATCAAATAAATGATTTACGCTACTATCCTCCCACACATATTTTGCATACACATAAAGATGTATTAAATATCACACACACACACGGTGAGTATATATATATATATATATATATATATATATATATATATATATATATATATATATATATATATATATATATGTCTGTGTGTGTGTGTGTGTATCAATGTTAAGGTCAAAGATCAAGAAAATTCTAATTTGCAATTCACAGTAAATCATAGCGAGACACGAAGCACCAAGTCCCAAAAGTTGTCTTCATTTCTCAAAAGACAGGTCTATAAATAATGCGTATAAAATAAAAATAGGAGGACGATTTTTCTTTTTTCTTTTTTTATCTCATCTAAAAAAATACTCTTTGCTTGAAAGAGAAACGCGAGCAAAATCCTGTAAAAACAAGTTGAAAAGTATTTTTTACAAAAACACAAGTCAGCCGAACGTCGTATTATGATTAAGAAAAACGAAAGCTGAATGGACCCACCTCGTATCAGTACATTTCTCCGTACGTTTGATAACATCGTACACGGTGGCAAACACAGCAAAACGACTTCATAAATCTTGCTTTTTTTTGAGTAAAAGGCGATCCGATTGAGAAAAGAAGCGACGGATACCAGCAAATATTAATCGGTTTTGTTAAGTATGCATAATATTACAAGAAAAATTATATACATATATATATATCGGTAGGCAGTGATTAATGACAATTAATTAAAACAATGATAACGATAAAAACATTTGGATAATGACTTTTCACTTGTATGAAGGACTAGATATGTTTTTACATTGACCGGTGACTGGTATAAACAACGAGATTGGGTGCCCGTGTCGGCTGACGTGAAGCTCTATACACACACACACACACATACACACAGACACAAACATTTCATCCCTATAGGATAGCAATATGCACAAACACTTACGCACACACATACACAGAAGAATTTACGTACTTATATACACATATAACGATACATAAGCATGCACATTTAAAGAGAAGACAGGGTGGATAATTTTGCTGTGGCTCTTCTAGTAAAGACGTTGGTTATTTGGGTTGGTCATTTGTGAATAGTTAACGAAAAAGGTTCGGGTTTAAGTCAGATATTCACATTGAAATCGTCAGTGTTAATTTATTCATGATATTTAAAATCACTAAGGATTTCATTATATGAGAATTGACTTGCAAGAATGCGTTAAATCAAACCCATGTGCATCTATGCAATTTTTATTAACCTGCTCTCTTTCAGAAGCAGATTGCAGACACATCTAAAGTAGAGAAAGATGGAGGCAGACAGACGGATATATACGTATATATATATATATATATATATATATATATATATATATATATATATATATATATAGATAGATAGATAGATAGATAGATAGATAGATATAGATAGATAGATAGATAGATAGATAGATATGAATGGAATGAGGCAGATAGATAAGACAGTCAGTTCTAGAGAAGTATTCCAAAATCCAAACTGACAACATATATAATATGTAACCCACTAAAAATCTGATCAAATATGAAATTAAAGAAAAGAAGAAAAATTTGAAAGGTTGGTCAGTCCGAGAACACCCCCGCGTATATAAATATACATATATATGTGTGTGTGTGTGTGAGATACACGAATCAATCACAGTTATTTCACTGTAGTTACTCCGATCTCCTCCTCCATAACCTTATGTCCGGGTACACATTTATAAATGCACCGAAATATGCAAATTCTTTTTCTCTTTCTTTTCTTTCTTTCTTTCTTTCTTTTTTTTTTGTAATGAACCAACGGACAATGGCGATCGTTCATAGTAAACAATATGCAGATTTTATACTTCATTTTAATGAAAAACTCAAAATAAGCCCCATTCACTTGCCTCCCATTTATTTACACATCAAAAAGAAAAAAAAAACTTTCTTAGATGTATTCAATAAAATATTAACTTGTGAAGATCATTGTTACCAAATACGATCCTCACCGGGTGTCAAACACTTTTGTGCTCTTGTGTCAGAATTAAATAACTAAATAAGTATCAATAACAAACATCTAGTTTCTTGCTTTCTTGTCATCTGTAATCTTCAAAAATCATGATTTGTCTTCCTTTCTCATTCTTTTTCATTGCCAGCAACTATTTGCGTTTCGTCACATTATCACCTTACGTGGGGTGAAATGATATTAGGTTGGTGCAAAAATAATGTCGGTTTTTGACGTTAAAAAGTACGTCAAAAACCGATATTATTTTTGCACCAACCTAATAATAAAAATACGTATCGGATTATCTGTCTAGAACTTTATCTTCAGTTGTTTATCGATCTTTAATCGATAGATCAATCAAATAATTTGTGTTAGTATGATCATTGCTTAACTTTTTCCGGAATCAGAAGTTAGTAAGGATCAGAATTTTTAATGATATCAACCATCAATGCAAGTGTTGGATCAAGTTTTCTTTTCATTTGATTTATTGTGCAATCATGGATTAAAGAATTACATAGTATTATCTTCACATTCTCTCGGTATCAAGATGGATTATTGATGAACGCTCGAGATAGAGTGGAAAGGGAGGGAATGTATGCATTCAGTAATAGTGAGAAATTGTCTTTAATCAATGTGTTTAGAATTTGTTTTCACTCAGACGTTACTAACGAGGCCTCAAGTTACATTAAATTTATCCTTACAACTCAATAAATACCAAATAACTAATTTAAACAGAGTTTTACCTTGATTTATACTAATAACATTAGTACTTTTACTTACATTATTATTTTCGTCTACTAAAAGGATTAATGCAACACTGTAAAAAAGTACTAGCAATTAATGTGTATTCAATTAACAGAGGCGACTTTTGGATACATTTGTCAATAATTCGTTGTTTTTTTACTTACATCATCTTCGGAATATAGTTTCTGGAAGTTGCTAACATATTTTTCAAGATCTTTGGAAAACAGCAACAACAACTACTAATATTATAATCATCATCAACAACAACAACAACAACAACAACAATAATAATAACAATAACACCACCACCAACAACAACAATAATAATAATAATATACTCACAAGTACAACCCACACTTTACAAAGGGCTTTATCTGTGTAAAATATGTAGGATTTTTCCCCCAAACTGTTCAGTGGAAAATGTCATGATGCTATTTCTGACCTTAGGTCCCTGGTCGGGACAAACCAGAAATCAAAGGAATTCAAATAATATGAACATAGCTAGAAGTAATGGAATCATAATTTCCGTTTTAGTAACGTTACAAAAATAATAACAGTAATAATAAATAAAAACAAAAACACTATCAAGACGTAGCCGGTGATGGCTCTTCATAGCTTTCTTTTTACTTTAATATCTGTAAACTGTGCATTGTCACGATTGTTTTTAAGAAAAATAGTAGAATGGCTGCCCGTTGACTTCGACACTGTTTTTTATATCAGTTGTTCGTATTCTAAATTGGATGCTCACGTTGGCTACAGAACGTAATCTACCCAAATTATGCCTGGAGGGGTGGGGAAAGATGGGTTCATGCTTTTTACAAGGGCACTAATTGTTACAGAGCAGTAAGATGATCAGGTAGCCAAAACGAAAAATTACATGAAAATATTAAAAACCGTTTCGAAATTTGCGAAAAGAAAAAAAAATTTGTTTTTTTATCATTTATTAGCAATTTCATGAAAGAATAAGAAGCTTTAAAGAGGAATCTTTAAATAATATTTTTAATATTGTCAATAAAATTCATAATGTTAAGGATTTATCATTTTAATTGCTTGGCTTAGGAATAATACTTTTTTATTTCTTGCATATTTTGCATTCGTTTTCCGCTTTTCTCGGGCATTATGTTTACATTTTATAATTTTTACAAGTAGCTGTGTAAATTTCAAATCAAGGCTATTAAATAATTATTTTATCGTACTGTGAATTCCTTGAATCCTCCGCAAATTTGATTTTAAAAAGTACATGACCTGAAAATTGCTAACATTGAGAGTGCGTTAAGATCATGGTAATGAAGAAAGAAAAACGAAGAATTAGCGTATGTGCATATTCTAAAGACGATCTAACCGTGACATAACCGGGAGAAAGGGCGAAGATTTTATTGGGCTAAATGTGTTAATCAAGTCGAAAATATAAGGAATTATGAAGCACTTAGACAACAGGTAATACAAGAAGACCAAAGAATATCTCGACCGAAACTTCGAGTTAAAAACAATAAAACTGTAGACAATAATCTGAAAAGAATAATGAAAAAAACTTAATTTCAGTGTTTCAGACAAAAACCCCAAAATGTATCAGCCGAAAAATTGAGATAAAAAAAACAGCAGAGATGAAAACAATAATTTGAAAAATATATGGAATTATATTTAATCCCGGAACAAAAGAAAAGAATTTGAGCGCCTCTTGAGACTTAAGCTCGACCCTGAAATGGAACTCGTAATAAAGATGCTGACAAATTGGTCGGTACCCTAAAATGCCATGCATCGGTAGGAGACTCCAATTTTCAATTTCCAGTGTCGATACAGACCAAAAACGTCCTTGCGTCCTTGCAACCCCTTTCCGACAAAAGAAACATGGCAACTACTATATCACTATTTCCATGGAAAGTGTTCAGATGAACTACATTAGTTCCGTCAATTTTGAGTTTCACTGCTAGGACCCGCCGTGACACGCATATTGTAGTCAACCAGCATCATTACCTTTGTATTCCATTTTAGTGAAATGTAAATTCCAATCGAACAGCTTCTTCCCATGAAACACCACTTTCTGGTCACTACAATCTTAACATGTTATTTGAGATTTAACCGTTATCTTCCCAATATATGTCCCCATAAACCGAGCCTCTTACCTCCCAGTCTGTGAACCTCTACCTCAAGTGTCTTTCGGGCCTTGTACAGAGTAAACGTTATTATATATATATATATATATATATATATATATATATATATATATATATATATATATATATAATCATTAGGATGAGCACCAACAGACTAGTTGAACCTCTTTGGTTTTGGTTCGTATCTCTATTAAGAGGCTAAGTCCGCAGCCGGTGTTGCCGTGTGCTATAAATAGAAACAAATGAAAAAGAATCTTTCACCATTTTTCTCAGTGGAAAGGGAAATACGACTTTAGCGTTAACACCAAATGTTCTTCCGGAGTGGAGAAGGTCAGGGTGGATTACTACATAGAGGGTCAGAGGTCAACAATTCAATTTCGGATATACTAAACTGGTAGCACAATTCGTTTACGAAACATTACTCAGCAAAAAAAAAAAAATCTTTGCATTGACTCAATGGAAAAAGTCGTTTTAGCTCCGAATTATCAGCCATTAAATCCTATCTCCTTCTCTCTGTCTACACCTCCCTCTTACACATACGTGGCCTGAAGATTGAGTTCACGCATGAAACAGACTATCAACATTTAGTTTTAACATCACTGTCCACTTTTATATTTACATAAGCACTCTGTCCCTGATATGGAGAACTTTTACCTATAAATATATCATGCCTTAAAACTATATATATATATATATATATATATATATATATATATATATATATATAGAGAGAGAGAGAGAGAGAGAGAGAGAGAGAGAGTTTTGCTTAAAACCTATAACCCTAGAGTTAGAGATAGGATTAGATTTGAACACTGATGTCTGTGGAATAGGAACGTTTCATGCAAAATACAACAATTCATATAAGGAGACAGGTGGGTGATGCTCGGGAATACACTACATATATTTTCAAAATATCTGCATTAATACTAAAGTCGAAACATGCATTCTTTGGGTTGAGATGGATCGAAACATGTGATGACGATGACAATTGTATATGGATGGAGAAAGAGAGAAAAGGAAAAGAAAGTCAGATAGAATGGGAGAAGGAATGAAATTGAGAAAAGCAACTGAAAGGGAGGGAGAGAAAAGGAGAAATAGGGAAAATGTAGCGGTGAAAAACAAGAGGATTAAAAAAGAGATGGAAAGGGAGAAGGGAAAAGCGAGCGGAAAGAGAAAAACTGAGAGAGAGAATGAGAAAGAGAAAGATGAATAAAAAGGAAAAGCAGAGAGAGGGAGAAAGAGTAAGAGAGAGTGAGAGAGAAAGAGAAAGAGAGAGAACAAATCAGAGTTTGTAAGAGATCAGCGTTTTTGCGTATGTCTTTTTTAAAAACAATACATCCCAAGCAAAGTGATAATGTCACTAGAATTCAAGAGACACCTGGGTGGGAAAGAGAATGAGAAGACTTTAGAAATTGCTGTAAAACCAATTCTAAACAGGAAACAAAGGGTAAACTTCTACTATTTTCCAGAAGACCGTGGAGGAGTTTAAACCGGACGATAGGCGAAACTATCTATGAATTTATGTGTGGGAATATATATATACATAGATATATATATATACATATATATATATATTTATACATACATACATATATATACATATATATATATACATACATACATACGTATATATACATACATACGCATATATACATACATATACATATACATAGATAGGTATATATACATATATATATATATATATACATACGTATATATACATATATATATACATACATACGTATATATATATATACATACATATGCATACATACATATATATACATAAATACTTATATATATACATATACATGCATACATATATATATATACATACATATACATGCATACATATATATATATACATACATATACATGCATACATATATATATATACATACATACTTATATATATACATATACATGCATACATATATATACATACATACATATACATGCATACATATATATATACATACATATACATGCATACTTATACATACATATACATATATATATATATATATATATATATTATATATATATATATATATATACACCAACCTCTATTTGGACTTATATGTATAATTCAGTAGTTACATATTTTCCTTTCTATATAAATATTTTTAAATCTCATCATAATTATATATATACATATATATATATATACATATATATATATATACATATATATATATACATATATATATATACATATATATATATATACATATATATATATACATATATATATATACATATATATATATACATATATATATATATACATATATATATATATACATATATATATATATACATATATATATATACATATATATATATATACATATATATATATACATATATATATATATACATATATATATATACATATATATACATATACATATATATATATACATATATATATATATACATATATATATATACATATATATATATACATATATATATATATATATACATATATATATATACATATATATATATACATATATATATACATATATATATATACATATATATATATACATATATATATATATATATATATATATATATATATATATATATATAATCATGAGACAAAAAGAAACAAAAAGCGGGTGGGGGAGAGAAATAAAATAAGAGATCGATATAGATGTGTATCTGTGAAACTGCGAATTCAATACAGAGAGAAAATGAGAGATAGAGAGAGAGAGAGATGTAAAGAGAAGTAGGGAAATCGTTTATGAGGGAGAGGGTGGAAAGAGAGATTAAAAAGGAGACACAAAAATAAGATGTTTAAGTTAAGGATGGAGAGTTAGAGAGAAAAAGTCATTAAAGTGAAGGGGAGAAATATGAAGAGAAATTCGATGAGACAGTGACTGAAATAATCTATAGAAGCTGCAATTGAACTTGTCTAAGCGAAAAAGAGAAAGAGAGTGATAGAAAATGAGAAAAAGACAGAAATCGATAAAAAAGAAGAGGAAGTTTAAGAGATATTGGAAGACATTGAGAAGTGTTAGGAGAAAATAAATCAGGGAGAAAGAATAAAAGAAAGAAAGAGAGAGATAATGAAAGAAAGCAAGAGAGGGAGTATATGCTCATGTGCCTGTTGTTTTAATGGGGTTGGTGCATTTTGTACATTAATCACATTTTTTACACTTTCTGTTTTCCATTCTGTTTTCCCAATTGGAGAAATTGATGGAGGGAGAGTGAGCGGTCAGCACGTCCATTTTTCAATTTATTAATCACCATCATTGCATCAGCTTTCATCACACTCCGCCTCCTCTTCATCATCATCATCATTATCAACTTTAAGAATTTACCTTAAAATCTTTTTGCTCTCACTCGATACCAGTGAGTTTTATAGATGACCCACTACTAATTTTACATTAAAGGAGTATTTGTTTTATCGATAAACGAAACAACAAATTATTAATGATTTCTACGTAAGAATAATTAGTGAATGTTTCAAAGAGTATAATTATATGTATATAAATGGCGCTCAACCCCCACCAAAAAAAAAAAAATGAACTGAATATAGATATAAATATGTTTGTCCGTTTGTGTATATATGTGCGCAGATATTACATAAGACTGCCATCAAATAAAAGCTTGTTATTACTTACAGTTCCCAACATGTTTTATATTTTGTTTAGTTTAGCGATTCTTATTGAATGGAGATCACTAATTTGTATATTCAGTTTGAAAATCATTTTTTGTTTAAATATTTTTTTATCCAATCTGAACGTTTGTTATCTATAAATGAATATTGTTTTTTTTGTTGACATTTATAATTGCTTAATTGATTAAATAGTTGTTTAAATAAAGGCAATTCCTTCCCCGTAAAGTGGTAACGACCTTAGCTTTTAGAACAGAGCTTTGGATTAAAAAGATGTTAACAATGTATAAAAAGACCTAAGTAAACATTTTGAATAACATATTTTGAAAATCTTATATATAATTATAAATTATGAAATAAACGTCTACTAAAATGTTTGAAATGTTAATAACGACAATTGCACATTTCTAAAAAGTAAATGACTGCACAACGAAACAGAGGAACTTGACCCATGCAACACCGGGTATCCCTGCTGGTAATAACTGAAGACTGAATCAACGGTTAATTGAATCCTTTAAATTTTCAAAATGTTTCTCATGACACGTAATCAGCCTTATGAAGCATATAAGAAAAT
This sequence comes from Acanthosepion lycidas, assembly GCA_963932145.1. Taxonomy (NCBI): domain Eukaryota; kingdom Metazoa; phylum Mollusca; class Cephalopoda; order Sepiida; family Sepiidae; genus Acanthosepion; species Acanthosepion lycidas. The sequence continues at coordinate 147,474,495 of OZ010573.1, forward strand.
TTATCACCCGAAGTCTGATGAATAGAGTGCGTAGCAGAATTAGTTTGGGAATAGGACACAGAGAGTGTGAGTTCATCAAAGAAACTGGAACAACGAACGCGGTATTTCTGTTAAGAATGTCATCAGAGAGAGCAATGTAAATGAAGAAAGACTTGGAACTGTCTTTCATAGATTACGAAAAGGCATTCGATAGAGTACGACACAAAAATTTGTTGGAATTGTTCAGCAATCTTGACATATTTGGGAAGGTTATTAGAATAATCAAGAACCTATACTGGCAGCTAACCGTCTGCGTACAGATAGAAAAAGAGTTCAGTAGATATACAAAATAGAAAGTGTGTAAGACAAGAATGTCTCTTCTCACCGGACTTAACAGCGAGTCGGTTGTGAGAGAATTAGAAGTCCTACCAGGATTAGCGGTCAGAATGTTAGCAACATAAGATATGCAGATGACACAGTGTTATAGTAGACGCAGAAAGAAATCTACAAAAACTCCTACAGAATGTAGTGAAGGAAGACTGAAAGATCAACAGGAAGAAGACAGAATGCATGGTTGTTAGAAAAAGGGTGAGCCCAAAACACAAATTACAAATCGGAGATACCAAAATCAAACAAGTAAAAAAGATATCAAATATCCGGGAAGGGTTTTAACAGACTATAGAAACTGCGACGCTGAAATCCGAAGGCGGATTGGTATAACCAAAAATGCTTTCCAAAAGCTAAGCAGAATACTAAGAAACAGGAAAACTTCGTTAGAAAGAAAAATGTACTAAACTGATGTGATATCAGTCCTCTTATATGACAGTGAATGCTGGACAATCTCCTCAAAGATGAAGAGACTTGAAGCATTAGAAGTGTGGTTCTACAGAAGGAAACTAAGGATACCATGGACCGAATATGTGAGCAACGACGAAGTTTGAGAGAAAATGGAAACAAAAAAGAAACTTATATTTAACATCAGTAAGGGACATTTGGCATTTGTAGGGCAGTAGAGTATTTGAAAAATCTGATACTCACAGGGATAGTTTGAAGGCAAGAAGGACAGAGGTAAACAATGCATAACATAACTTAGTGAGCTCGACTAAATGGATGGCAGTGCAGGGTTTGGGAGGAAAACAAAAAGACCAAATTTATTAAGAACTACAATACACACGGCACACGAAAAAGAAGTCTATTTTTGTAGCCGATTGCCGACCTCAACACAGCAAATATCCGTGTCGTCTAATCGATTTCCTCGTCGGCATTAGCGATTAACATCTTCAAAATGTCAATGTCTAGAGAAGTAGATTTCCTCTTTCACTAAAAAACACTTCTATTTCTCTAGACATTGACTGGTGCTGTAAAAGGTTAGTTGCGCGGATGGTGTAATGGATAACGGCTCGAAGTTGGAAATCGCAGAGCCGAGTTCCAATTCCAGTCGGGTTGGTTGTATTCACTTAAGTGCAAATACCTTTGGAAAAGATTTGAATTCACTACTCTTCTCCCTCAGCTATGGGTTAATTAGTAGAACTTGTATCAGTAAATCATTATTATTACCCACAAATATTTTCTGGCTTTAAATAACTGCAAAAGGTTGATAAACCGTAAAAAAAATCAATAAATCAATTACCCTCATATAGATTTTTACAAAACCATTTTAAATTTGGATTAAAAGTTAATTTCCATCATGAGATAATTATTGAAGTTTGAATTCAATACAAAACAAGGTTCCAAGGTAATCACCCAGAGACCGGGTTCGGTTTGCAAGACTTTCTAATATTATGCCAAGCATAATAAAGAAAAATAATTATTGAATGACATCGAAATCTGTTCTCGTTAGAACCTTTTTTGTTTTCGATTCATGTTTTACGGTTTATCAACCTGTTGTGGGTTCTTTATGGCTGAAAGATATTTTTGATTTTAAGAATAATTCTTTTTTGCACGTGGATGTTACATTAAAAATTTTATTTTGAGAATACCAATAACTTTTCTAGATTCAACTCCTGCTATTTAACCCATAGAGGGGGATGACAAGGATCCATATTTTTCGCAAGGGTATTTACGCGTAAGTGAATTCAAAATCGGCTGCCGACATTTCATTCCGAGGCGCTATTTATGAACTGTTCTGGTGAAGTTAATCATGTTTAATCAATAACTCAAGATCCAACGCAATCACCTCGATCATTATTACTGACTTTGTGCTCAATATTTTCTACACGAGACCATCATCCAATAAGCCTTCTGAGGCGCAAACAATTAAACAACAATTAGCTAGCTATTCTTGTATATCATTGTCAGTTTAGTAAGTCTATTTCCGATCGAGTGCTCCAATATTTGGAGCTTTTGCCAGACTAAGTACAATCAACATAGTACTGTTGAACAATGATCAACAACCTACTCTCACATACTAGTCAGTGAAGAGAGTTCATTTTGCACTGAGTGCTCTATTATTTTGGCCTTGTATCTGCCTATGGTAGACTATCACATCTAAGCAAGGTGATCGGACCTGGTTGTTGTTGGTGCCTAAAAGGGGAAGTGATTATATTGATTCGTGGCAGTAGCTATTCAAGTGAAAGTGAAAAGAAGAGAAAACAACAGAGATAAAAGTAACCCAGGGAAGTTGCCCGGGAATTGTAACAGCTGCTGAACCTGTGCGTGGGAGTCATGCTTCTAATAAGTGACACACTGAGATTACTCAGTTATCCGAGCGACAAAAATGGAGAAACCAAAGGTTTCAGGAAGAGTTTAAATTGAAATTATCCAGACGGCACCATTGTCGAGCTTGGCGTTAAGGTTAAAACAAGAGTTGGAAATGTAAGAAGACTTACTGTCCCCAGTGACAACCACATGGGGCATCTGGTATGGATATGCCAATGCATAAACAAATAATAAAAATATTGTCTGTTTTCTTTGCTATTTCCTACTAACACCAATGTTCTTTATTCGAGCCCAGGTAAGAGCCAAGATTTCAAATTCAGATTTTCAAGGCAGGCGGAAGTTCTCCTTACTTAGACAATCGATGCAATACGATCTTCCTAATCTCATATTCCGCCTTCATTTGGCTTAATGCCAAACTGTGTTTCTTACACAGTCGTTAGGTCTACAGTGACGAGCGGTGTAGTTGCGTATTTCGTACCAGTAGTCGATATTCAAACCCAGGCAGAAATTGCTCACCCCGTCTTCCTCTTTTTTTTACCATTAGATTCATTTGAATGGAGATTTGGAGACCACAGCTTCACCACTCAAGGCTTCTCTGTTGTGCTTTCTATAACCAGTATGTTTTTACAGGTTGGAGTTGCCAGACCCATACCCAACTGGTTTTATCCTTCTCTTAGAGTGGTTGCCAATCAAGACTAAAATGCCCAGTTTATCCCTCTCATAACTGGGAGGAGAAGACGTCGATTCATACCCCTTTCCTAAAGGTATTTGTGTGAAAGTGAACGCCAGGAATTAACCCGATATTTGAACCCGGCACACCAATTCTATTTTCCGCTACGCTACTTAAAATCAAATTTAGATACTATTTACTGAAGAAGCTTGTTATAGATAGTTGGTTAGTAAACCAAACTTGCAGAACAACTACTTTTTTTGTAAGTTCGAGCCTCACTAGGCGTTCTATGAGTTGGCAAAAGTTTTTTTTTATATTACCGTACCTTAAGCAGGTGTATAGTAGGGGAGATGCTGATATTTAAGGTAAGAAGGTTCTGTCAACTCAGAAAGAACACAATCTTTCTATTCCATATTTACCTTTATCTATGCCAGACTATGTTAGGCTTAATAAATATCATTAATAAAGAATATATTGCTGGGGCTGTCAGATTAACCCTTAAACCATTAGTAGATTAATTTATTTGCGAAGATCAACCGAAGATCGAACAATTTACGTCTATCGTTTCTATATCCGTATTATCATCTGTATTATATCAATATTAACTTTTTCTTGAATAATGTTTCACAAAGTGACAAAATATAATACTGTCCAGAAACGTATTTTTATAGATATTTCATAAGCAAAGTTTGTACTGTGAGCATTTCTATCGTGATTTGTGTCTTGCAGCGTCAATAGACTTTGTTACGTGCAAAACTGTTCACATTTTTAACGCTTGTAATTATCTGAAAACTGCAATTGTAATGAAATGCTTGTATAGATTTAGGCACGTCATATGGAAAGCTATTTAAATAATTCAAACGTTATTGTTTTTAGCGGGCGTCATTGTGTGTGTATTGGAATAGGTAGTTTATTTGGAAGACGAGCGTGTACTTTTAAAATAGTTAAGAATTAAGTGTCTACACGGCCTATGTATATAAGTCAAATTCTGACAGTAAAATATATTGACATATTGAAAAATATAATTCATTTTATGATATTAAAAAATCTTGAATATACAGGGTGATTGAAAAGTAACTCTCTATTTTATGTATGATAGACTTTCCCATCTTGTAAAAATTATAGTTAGACTGGAGAGTCCATCATACAGAAAATAGGGAGTTACTGTTCACTCACCCTGTATATAAGAATGAAAGGGATTTTGAAAGAAGAAAAGAGATTCTTGTCACTGATCAATATTTGATGAACAAATGTAATTGCATTTTTTAATTATGGCGATGTTCATTCCCATCGTCATTAGAAAAAAATAAATAACAGATTGGCGCGATTCATATTGCAGTTTTGAAATGAAGCAAAATGTGAACAAATAAAAAATGTAAAAATAAAAAAAATAATTCTAAATTAAATCGAAGCCAAAATTTGAAGATATTCGGTAAAAATGACAAAGTAAAAAAAATAAAAAATTATTTGAAATAAGTAAAATCTACGAATAGCTGCAGATCAAAAATGTTTGAAATATAGATGAACATTCTTTTCTACATTTTTTGTTTCTTGCGGTTTATCGCAACGTTAGGTCGTTTTCAAATGCTACGACCATTAAGAATGGTTAATAAATAACAAGCTTCAAACATGATTTGAACTGGTATTCCTTATCGCTTCAAACATGATTTGAACTGGTATTCCTTATCGATCATACAAATTTCTAAAGATACAAGAGTTCAAATCCCTTTTCGAAAATTATTTCTTTATTCCCTGGCGTTAAATGAAAACATCAGTTATTTCTGAGTACCGAACCAACCATTGACGACTTAGTAACTATTTTAACTTGACTGTATATATTTACATTAATGTATATGTCGTTTAATACTGTCTCACAGTTCCTTTGTATAGTGAGTTCGATCCTCTCTCAACTCAGGCCTCGACTAGAGTAAACTCAGCTTAACCAATATATATTTAGGCTGTTTAGAGAAATTCAGCCACTAGAAAAAAAAACAAAAAAAAAAGAAAGGATTCCATACTAACTTCCGAAAATGAAAATATCACAGCCTTTAAACACATCTTTGGTTTTTCTTTCTCGACACAGAAATATGTCAGATTTAAACAAGAACATCACTGATTCTTAAAAATAGATTTAATATGCAAATTTAAAATGAAGACATTTGTATTTAAATCCAGAATCTGATACGATTTTATTGGGTAAAATATTGTCCGTGTTCTTTAGGTTTCAAAATAAACGAATTACTGAAAAGTGGAGAAACTGTTATTGTGTAATGTTAGCATAAAAATTGTCCTCTTTGAATTGTGTTAATGTAAAATGTCTTTCACTTTTTATTTATTGACTTGAACTAGCTGATCAGTAACGTAATTTATAATTAATAGAGATTGTATTTGAAGGAAAATATTACTGATTTTATGTAAACATCACTAGATGCAAGACTATCCTCCTTTACTAAAGAAACATTGATTAAATATCTTATTAAATGAAGACGTAGAATTCTTTGAAATAAGGGCGACCTGCTGTCTCGCCTCTTTTGAAAAGATTTAGTAATAATTTTACCTTTTCAAATATTTGCAAAACAAGGTCTAAGCAAAACGTGTCGAGAAATTTAGATGGAAGAAATATATTTAAATGCGACTGATTTACAAAACCGAACTCATTGGGAGATAAACAGTAAATCATTATCATCCTAAAAAGTTATTACAATCTAAAAATATTTTCTGGCTTTAAATAACCTGCAAAAGGTTGAAAAAAATCAATAAATCAGACACTCACTTGTAGATTTTTATAACACAATTTTACATTGCACTAAGATAATTTCCATCATGAGATAATCATTGAAGTTTGAATACAATATAGAACGAACTTCCAAGGTCATCAAACGGAGAACGAGTTCGGTATTTATCAATCCACCCACGAGGACCGAATGTGGCACAAGGCCGGTTTAATGTGGGTATCTCCAAGCCCGTAGGCTCAGCCAAAAATATGACCTTTGAACCCGCCTAGACGGGTTCCGGCCCTGTCTACCTCCCCGGAGGAAACTTTGCCCTTCGGCAAAGCTTCCCCCGAGTTCCTCTCTGCATTAGAGAGTTCGACAGAAACCCGCCCGGAAGCTCACAAAGCGCAGATGCTACACTTTGATCCTAGCAACCGGGCCGAGTTTTTAGGTTTAAACGGAGAACGAGTTTCGGTTTGCAAGACTCTATTTCCACTGCTATACTACAAATGCTCAAGACAATTTCCGTAGGTTTATGTCGATATTTCTAACAATTATGCCAAGCATAATAAAAAAAGATAATTTTTGAGTGACATCGAAATCTGTTCTAGGTAGAACCGTTTTTGGTTTTGATTCGTTTTTTACGGTTTAGCAACTTGTTATGGGTTCTTTATGACCGAAAGATAATTTTGGATTGTAAGAATAATTCTTTTTTGTGCGTGGATATTGCATTAGCAATTTTATTTTGAGAATACCAATGACTTTTCTAGATTCAACTTCTGATATTTAACCCATAGATGGGGGTGATATGCATTCATATCTTTTGCAAGGTATTTATGCTTAACTGAGTTCGAAATAAGCTGCCAATATTTCATTCCGAATCACTATTCATGAATTGTTCTGATGAAGTTAATTACGTTTAAAATAACTAAAGATTCAACGCAGCTACCTCGGTTATAGGATTCTCATCGATATTATTTTCGTTTTAAACTTTCTTCACAAACACAATAAAAGTTACCAAAACCAATCGAAAACGCTTGTCACTAACGACTGTCAACATTGTTCCCTTTGTGCGAAATATTTTCAAATAAAATCCCCCCCTCTATCTAGGAAGCCATCATCAAATATGCCTCTTTACTGATGTGAAAACCATGAAACAACAATTAGCCAACTTTTCTTGAAGATCATTATCAGTGTATTGAGGTCATTCCTAATCGAGCGCTCCAATATTTTGACCTTTTGCCAGACTAAGTATAATTAATATAATACCGTTGAACAATGATTACCGTTCTACTCACAAGATAAAGGGAAATCCTTACCATCGCACATCACGATGACGGAAGGAAGAAAAGCAGATAATATAATGATAAAAATTTTGAATTTTTGTGAAAATAAAATAGAAGATACAGAATTCTTCAGTTACTCTGACTAAACATTTTAAGTTTTGTATGCTTGCAAAATCTGCACCTTCCGAAAACGCGTACTTCCGAAAACGCGTTACTTTTTTTGACCAGATAAATAAAAATTAATCTGACCAGAAAATGTTTTAAAAAGAAAATTAACGGTATAATTTTCTCGTTTTAGTTTTAATGGTAGACAATGTGTAGTTCATTAGGTCACTTGTGATATTTCAAATTGAGAAGCTTAAAATAGATGCACATAGAGTGAAAGATCCTTTTGATTCTATTGGTACATTGTTAAATGAAGAAGAAAATTACTGTATAAAAGGTAAGTTGTCTTGCCATATTTATGGAGATTATTCTCATACGAAGCCGATAAGAATATTGTCTGATAAATTTTATTTCGAAATATGTTAATGTGAAAAGGATTTTTTTTGTAAATGAAGGAAAGAATAATGACTGTTCATTTAATTACAATTAACGTTCGATAAGAGAGATTATTTATTGTTCAGTGGTCTATCGGGTGTCGTATTAAAACCAAAAAGGAAAAAGAAAACATGAAACCCTCAATTTGTACAGTTCACTAACACGCGATTCAGCTGTCAAACTTCATTTTCGTTACTAAAGCGACATAGCCCCTTGTGAGCACGTCTCTTTTATACTTATGGAAAATAGGGTCACGGTAACAGGGGCAAGTCATAGCTCAAACCTATCCTGAACGTGTCTTCAGTAGTTTTTTTTATTGATCGATAATTACTACTATTGCTTTGCAAGTCGGAACAGCAGCATTTGCGGCCGAAACTCAGGTTAAAACGATAACTTAAGGACTAACAGATTTCTGAATTGAACGCAAGACCTACATGCATAAAATTAAATTGCCGGGGAGAAGAATGACTGTGATATCAAATGAAGGTAAAAAGATGATCTGGACTGTGTTTAGATAAAACAAAATTTGCCGTTTATGTGACAAAAATGGGATTGATGATACTACTTGGAAAAAAGAAAATATCTCTTTTTGTTAATAAAAGAAAAAAAAGAAAAATAGTTCTCGTATAAAAAGACTCTATAGATTTATTAGTGTGTAGATCCTAAGAATCAATGGATGGATTAACACTAATCTGCCATTTGAAAAACCAGACAAAATCTGGTCCCCTCTTACACCACTGAGCCAAATTCGCTATTATATGCAGTAATAATATTCGTGAATACGCATTCATATCGTCTTTACAACTAATACCTTCCTACGAGTTTTGCATTTATGAGAGAAAGTTGCTGCAGAAGACGTAGTACAAACAGTTGCGATCAATACATGTAAAAGAAGTTGTAGCTAGTCTCTTTCACTCTCTGTTTCAGAGGCGTAGTCAGCTAATTTCATTCGCATTGACTTACAGCCGTATGTAGTATTTATGTTATTGCTTGTATCGCGTAGTAGGGGTGTCATGACTCGTTTTGTGCTAGTTCTTTTTGACAGTAAGAACTGTAATTAGTCAGAATTTATGGTTGTCAGGAACGTATTGGGGACGTTAAGCAGGTATAGAAATTCAACTATTTAAAGAGTGTAGAACAGGATGAGAGAGAGAGAGAGAGAGAGAGAGAGAAAAAAAGAAAAGAAGATAAATATTTACTAAGCCTTATAAAGAACAGGAAATTTAGGGTTTTTTTTTATCATTTTACTCCAAGCAAGGTAATAAAGGACGCAAGGGGTGACTGAGTGTTAGAGAATATGAAAATGATTACGATTTAGACAATAAAAGAAAAATTAAGAAGACAGAAGATAACGATTGGTATTGGATTTAAATTTTTTGAAGATCTTCTAACGCACATCTCGCTTGTGGAACTCACTTCCGGCTTCTTGCTTCCCAGTCAACGTTGATTTTCAAAAATTCTTTCAATTTTTCATGCTAATTGTTCTGATGAACTTTTTTCAATGGTACCAAGACATTATAAATTGAAGCGCATTACTAGATTGGTAGCAAGGTCTCATCATTTTACAGTTGAAATGGCCAGATGTAACCGGAAGTTCTATGCTAACAGTTTCTGCTCGCCAGTGCTCCATTTCAGGTGTCGTATGTTGCTTTTTACTAAGCGTCACCTGGAACAATGATACAACAATAAGTCACTCGGTGAAGACATTGCTGCCTAGAAAGTGCTTAGGAGATTAACTTATTAAATGTAGCTATGTCAAGTGTCATATAAACGTCAGTATATACGTATTCAGACGTGAGTTAGTATCAATTAATATCACTATTTGTACATGAGATACATATATACATATACACTAATGCGTAAAGGTGAATTATATTGTCTATACCAATTCGCATATATATGAATGTAGTTATGAAATCAAATGCGAAAAAAGACACCCCCCGCGCATGCTTCGCCGACGCTAAACTGTTAAACTCTTAAAGTCAATGGTAAATGTTATATATCCCACATATCCGCATAATCATCACTTCCTACTCTTACATTACAACTCTTTAAAGAACACTCTACCTTGTGGAGTTCTTGAGCCTTGTATTGGGTGGACAAATTCTAGATATTTATACAGATAATTTTCATACTCTATTGCTACGTGAATGTTTTCGAGCAAAATACTTGAAATGCAGTATGTGGCTAAGTGGTTAGAATTTTCGCTTTCTGAATCCGGGGTTCGAATCTCACCATAGTCGACTTGTCCGGAAGGAGACTTCCTGATGCTATCAATCTGGAGTAGAGACGATCCCAACGTTCGGCATCTTTGGAAAGTACCTGAAAACCATACCACGGGTTGACCCAAGTATGTTGTGAGTGAAATTGGGAAGACGGAACACTTGGGATCCGTCGATAGCTGTGATAGCACGAAGTCACAAGTCATCGAGACCGAGGGTTTGAGTGTGCTGGCGTTGTTCAGATTGTTGATCATTTTAGATAACACGATTTCTCCCAGAAACTGTAACTAATGTCCGCTCAGCATAGTTGCAGTATAAACCACAGGTGGACTCTGTGGGTGTTGAACAAACTTGAGCATGAGTTTGCAATAGGGATTGGCTGACCGCCCTAGTAGACGGGTATCCTCGAATACGAGTGGCCAGCTATTATATATATACATATATATATATATATATATATATATATATATATGCACACAACGTGCGATGGATAAATTGTTGTCTAAATGATGAAAATAACACCGACATCTCATTTCAACTGATACATTTAACCAAAATTACACAAAAATATCTTGAAATACTAAAGAATAAATTAATTCAATAGAAAGCCATCATCTCCTGCATCTTTTCTCTTCTGGTCGGTCTCCTTGTTTAAGTTGGTGAATACTTACGTAATCTTTCATTGGGATGAATTAATTTAGTGTAACAACTAATAAATGATGGTACAAATTGTTTTGATGATCTCTGCCTCAACTGCGTCTTACACATTTTATCAAGGAGGGAGTAATCAGAAGGAAGAGATGGTTGGTCGCAGAAATTGTCTGACAGCAATGACTGCGTTCTCCTGCTTGTGTGGCATATATATATATATATATATATATATATATATATATATATATATATATATATATATATATATGTGTGTGTGTGTGAGTGTGCGTGTCCGTCCGCGCGTTCGGAGAAAAAGAAATAAGCTACCAAGATAAAATAAAATTACTTATTTCTTTGCTAAGAACCTATAAGTATTGGCCAATATACTTTTAGGAATAGTATGTGTAGTCATTTCGGAATGTAATGCAAATTGTCGTATTCACATAAACACAATACAAGAGAAGATATAGACCTAAACGAATCATGATACGGAAAATAAGGCATGCATTCAAAATTATTATTATCAGGCTTAACATAATGCCATTTATGCCAAGTTATATCATCAAACATTGATTGTATAAAGCCTTCAAATTTAACGTAGCTTTCCTGTGACTTTTCTGTAAATACTTTCATGTAATTGTTCCGATAAACTTGCCTCTATTCTAGGTAGACTTTATCAATTTAAGAGCAGTACTAGATTAACGGCAAGGTCTCATCGTTTTACAGTTGAAATGGTTAGTTGTAACCGTAAGTTCTAGGCAAATAGTTTCTTCTATCGTACTTCTCGCTTGTTGGACTCCCTTCTGGCTTCTTGCTGCCCAGTCAACTTTGATTTTCAGAAATTTAAATGCAATGTCAGTTGTTATTTTCTGTCTTCTTAATTCTTATTCTATTATTTTCCTCTCTTCTTAATAATAGTTTTTCTCATATTTTCTAACACTCACTATTCTATTGCGTCCCAGTGGCTTTATTGGTTTGCTTGGAGTGAAATAAAAAAACAAAACTTACTTTGATCAGCCTTACAATCGAAGCAGGAGTAAATGGTAGTGTTGTCAGCGTAGAGAGTTGATGTCATCAGGAAGGTCGTTAATGAAAATTAAAAACAGTGTTAGTACGAAAAGATGTAGACGAGTAGAATCTTGAATCCCAGACTCTGCCAAAGGCTTTCGAGATGTCCAGTGCTACAGCCCGGGCTTCACCGTTTTTATCTACAGCATTAGAGACTCGTTATCGTTAGTACATCAGCAGTTGATCTGGAGAAACGAAAACCGTATTGCTTGTCAGATAAAAGACTGATGAGGCAGGAAAGCGGGAAGCATTTATTATAATATTTAGAGAGAACAGGAGTCAGTTCAGGAGCACATTTCTTACAGGGATGCCATCGGGTACACATGCTTTGTGATGATTAAGGTTAGAGATAATAGTAGAAACCATGGAAGGTTTCACCTGGTATTTCCAAGGAGGGATGAAGTCGTCCATGCCGGCTTTGACCCAAGAAAAACCTCAATCGAGAAATTTTCAATTGGGACGTTGACGATATAAGTCTAAAGAGCGTCATGAGTCCCAATCAGCGTGGTGGTATCGGAAAGAGGCCTTGTGGACAAGGGGTTCCTTTTTAATAGATGCATGGAAGGAGATATCAGTATGTAATATGCAAATAAATTTATTTATTATAAATTTATTTTGTGCAATTTTAGCTTTTTATTTCTATCAATAAAATTTATTCATGTCACGTATCATTTAGTGTCTCATGAATTTTGCATGCCACATTTATTTTCAGACTCGCAGTGCGATCAAGTTTGACTCTCTCCTCATATTGGATCCATGTGAATGAGACATTACACTCCTGAAAAATCATTGATACTATTCCAAGAAGTACTGAATATTTAAGACGTCTAAGTAAAAATTAAGCAATTGATTATTCCTTCTGCTTACCCCTGTATTATATATATATATATATATATATGTATATATTATATATATATATATATATATATATATATATATATGTATATATATATATGTTATCAAAATTTGATTTGTTCAAGCAGCTGCCTCCATCTTTATTTTTTTTATAGACGTTATTATAAACAATTTTTCGTACGTGTACCCAACTTCCAGAAATCATTATTATCAAAACGGTATAGACTCATCGCAATAACAAAAGTCAAAACTACTTGACATCGATTTGAAGACTTCAAAAATACACCATCTTTAGAATGTAATGTTTCTAAATGTGCTGATAACGGAATAGCTATGTGTTCAATCCGTAGATCAAGTGTAATGACAATGCATCTATTCAGGTTCAATTGAACAAGCGCCAGAAACAGCATCGGAGTGACAAAAATCATACAATTCTCAGTTAATACAAAGTATTTACTATCAGCCCCAAAGTGGATATCTGAAGATAACCGGGGTGTATTTGACCGAAACGATGTGCTTATAACAACATTAATAACAATGAAAAGATGAGAACTACAGATCAAATAAATCAAAGTATATTGACAAAAAACCAGTTTTCCTGTTTTAATTAAAATACAGAATCAAGAACAATATATGTGTTTATTAGACTTTTGCGCATTGACAGACGAGTGACAGACGAGTAAAGCTATGAAATTCATTGAATCGTATTAAATTGATTGCCATCTTGCTATTTACACGAATTATATCGAATTAGTAATTGTGGTTTCCAAGGAATGGATTGTTGGTATGAAGTTCAATTTGAAAGTTTGCCATTACAACTATATATATCCAAACGCAAAAAAAAAAAAAAATCGAAATTCGAATTGAGAAATTTCTTACGTAATTTATACTAAGCGATATTTAATTATTCGCGCATTTTCATAGAAGTGAATAGTTATTTTTTTTTTACTAAATCTAACCTGATACAAGACCCGAGATTCACTCAAGGTAGCGGAATATAGCCGAAATTGTATTGATGAATTTAATATAGGATATGAATGAAAGAGAAGGTGATAGCAACGATAAGATGGAAAGGTTAACATTAGAGGAGGGGGGAAGACACTACGCGGGTGTTTCTTCCATAAAATGGCAGTCCTTGGAAAAATGGAACATACTTTTTTCTCTTTTTTTATAATCGTTTCACACTCAAGCCCGGCCATGATGCTACTAAAATGCATCGTGAGTGCAGGGAGTGCAAGTGAAAGAGAATTAGAAGAACGAAAATGGGGAGGATTGCGGAAAGGACGAAGAAGGTACAGGGTTTAATAAAACAAAAGATGGCGATTGACGTTGTATTTAAAGTTTTGAAGATTGTAGTTGTCAGAGAAGCAAGAAATCGGAATGGAGTTCCATAGGTGGGAAGTGCGATAAAAAACTGTTAGCGTCGAAATGCGGTTGCATGTAGCTAGTTCAGCAGTAAAACGGTGAGACCTAGACGCCAATCTAGTAGCGAAATGATGGTTGCATGTAGCTAGTTCAATAGTAAAGGGGTGAGACCTAGACGCCAATCTAGTAGCACACTTAAATTCATGTAATCGAGGCATCAGGTAAAAACTCGTCCGAGTATTTATCATCAAAATATTTGTAGAAGAGACAGAGGGAAGCTATGTCGGTGAGTGGAGATGCCTTTCTTATCATATTTGGAACTTGGAGGAAATGAGTCGGGATGAAAGATGCCAGGAATTAAAGAAGCAAAAACTGCAATTGCAAGATTGGCCATGAGGAAGTACAGTCATAGCTGTAGACTTCATTATGCCATCGAGCGATCCCACGGGAAACCACTGAATGGTACAGACTTCCTTACGAAATATTACGCAGATTCCAATCTTTGTACTTATCAGGCGGATAACGTCGATATAAGAAACATTTATCTCCAGCATGGTTAACGAACAAATAAGTAATCAAGAAAAGAAATGAAGACATAATACCACGTCAAGTGAACCCGAATCGATTGGGTAAAGATCGCTGCCAAAAGAATTTAAATCTTGGATGTTTCAATAAATGCTTTATTTACGTTCCATTTTCTTGAGAAAAACAGAATTTAAAATTTCTTTATATTCTGTTCCTTTCTCAACCAGCTTTACACTGTTTGCCCGAATATCATATTTGGATATATAATATCACTGGTTGAATCACGGTTAGATCTATTAAAGAAGGAAAAGGGAAATGCTGTGCAAGTCCCCTTATCCGACTAGCAACTCAATATTTCGATCTCTCGCCTGATCGCCGATTGTGCAATATTCCTCAGTCATCTAATTCATCTGTCCAGTGTATCACGAGTTTGATTCTAACCGGGTGCCTCTTTGCTGTAAAGCTGAGTTAAGCGTCATAAGCATAAGTATTTTATAGTTTTAGTTAGCATAAAAAAATGAAATTGTGGATGTTCTCTTCCTTCAGGAAATCCGTTTTGCTAGGAAAAGCAGTTTGCATTTCATATTTGTAAAACTATTCTTTGCTTATTCTGTAAGAGTATTAATGATTTGGGAGACGGGCAGATAATCATTACGTCACGGGAAAGTATCATAATTTTATTTAACTTGCTTTAGTCTGGCATGATGGCACAGTCAAGGGATACAAAGTAGCAATGCTCAACGTGATTAAATAATTATTGCTCTATGTCAGATATTGTATCCCTTCTGTCATATCTAACTTTGTGAGGTAATGGTTAAAAAGCTGATCTTTTAGAGCATCACTATTGAGTCCAATCCTCATTATCTACTCTATATTTGTCTGTGACAAAAGAAACGTTTAGCATATATATATATATATATATATATATGTATATATATTATAAGTTAATAGACTTAAAATATGGTTTTTCGCTACACAGTTCCAACCATGTTTCAAAAATGGAAGCTAAAAGCCCCGAATTTAATTTTGAATTTTTAAATTAAAGACATTTCAAAATTCGCTTGAGGATGAAATGGAACTAATGTCTTTAATTTAAGTACAAAATTAAATTCGGGGCTTTTAGCTTCCATTTTTGAAACATGGTTGGAACTGTGTAGCGAAAAACCATATTTTAAGTCTATTAACTTATAATATTAATGCTCTGTAAATTTACATTGAGCACTTTTTTGTAAAAAATATCTATAAGAACACCGGATTATATATCTTACTGTTCTTTCTTTTTATTAATATACATACATACATATATATATATGTGCGTGTGTGTGTAAGCAGTGTAGAAATCAATACAAGTGATTGGCAGTTTTCATGCATTAGGCGATCATCAGATCACGTGTTACATTTTTTTAGGTGATCTCTACATTTAGGTAACTAGAAGGTTATAGTAAGTGCGGAGGAGAAAACCATTTTTTCCAGTTTCTTATTTTAGACTAATTTATTTAGGCTTTTTATACCACTGACCTTGAGTTTGTTTTATTTATATTTTTATTTTATTATTATTATTATTATTATTATTATTATTATTATTATTCATATAGTCTTCAGTGAAGTTCGGTATTTGTTAGAATTTGTTAGCTTTAGACTTTTGAGTAATAGGAAATTGTTTTCGCATCTGTAATTGTCTACTAACGATATATATTGGATATTGAGCACTCTTCGAAAAAAATAATATATTGTCTTGTAAAATATCCCTTTTGTTTCCATATAATCTTTTATTTAGATTTCTTGAAATTTCTCCTACACTTTGTCATACATTTTTTCTCCCAGTATTGTTCTTGACATATATATATATATATATATATATATATATATATCTCCCTCTCTCTCTCTCTCTATATATATATATATATATATATATATATATATATATATATATAATGTGTGTGTGCGCCTGATGATTGCTTTGTGCAATAAAATTAAGTAGCTGTGAGGAACAAATATATAATTCTTTCTAATATAAATTTTTAACTCTATTATTTTACAATGAACTCCGTTTTATTACTACCAGCACTCAATGTGCGATGTTTTATAAATATGTGTTTGGGGTTCGTGTGTCTGACTGCTTGCAGGCGCGTATGAGCGATGAGCAGTCTCCGGTGTAATGAAAAGCGAGGAGCATTGTTACATTGACTATTGTTGAGATATTCACTCTCCTTCACTTGACTTGTGCAAGACTGTGCTACGTCCAGTCTCTACTTGCCTCTTTGCAAATAAAATTTAAATTGTTTTTGTTTGTGTTAAGACATTCGAAGAATCTTTTTCAGTCGATAAATAAATATTTACAGTTGGTCCGATGTAAGATTGACCATGAAAGAATGCTTGGAATTTACCGGAATCTCAGTACAAAGTGGCTTATCAAAAGGAAATTCCTTTATGATAGAAACTACTTTTTCCGTTTCTCTCGCCTCCCCGAGTTGCTGGGGACATTTCGTCAATAACAAAATAGCAAAAGCGATAATCACATTTTAGGCCACACATTTGTTCCGAGTGAACACCAATCACTAACACGTTTCAGTTTTGAAAGTGATTGATATATTGGTAGGCTAGTGTATTGATTTTTGCACTCGTATGAAAGGAACAAATGATCGATTGCTAGCCTGCGGGTATGTCGGTAGGTAGAACCAGTATCAGTGGATACCAATAATGTTGATTTGCTGATCAGTATATAGATTGGTATTTAAATAACAAGGTAAGTTTATTTCATTCTCTTTGTAAACAAAGCAAGTAATAAGAGAACAGATTTCATGGTACGGCCGCAGTTAACTTGGTGGAATTGTGGAGAATCTTGCACGATTTTCTGAATGCTACCGAGTGTTACTTTGTGTCAACATGAATTTATTTTATATTCTTATAAAATCTAATCTTCAAATAGTTTTATGTTTTATTCAGAAAGATACACCGTTACTTTTGAATTTTTGCTTTGTAACACGAGAAAGAACATTCACAGACGGACACACACACACACACACATATGAAGTGCAACCCAAAGTTTCGAGAATTTGACGATAAGAGGATAGTGGCTTTTACCATGTTTGAAATATGGCGCGATCTCACAAAATCTGTATTTTATTCGGTTCTGGAAAGCTGTTCATATTCCTCGAAATTTTCAGTATATTTATTTATATATTTCTATTCATAGGTACCTATCTATTTATATTCATATCAATCTATCAATTCATAACCTACCTATCTATATTCATATCTATCTGTTCTATTCATATCTATCTGTTCTATTCATATCTCTCTATCTCTAGTCATACCATTTATCTAGATCTGTATTCGTATCTATCTCTACTCATATTATCTATCTATATATCTAAATTCGTAAAGATCTATCTATCTATATAAGGCATCTTGATTTTGATTTTTGCGATACTAACTCCAACTCTTTGTTGTAATGCGTTCTTGCCTCACATTCAGTCAAGGATTTTTCAGTAGACTTTAATTTCTGTCTATAGGGCTGTTCGTTGATTGTTTTTTGACATTTCAGTGACACACACACACACACACACACACACACACACACACACACACACACACACACATATATATATATATATATATATATATATATATATATAATGGTAGAAATGGTCTGCGAGATGAGCTATCATACGTACACACATATGTAATGTTCACGGTAGAAGAAATGACCTCTTTCCCTTCCTGTCTGACACACTATTAACCTTGAACATGTGATGTCATTTGTTTTCTTCGTTCTAATTTGCCTGTAATGTGACAACGGCTTCCATTTAAGGGAAAGAAGGTCGATTTCATTCTTCTTGTTCGAAACTTGTTTACATTTTTCTAACTTAATGAGTAAAAGAACTTTGTTTTTTTGTAAAATAATTACATAATATGACGATCGTATAATTGTTGATGAAATTCAATTTTATTTTGTTTTTGTTCCTTTTTGTTAAGTTTTAAATCTTCAGTTAATAAAATCATCAATACAAAGAAGTGGTTCAAGTGATCGAAGGAAATTAACTCTACTCAAAGTTATAAACATTTTATATATACTTATCTCTATTTACATCTATAAAAACTACCTACCTATCTATATTCATATCTATCTCAATTCATATCTATCTATCTATCTATATAGGGAACTAACCATTTTGCAATACTAACTCGAATTCCCTGTTGTAATGCGTTCTTCCCTCAAATTCAGTCAAGAATATTGCGTTTAAAAAAAACTTCTTGACAAATTTACATATTCTAAGAGAAGATATTATTTGTTCATGTATTATCCATTTTTTCAATGTTTTTACGCTAAAAGGAAAAATGGGGAATTTAAGATGAATTTTTGAAAAAAAAAATGTCAGCGGTGATGAAAAATAGATTGTTTACAACAATGTGGAACGAAAATGTCCACGGGGAGAACAAAGCAATTCAGCTTTAACTATTCGAAAAGTCGACCTTCATGTGAAGAAGTGATGCTGTCCATCTAGTAGGACTGTCAAGCAAAACAAACGTGGAGTTCAGACAATGCTGTTGGCAATTGGATCAATTAAATGCAACAATCGATAAAAATCATCTGGAATTGGCAAACCGGAAGCGTGTCGTCTTCCATCAGGATAACGCTAGTGATCACATCTCTTTATAGAATTGGCAGAAATTGTCTTAGCTGTCATATCCTACTACAGGCGTCGTGCTCACTTGATGTTTGAACCTTCAGATTATCACTTATTCTAATCCTTAAATAATTATTTGGAAACCTGTAAAAAAGACTTAGACAAGTTCATCACCCGGAAAGAAGCCAATTTCTGGAAGGATGGAATCATGAAGCTGCCTCAAGCAATGATGAAATATAGTGGAACAAAATGACGTATACGTGTTTAAATAAATCTATGTAGAAATGCCTACATATTTTCTTTGAAATTAACTTAGAACGTTCTGATCCATCATATATTCTGGTGTAAAGACAAATGGTAATAAATAATAGTGAGTATAGTTTGGATTTGGTACGAGGTCATAAGTATGGGAACTTAGTGAGGATCGAACTCACTAGGAATTAATCTGTAAAAGTAGCTTAGTAACCATTACGTTACAGAGAACCCCTATCATTGATTGACGATCAAATAAATGAATAATAACAGCATGAAGTCACTTGTCAAGTCATTCGTGTTGAAACCTTTGACTTTTTTTTCGGCTAATTTCCAATTGCATGTCAAGACATCAAACGTTTATTGGTCAAATAAGGGAAACAAATAATTTTTCGTCTCACTGTTTTTTAAAGAGAACGTCAAAACTGAAATACGTTTCCAAGACAGTGTTGGTTCGCATTATTATCGTTATTATTATTATTATTATTATTATTTTTTTTTTTACTGTATTTTGTCTGGGATTAAAAAGATAGTTTAGTAGATAACATGAGATTGGACAGAAAAAAAAATGGGAAATGGAGAAAAGCATAAGTGTCCCCAAAATGAATTTTTTTTTCTTTTCTTTTTTATTTAAATGAAAGAAAAAAATTATAGAACATTTACTTGTGTATGTTTGTTCAAGCAGACGGCAAACAGGTTTGCGAATTGCCATACATCCAGTAAAAGCCGGAAGTGTTGTTGTGAGTATTTGGATTAGTAACATGAAGAAAACCTCAACGCAATTGACCAAAGATAAAAGAGTATTGAAAGTGCAGTTGTTGGTTAGTATAAAAGTACTGTAAAAGTCAAAAGGTGCGAAAACTTATTTTCATATTCTTCAGGACGGCATCTAATTTGTGATTATACCGTTTGAGTGTGTGGTTGATTTGCTTTGGTTTGGTTGATTTTGTTTAACGGCTTATCAACACCTTAATGGGTTATTTAATGCCGACAACATTTTTAGGATAGATTCGTATGAATAGAATATGTATTCTTTGGTTTAGATTGGTTTGGTTTATTTTGTTTAACGGTATATCAACCTCAATGGGTTATTTAATGCCGACAACATTTTTAGGATAGATTCGTATGAATAGAATATGTATTCTTTGGTTTAGATTGGTTTCGTTTATTTTGTTTTACGGTATATCAACCACAATGTGTTATTTAATGGCGACAAAATTTTTTTATTGCTGGTAATATTTTGTTTTGTCAATAATCTGTTTCTGGTAATATATTTCCTTCAAAATTGTATTGCTGGTAATAATTTGTTTCAAAAAAGTATTGCTGGTAATAGTTAACTATTTGCTGGGACCCTAACAGGTGCTACCACCCCGGGACAGGGTAGACCTGGGAACACTAGCAATTAAGAGGTGGTTCCGCGCTCCTCAAAACATCCTGATGAGAGGTTTTGCTGCTGGACGTAGTTTAACGTCTTATCCAGGACAGAGTGTGTGGTTGAATGAAAGGCATTAAATTTCAGTCTAGGAGAAGGACAACTCTAAATTCAAAATCTGAGGGTCGTTTGGAGACCATCAGGCACACCATATGTACCAGTTCTTTGTATTCGTTTTTTTTTCCAAATAGTTCGGTGATTTCTGCACGAATTTTCATCATTGTAATTAAGGAATATATGGTGATAGTCTGGATGTTCTTCTCTAAGAACTACTCTGATGGATGTTCATACGTTGATAACGACTTTGGAGCCCATTATATATATATATATATATATATATATATATATATATATATATGTAAGGATACTAATAGCTAAAAACAAAATAGGGTTATTAATGATAACGGCAAATTTGCTTTCAGGTAGGTTTGGTTTAAAAATATATATTTATATATATATACCGTCATTCCCCATGTATAATACGCCTTCATTCATAATACGCGCCCTTAAAATGCTGCTGAAAGTGTGGAAAAATGCTTCTATTCACGTATAATACGCACCACTTGCTTGGTTATCAAACCCTATAAATTGGATCTATCCAATTTCATTACGGCAGTGTTTCCTACATTTGAAAAAAAGTAGTGCTAAACATAAAATAATATTATTCTAATTTAGTTTTATGATATTTCTTATTTAACGGCAATTTTTAAAGATTTTTTGAAGCTGTGCATAATACGTACACCTGATTTTGCTTATTATTTTTTAGAAAAAAATGCGTATTATAAATGGGGAATTACGGTGTACACACATACATATATATATGTTCATTTGAACAAAGGTCATTATGAAATATAAGAAAAATATATATTTTTTTTTAATTTCTAAAGAACTTTCGACATATCCCAAATAGTGGGAGGAAAAAAAGACATGACATGGAGCTTATTTCTTACCTTATGTCTCTGCTTGGGACTCAGTAGGAAATGCGAATTAAAGCAAATAATAATAATAATAATAATAATAATAATAGAAGGTTCGGAAGACGCTGTTTCAGCTGATTATAGAGTAAAATTGAAAGTGAAAAACTAGAAAATGTAACTGGAGCTCGCAAGAAAACATGAAATTTCGGTAATATGAAGATGACAGATTTTTCCATCATATATTGGCATGCTGGGAACATTCCAGAGTCTTCCACTACAATTGGAAAAATTGGAAATCCGAAGAAGAATCAAAACCATCTATTGCTAAAATCCGCACGAGCAATGAGACAAGACTTGCTATCATTTGAGCCACCTGATACTGCTAATCATAATAATAATAACCCTATCTAATTTTGTCCCCTCCTTTCTGCTTGCCCAACAAATACCAGAGAGCGCCTAACACTTTTTACCTCTCTTTTTTACACAATAAATGAACAATATACTGTTATTCGTTGCCATAAAACTGTTTGCTGTGTCAGCTCTCCACTCCTCTTCCACTGTTGACATTATCAGTTAGGTAAAGGAAGATGATTTCCTTTTGATCAGTCAAACATTATTTAGAACTACGACTTTTAAAAATATTTTAGCCAAACGTAGCCCGAAATCAAATCGGAATTTAGGTTAATTCAGGTTTAGAGGCATTTTGTTTACGATGAGGGATTTTTACTGCTGCATCCGTAATCTCTGTCTTGTCCAATCTGAAATCGTCCAGATTTCTGCTTTCAAGGTGTGACACGATCGTAACATAGACTTAATAAATGGGCAATCACCTTTTAATGTCATAAAAACATAAATACAAATTTTAAACAATGAGATGATATATCGAGAGAAATTAATATTAGGATTATTTTGAACGATTTAGTTGAAATCATCTGTTTTGGCTGTTTTGTTTTCTGAGCATGCGTATAAAACAACATAAGGTAATGTAGCACGGAGATTTTATCACAAGTTAGTTGATCAAGTACGCAAACACGTTCATACACCTACGTGCAAAGAGAGAAAATATTGCTGAAAGACATTTATCACCATTTCTTCGAATTATTTAATTAAGCATCGTATTTCTTCAAGCTATCAATTTCGTTTTACTTTTAATACATGAATCACGTTAAAGAAATGATATTTAATAAGGAAGGTTAGTGTTCAGAGCTTGAATGAATTTTGTTTCAACCAATTTATAAATAAATACGACAGAGTAACTGAAGCATAGTATTTAAATTATCTCCATTGATTAATTCGAGGAAAGAGTTGAAAATCATGTTGCTAGACAATTCCAAATCCAGTTCGTTTATTTACCAATGTTCATCCAATACAAGGCCTAAGAGTTACTCAAGGTAGAGTGTTACTATGTGGTGCCGTATAAGCATAGGAAAGCGAAAAGTGATGTTCATGAAGTTATGTAAGAAACATAAGGGCTGACCCTATACTTGAAGAGGTCAAGATTATTGTTATGGATTCCGTGAATGGAATCCTGCACAAGTAAATAAACAACGCCAGAAATTGAGATAGAAAAATAAGTATATTAAACGTAAGAATACAGACTTGAAGTGAAAATTAGTAGTCCAGGAATGCGGGTTAGTAGAAAGTATATGTACAAGTCTCTGTAAATAAAGCCGTAATCATCTCTCTCTCTCTCTCTCTGGACTCTTGGATAACTCTCTGAGAACACGCTGTGTCTGTCTCCGTATCTCTAAACCTGTCTTAATGTATCTCCACTTACCTCAACATATCTCGGTATTTAATATCCGACCCACGAGGAATATATGTGGCACAAGGCCGAGTTTAAAGTGGGTTTCTCCGAACCCGTAGGCTCGGTCAAAAATATACCCTTTGAACCCGCACGGACGGGTTCAGGGCCTGTCTACCTCCCCGGACGAAACCTTGCACTTCGGCAAAGCTTCGTCCGGGTTCCTCTCTGCCAAAGCAGAGAGTTCGACAGACGTCGAGACTGTATCTCAACGTATCTCAGTATTTATCAATCCACCCACGAGGACCGAATGTGGCACAAGGCCGGTTTAATGTGGGTATCTCCGAGCCCGTAGGCTCGGCCAAAAATATAGCCTTTGAACCCGCCTAGACGGGTTCCGGCCCTGTCTACCTCCGCGGACGAAACCTTGCCCTTCGGCAAAGCTTCGTCCGGGTTCCTCTCTGCTAACGCAGAGAGTCCGACAGCCGTCGCAAACAGTCAAAGACTGTATCGAGACGGAGCTCAACAGCAGGTATTCTCTCTGCCAGTATAAGTATACTTTGGACGAGTCCATCTTATGTAAAAAGGGGAGAGCCCCACAACAATTATAATGTTCTACAAAGCTGGGAAGAAGCTGCTCGAGAGGTACTTTCTCTTTACTAATGGACTACGAAGAGAATGAGGATAATTCATCCACGTTCATCTAGCTTCAAAGGTTAAGGCTGCTGGTACTAAGGAATGTAGTTTGTCAGAGAAGTTGACATTGAAATAGAAATATGGAGTAGCGAGATACTGCGTCCGTGAGATAAAGCCATTGTACAGATATGTACAAATAATTGACCAAATATGGCAGCAATATTCCATTTTAGGTTTGATATGTCTTCTATAAAGATAGAGCATAGCGGGAGGAGGCAGATACTTACTCGTGCGTTACGGTTAATCGACCATTTCCCCAGCATCTTTAGCTATGGATTAATTAATCTTGCTTAGGTTAAATTTAGGCATGGCTGGTTTAATCTCGTTCTCCTGCTATAAAACAGATAAATATCTAACTTCTGTCGATATAATAAACAAACCCAGGGAAAATATGAGACAAATAATTCTAACGAGGTTACATGAGATGCTGAATAATTACAACCCCTCCCTCAGATATGTAAACAATAACATTGCCAGATTCGAAGATGACGATTTCATCAGACAGCCTGGAAGTATTTAATGCGGGAACTTGGAAAATGCGAGACCAGTAGTTTGATAGTCAAGATACAAAAAGTTGTTTAAAATACGCGACAAAAAAAGGTGAAAATATCGGGAAGCAAAAGAATGAATAATTTAGTTTATAAATTTTTTGTCATTTTGAAGATGATTTGGTCATCTGTATTTTTAAAATCTTTTCAGTTTCGACATGTTCATGGTTACGCGGACAAGAAAGAATAGCATTTGATTTTCATCAACAACTTTAAACTTGGAAGAAAAATTGCAGAATAGAGTTGTTTGTTACTTTCATACGATTCAACGTAGGGATTAAGACCCCCAAAATCGTGGAAATAATCCAGCATTGATTGATAACGCATTTTGGAATATTTGTGAGAGTGAACTTTATATGATAATAAATAAACTTGAAGAAAATCAAGTGTTGCCATTCATGTAAGTCTAGTTGGGAAAAAAAATAATATTGGATAAAACCATACTTTCAGTAATGACTGATTATTTCTATGAGTTTATCTACAGTCAAAAAAGGACGGAAACATTAGTCATTTGCAGTTAAATTGATTATATCTGTATGATTAACTTAGGAGTTTTACCTATTTAATTAATTCTTTTGCCGTAAGAAAGAATTATGCCTTTCAAAAATGATAAAAGGTAAATAAAGACTAACACAAAAAAGAAATAACAGTATTATATTATATTATATATATTATATTATATTATATATTATATTATATATATTATATTATATATTATATTATATATATTATATATTATATTATATATATTATATTATATTATATATATTATATTATATTATATATATCATATTATATATATTATATTATATTATATTATATTAGCAATATCGTCTTTCCCATTTATTTAGAAGATTCGTTAGTTGGTGTTAAATAATGTTAATTTATGGTGGAAATATTTCATTACCAAAAGGGGAATATTAGTTTGTATGACCGATTACTATACAGAATGCGTAAGTTATTTCAAAAAGTGGTTATGAGCCTGCAGTAAATGACAATTATTGCGATTTTATCTTTTCAGATTATCAATGGTGAACAATAAACAAACACTAGAAGTGAAACGACATGCTGTAGTTATTACGATACATGCAAAGTACGGCGATGGTGAGACTGCACGTTTTATGCAAGTGACCAGGTCGTTTGTGCACGAAGTTCGAAAAGGGTTGGATGTCTGCAGCGAGGTTGTTTCGCCTGTAACAAAGAACGAAACACAACGGACAGTATCAGGACACCAAAATTTGTACAGCGTGGCTACAGAACTTTATCGTTGCGAATCGCGGAACGTCCGTGATCTCCATGTGTCCGAAGTCACAATACGCAATGTGGGGTATAAAGACATTCGCCACAAATCAATACGCGATGAAGAAAGAGCAGTTCATGCCTGCACACGCACCAGGAGAACAGTTACTCAAAGCAAAACAATTAATAAAAAAATTGAAACATCCAGAAGAAATAGTCATTCTCATTTTTTAAAGAGAAATGACAGAGTGAAGAAATGAAAGGGTGGTTATGTGAGGATCCTTCTGATGCCCTCACCCATGTTATGCACGCATAGTTTCTCGTTTCTGTGACGGTTTTAGTGGTGACGAGTAGCAAAGGGAATGTCATGTGTCTTTCACCCACCGGAGAAAACTTATTCTGCAAGTAAATAGAAAAGAACTGTTTTTTTTTTAGCACAAATGAAAAAAGTGCCAAGAAAATCCAGAGATGCTTGTGGTTTTCAACTTTCTGACCTGAAGGAACGTAATAAGGCTAATATAGAAACTGAAGCCATGTTGAAGAAGAAACATATTAGAAACTGTGGGAAAATCGCATTCATCGATAACAGCATGAAATATCACGAGAATGACGAGTAGGAAGATACAACAAATTGAACAAATTTCTGAAAAAAAGTAAAAAACATCAGAGAAACAGGAAGTTGTAAAGGATAAGAGACTCTAAAATAAACAAGTGACCAATTCTGAAACAATGCACAGTATAGATGGGTCAAGGTGTTGTGATTTTTAAAGAATTTAATAAGATGTTTGTTATCCCATATGAGAAGAAAACTCTGCCGATACTTCTAATTAATATCATTTACGTCTGTAGCAGAATGGAAGTGATGAATTCCATAAACGATGAGTATGAAGAATTACACTAATTCAGGAGTTTATAATTAATCTTTAATTTTTGATTTAGAGAAATACTTTTCAACGAATTAACGAAAATTTTGACAATCTTCATCACCTGATTTCACGAAAGAAGAATTCGGAAGGTTTTACATAATTATCACAAATTCACCAGTATAACCGAAGTAACCACCTAATTGGGAAATTACATTATTTGTACCAATTAAACGGTATTATATATATATCAATAACGGTATAATATATATATATATATATATATATATATATATATATATGTATATGTGTGTGTGTGTACTGTATTCGTATAATAAATCCGTTAGTATATAATCCAAGTGGATCCTACTAATATCAAATATTAAAACTGATCCATAAAATGCGTTCAATGTATTTGTTATAACAGACCATATATATATATATATATATATATATATATATATATATATATATATACGTTATATTTAGCGTGTACACATGTTTGAGTATACAGCCACATTTTTTCGTAGGATTTTTTTGGTTTCCAGTCGGTTTTACTTTTTAAAGAAACAATGATGTCTATTTAAATACGTATACACAGTAACTCTTACGCTATCGTAATAAGAAATAGTGTTGGATTGGAAAATCTTTTGATTGCTTAATATAAATTTTTTATTTCTATAATCGTTATTTTAGCAGCAACACGTGTTTGAGTTGCTGTCGGTATTTTTTAAACAATGAAATTATTAATAACTGACGTAGATCTACAAGTTTTATAAAAGAAGATTTGTTTCTATCAGGGATCGAGCCTGTATTCCTTTTTTCATAACAGAAACGAGTTTTTAAGCCAAAGCGTGCCGCTACCAGTTTGATGACAGAGACCAGCTTGACACAGTTTCAGTTACCTATTTAAGGAAAATCTCATTTCTCGTTGGGGCTTCTACAAATCTCTAACAGATAGCTTCATTTTCGTTACCGTTTCGGTACAGTAAGATGGCCTCCTGTAGGCAAACTGGTAACGGTACGCTTCGTCTATTGGAGTGGTTTCCTTGTACTGGTTCGATTCCTGTCGGAAGGCATAGATTTTTAGTAGAACTTCTCGAACTAGGACAGTTGCTATTAATGTCCCTATTTAAGAAAAATGAAAGAATACAGGGATTCAAACACGTATACCTGTTAAAAAAAATAACGTTTATAATAAGAAAATGTAATGGCGGATTATATATATATATATATATATATATATATATATATATATATATACATAGAGAGAGAGAGAGAGAGATGTAGTAAAGGTAACAAATTTGTTGGTATATAATCTAAGTGAATCCTAGTAATATAAAATATTAAAATTGATCCACAAAAAAGATCTCATTGTATTTATTATTACAGAGCAAATAATTAATATATAATAAAATCCAAAATTACCTCATATGGGGTATAAGCTTATTTCGACAGAGCATTTCGTCTGACTGAGTCATGGAAATGTATAAATCTTGTATTAGTTTTTCGATCGTTTTTTTAAGCTTTTACAGTTAAATTTCTGTTTCCGACACGAACTCAGTCCATATCGGGGTTGATAAGACAGACGAGAAGATCTATATTTTCGTCTGTCGAAATATATATATATATATATATATATATATATATATATATATATATATATATATATCTCCTGTGTATTTAGGCAGTAAATGTTCTTTAAGGCAAATATTATTCAATCAGGTATTTTCTGTTGATGGAATGAACTTCGGACAATTTCCGACGAAATTCCCACCTTGTCTGAGTAGGATTATTCGTAATTTGGAAAAGTTGATCATTAAAATTAATCGACACAAAATGTCTGTTGTCTTTCATATTACCTTAAAGAATATATATATATATATATATATATATATATATATATATATATATAAAGAGAGATAGAGAAATAGAATCCTATATGAATACATGTATATACATGTGTATACGCAGGCAAGGTACCAACTGAATTGGAAAAGATAATCTAAAAATCCTATGGGTTTTCCTAGTATAGACAAACGGACATTTGGGAAGGAAACCAGACATTTTCTTAATTAAGCAATTAGTATTAATTGTTAAAATTGTGTTGCCAAAAGATGACTGCATAAATAGAATGAAGAGAAACCCACGAAATGTAAAAAGAAGCAAAACCGCTAAATACAGAAAAAAATATATATATATATATATCAGTGTCAAATGAGAAGCTAAACCCACCAATCAGAGAAAAGAACATCCTGTGGAGCCGATCAAAGATTTAATGAGAAAACTTTACACCAACAACAGCCCTCAAGGGCTGAACTTTTTGGATCAATAGACACACTAAATATATTTTTTGCACAAACAGTTTTTTTCTTTCTCTTTATATTGTGCTTTTTACAACAATGTTTTTCTTTTCCCAGTAACCATTCTTCATTCTCTCAATTAAAGTGTAAAATTAGTAGCTACCAACGAGACTTGAATCTGCATCCCATACCCCAGAAACTCGTCATTCAGGGACAACGCTTTAACCATTTAGGTTACCCATTCCTAATCTTTTTATTGCTACTGAATTTATTCCACGATGTATTGCTTCTTAACGAGCATTATTGCTCTGGTGTCCACTCGACCAAAACGCTTGTGAAAATAGCATAAAAAGATGAAGAAAAGAACCAAAAGGAAGCTTAACACACACACACACTTCATATATATATATATATATATATATATATATATATATATATATATATATATATATATATATATATATTCTGTTTATTTTCGGCAACAAATGTTCTTTAAGGCAAATAAACGATATACATTTTGTGTCAATTAATTTTAATGATCGACTTTTTCAATTTACGAATAATGAGGAAATTCCATCAGAAATTGCCCGAAGTTCATTTCGGAAGTAGAATACACGAAATAGGCTCCAATCTTTCGACTTCCTTAAGTCTTCATATATATATATATATATAATTTATATACAATGATTGATCACAAAAAATACCTCGAAAAAAGGAAAGAAGAAAATCAGTGCCTGACTGTATGAGATTTGTTATCCTAAATGTTTAGAGCCTCTTTCACGAGTCCTTAAAAGATGGAATATGAATTTCAGTCTTGTTCAAAGCTGCTTCTCCTGAATTCCTAAACATGTTGATCTAAAACGTAACAAAAAACTAAAATAAATAAACGACTATTATACATTGATTTATTTGCGTCAATTTTCTAGTCTTTGTTGTTTGGGTCACACAGTTTCGGTTGATATAAAATTCATCACATCAACCGAAACAAAAATATCATTTAGTTAAAACTAATTACAGTGTAACCCGGATATAAAATACCCTGATATAAGAGAAACCCGGATATAAGAGATTTTCTCTGGTCCCAAGTTAGAGTCATACTTACCTAAACAAAATAGACCAAACCCGGATATAAGAGACTTCATCTCCGGTCCCGACAACTCTCTTATATCCGGTTTACACTGTATAAAATATCTGTCAATGATGAAAATATTTAATATCGGAATCTCATATCGAGTTGGCAATATTTACGATTTAGTCGGTCATATAAAAAAATATGGATAAAAAGATTGTGTAGCATCAATGTTTCCAAGGTAATGAAATTGGCCCCAGATTTTAAGTGAATGATATTGGCTTCAGATTTTAAGTGAATGATATTGGCTCCAGATGTTTACAGTAAAGAAGTGAGAGTCGAAAACAAATAAGAGTCTGATTGATGACAAAATACGCAATAGTATAAAGAGTTAAGAAAAGTTCTTTTTAATTGAGGTACTGAATACACAGATGAGAATCGGTTAATTACAGGTGAGAATCGCTTAATTACAGGTGAGAATCGGTTAAAGGAAAAGGGGACTTGCAAACAATAAATATATGAAGTGTAACACTTTTTTAAGTCATCAAAGGATTCCGTTACATAGTAACGGGCGAATAATGTCTTAAATCAGTTTTAGTTCATATATTATTTTTAGTTCGTATCTACTAATTTTGTAATTTCGTTGGCTTGATCAAATATCAGGAACATAATTATTTTCATTTTGTAATTAAGCACATAAAGCAGAGCGCGCGATGTTTTAGCAAATTCATCTTAATCAGTAAAATTTCGATCCACGTCGGATTCTCAGCTTTTGCGGCCTTTTGTATCAAAATAAATTAAACTTAGTAAATAACTATAAGGAGTGTGATTGCTGTAACAGTCTGTATAGAAAGTTCGCCTTACAAATCAATTAATGTTTCACTTTTGTAAATAATCAAGATATATTTACTAAGTGTGATGGATGCGTATCTGCCGTCGGGACCGGTGGTTAGCGTTCGAGCCCAGATGATAAGCCAGGAACAAGAATGCTGATTTACAAGGCAAGCAAACCTTTCCTCTCTTGGAAGATTTTTAATGAATCCTGCTAGTTAATATTGCACAGTACGAAGACCAGACTAGGCAAGATATATCGAGTCAAATATCTAGGAAGCAGACCATTTTTATTTTTAATATTTGATGAAGAATCCTAATAAACAAGTATTAATAAAAGAAAGGCTTGATCACTGGCGCTGGTTGGTACGTTTGAATCACGGATGGAGTATCAAAATACATTCGAGGAAAAGCATGAACTAAAAGATTTATAGATGAGCCAATGTAAACAGGCGTTGTAGTAACTGGATTCTACAAAGTCTGCTGATGTATTGAGCGATATTTTATTATTACTGATGCTAATGTAGTTATGAGGAAGTGATTTTCTCTGTTCCCCGTCAGCTATTGTCAAATATCGGGACACTTTTTCCAATTATCTAGGATAAAAGTTCAAAGAGAAGAGGAGTCATGTCTTTCTCAAGGCCTTTCTTAAGAAATAGGCGTAGCCCAAATTTGAACTTAGTTAGGCAATTCCGTTATTTATGTCGATAACCGTTGCGTCACCCGGAGTCGCATAATTATATTCCGGTAGAGTAGTTTTTTGTTTTTTTTTAATCTTTAAAAGAGAAATCATCTAAGGAGAATAAAACCTGTCAAAATATCTTGGCAGTTTCATTGATTAATAAAAAGGATGATGTACATCCAATCGTCTTGGCTTTCTCTGCTTGATGCAAAGATAAATATTAGAGAAACGTATGCCAGATTCGGCATGCTTCTTTCTTTCATTACTTTCTTTAAAACAATCTTATCAGGATTTATTATAGGTGGGCACATACTTAAAACGTAAGATATACAGATGGCAGACACCGAATGAAAACCTTAATAAATTCGAGAAAAAAGCAGTAAATGAAAGCGTGTAGAAAGCACTAACCGTAAATTGTAAGAAGGAATATGGTTGTCTGCAAGAAGGAATATGGTTGTCTGGAAGAGAAATAGTCCAAGGTTCGAGCCACGAACTAGAAACGTCAAAATAAAGCAAGCACAAAAATTTAAATATCTGAGTAGTGTCATAACAGAGGAAGGGAAATGTGATAGCGGAATCCGAAGGTTCATTGGAATAACAAAAGATGCCTTCGAAAATCATAGAAAACTATAAAGAAACAGGAGAATGTAATTAGAAACAAAGAAAATAGTTCTGTCCTGCCGTGAAATCAGTTCTTCTATATGGCAGTAAATACTGTACAATCTCCTTATAGATGAAGAGGAGACGAGGAAACAGTGATGCGCTTCTACAGAAGGATGATGAGAATACCAAAGACGGATCATGTGAATAATTAGGAAGTTTTACGGACAATTAAAACTAAAAAAAACATTTGTACTTAGAATCAGAAACAGACATGGAATGAAGGAAAGAAAGCTTGGGAAATTTGACACTCACAAGACATGGTGAAGACAAGAGGAGGGGACAAAGGGAAACTTATTAACCTGCCTAACAATCTTGTGTAAATGGATGACAGAACACCGAGGTAAATACGTAGGTAAATACGTAAACAATGCTTAGAGCTATAGAAAGCTGTGGAGAACCATGGTTTCTAATGTCCTGAAAGTCTGTACTACTTTTAATCTTTTACTCTCCAGTCCACTGTTCTGTTCTTTTAACCGATTTAGTGGGAGTTTTAACTGTTGTCTCCAGAGAGCGTGATAACAAGAAACCTCTGAATCGCCGGCCCGTTGTTCTATCAGCTCATCCATGCCCATTTACGCAAGACTTTAATTGTAGTATTTAGCATTACAAGTGACCATTAATTGTATTATTAATTATATTTAGTGTCACGAGTTGAACGTCGGGGAAGTTGTAACATATTATTAATACGCCGCTCTCCATTCTTTGTAAAGCACACGAAAATCGGAAAGCTCAAAGCATTACTTCTGCTTTTATATCAATAAATAAAGCATTCTAAGCGTCAATGAACCTATGTGGGAGCGGTAATTCATTACATACACACACAAGCATATATATATATATATATATATATGTGTGTGTGTGTGTGTGCGCGTGTGTGTGTGTATGTGTGTGTGAACATAGGTGGGACTGTCTAAACACAGGTATGTCTGCATATGCATAAGTTTATGTGTAATTTAAAGTTTGTGTGATCGTGGTCTTGGAGAAAATCTTTAAACAAGGTAGACCGTGTTGTACGTACACATTTATACGGACAAGATATAATGAAAAAAAAAGTACATGAATTGGTAAATTTAGGTGCGCCTGAAAAGGATAAAAGAGGCAATTAAATTGTAACTCTATTTGAGTTATTTTGACAAAATTTTTCGTGTTCCTTTCAAAAGCAATGATAATTTGATTTGAGCAATTAATAACCACTTGAATTGATCCTTATTAACACACATCAAAAATAATATGCGTACAGAGAATTTTGAGTTAAAGGCGGGAAAAAAATGGCGGAAATCCTATCGTCTGTCTAATTGACGCGTAATATTTTTCAGATACTCTTCAGTATAAAAGTAATATTTTCACATGTCGAGCGAAGATGGAGAATGATATGAATGATTTTTTAAAAACATTTTCACTCTTTTGATTTTCTATAAAGATATTTTTCAAATTTAACAGACATCTTTACTGCTCCTGGAAAATCTTTAGAATAATTACGCTTACGCTTTTTATAGTGTCAGGAGTTGAAATCCTGTAATTTAGCCTTAAGTCAACCAAATCTGGATTAAAGACTTTATCTATATTTACTATTAGTTACTGTTTCTATCTAATCCATAGTCGGTGCATAATAAGTGGGTCAGTAGTTTTTGAGTAGTTACTCTATGATAAAAGCCGCGACCTTTGCTATCTGTAACATCTCAAAATCTGACCCAATCGCTAATCCGAACTGTCTTTAATAATTATGGCCGTATAGAAACTGAGCCTGTAGTATTTCATACAACGTTGGTTGTTTACTCTTTTCATACAACGATATCGTACGACATTCAACGAGTTTACGAAGCATTATCACACCGTTTAATTAAATACCGACGCAGACATCAAGTTATTTACAAGTGTAAGATGTTATGTATTGAAAGGTACCTTAAGGTCATTTTTATAAATTAGTAAAAGGTTTTCTTTTATGTACGCTCTTCCTTCAGGACATGGGCGATTAAAGCTCTCCACATCTTCCTATCCCTTTTAGCACTAAAAATTGTTAGAAACGAAGAAAAGAGTATAAAACTGTTACGTAATATCAGTCCTCCTATAAAGTAAAGGTTGGAAATTTCACAGATGAAGAAGATACTTGAAGCAACAGAAATGTGGTTCTACAGAAGGATGCTGAGAATACCACGGACTGAACAGGTAAGCAACGGCGAAGTTTT
Source organism: Acanthosepion lycidas (assembly GCA_963932145.1). Lineage (NCBI taxonomy): Eukaryota > Metazoa > Mollusca > Cephalopoda > Sepiida > Sepiidae > Acanthosepion > Acanthosepion lycidas. Next base: position 147,509,084 of record OZ010573.1, read on the forward strand.
AGAGAAAATGAAAACAAAAAGGACACATCAGAGACAGTTGAAATTTCTATGGCACATTATGAAAAAAGAGGGCTTGAAAAATAAAATTTGATGCACACAGATCAGATTGAAGGCAAAGGGGACATAACTCACCTAGAGAGCTTGCGTAAGTGGATGATAGAGCAGGGTTTGGGAGAGATAACAAAAAGACAAAATTTATTAAGAACTACAAAGGACAGGAAATAGTGGAGAGTCATGATCTTTAACGTCCTGAAGGGACACAGCACATCGAAGGTCGCTTCCAGTACTTGTCCTCCCATCGATTTAAACAAGCTTGTTAGGTAGGTTATGTTTACATCTTTCCTTCCTTTCTGTATCTCACGTGAGTGTCAAATACTTCAAACCCTCTCTTCCTGTCCTAGAAATTTCAACTATCTCTGTTGATAATCAAAAGTATCCATTCATTCCCATTTTCCTTAAAACTGCTTCGTTACTAACATATGCCGTTCATTGTATTCTCACCATCCTTCTGTATAACCACTACATCTCTGTTGCTTCAAGTCTCCTTTTCATGTGAAGAAATTCACCAGCATTCACTGCCGTGGAGGAGAATTGATTTTTTATAACAACTGAGCGCTCTTATCTTTGCTTCCAACGAAAATTTCGTTATTTTTGGATGGCATATTTCTTTATTCCTATGAGTCTTCAAATTTCGGTGTCACAATATTTCCCTGATCGTTATATTGCTGGATTTGCTTTTTGAATTTGACGTCTCGAGTTAGTTCCCATTTAGGGTTGTCCTTGTTGCTAGTGACCATATAAAAGTGAAAATAACACAGTCAGTTTGAATTTAAGTAGTGGCCAAAGTTTTATACAAATACTTTTGAAAAAAAAAAAAAAAAAAAAAAAGCATTAATCTCGTTCTCTTTGTTTTGCCGCCACGTTAGAAATTTTGAAGAATTTCATGGAGGTTCTCAGTGATGCCAAACATGGGAAAATCAACCCGCCGAGTATAATTAAAAGTTTCCTTGAAAAAATCACATCTGAGAAGTGAATGATTGATTTTCTCTAATTTTGTCAATAATGTATCAAAATGAAAACATTAAGGACAATCGAAATCTCAATCATTAATTCAAAAGATGATTTGCTAGTTATTGCTCTACAGCTGGCACTTATATGTAATTAGTCAGGTAAAAGGTCACAAAAGGAAGAGCGGAAGAATCAAAATCAGTCACGTGAGTAGCTTACAGCAGGTAATTTGAGATAATAACAAGTCTGTTCTGGCACAAGGTCACAATAATTGAGTTGAAAATAGAGATCGAATCTACGATTAGAAAACTCGCTCTTGAATTCATTGCAATTCTCCACATACTGGACACCACACTAGTATTGCCTTGTGCCAGACTAAATTATTCTTAGCAAATAGATAAGAGATGATCGATTGTTTGGGGCTAATTCGATCAATAAAACAGCTTCATTAAGATGATCCTGTATCACACGATGTTAAGCATCGAACGCCGAACTCTGCAAGACGACATAACTGTAGATACAGGAGTGTGTACATTCGAACACCTGCAATTGTTTATGCGTTTGTATATTGGTGTGCATAAGATTATGCGCGTGCGCGCACACACACACGCGCGCATTCGCTGTGTAAATAGATCGTTTGGTTTATTAATTACAATTAGTGATTTTTACTCATTAATATTAACTTTATGAAAGGGCATAGTTGTATATTGCAGGCGTGTATACTAACCATAGGATGTTTTTATGTATGTGTATGTGTGTGCGCGTGTCTTGTTCTACCGTCCTTTTAGAACGTATTCCTGCGCAACTTCCTGTATTTTTTTAATGTAAGTAATGTTTGCCACTTTAAAGTCCCACTTTGCTACTTGTTCTGTAGTTTACTCATATTTATTAAGAAGATTATTTTATGTACCATGTGAGAGATAATTTCTCCAAGCCTTCTTTTCTTATTATAGATCCCCGAATTTTCAAGTATATCTTTCTCATTGTTAAGATCAGTTTCTTTGTATTTCCTTTTCGCCTTAAAACTATCACTTTTATCATATATTCAGTACAGTGTCAATATCCGTCGCTAGAAACACATCACTGTCGATTGATGCTTCCTCTTTATCTGTGAAGAAACTCTTTAGCATTCACTGCTCTGTTGGAAATTAAACATCACATAGCAGTCCAACATTGTTTCTAAGGACATTTTTCGATCACTTGTTGCCTAATTTCTAAAAAGATGTCTTCATTCTTTCTATGCGTTTTCGGATTTCTGTGTCACGTTTTCCGTTGTCGGTTATTGCACTGATAGTTAAATTGTTGTATTTGACATCCCCATTACGTAAGTCACAACGCGAGTTGTCCATTTGGCTGACCAGTATACGTTTATTTTTATTCTTACACCTAATGATAAGTCTTTTTCTTACATTCATCAACTTTTAAGGTATTCTGACGTCGCCAGTTCTTGTAGTTGAGCAATACCTGTTCTTTTCTTACTTTGAATCCTTCCTTCACATTTTCTTTTATTACCTTGTCCAAGAAGTTTCTGAAGTTTTCTCTTTCTATTAACACTGTGTCATCTGCGTATCTTATGTTGTTAAGACTGTACCCACCAATAATAAATTCTCATAGAAATTCTGATTCTTTTACGATCGCCCCGTTGTATAGGTTAAATAGATTTCTATTTTTGCGTATATTATATTCATTTTAGTTGTAGCTGTTGTTGAATGTCCTCAAGAGTTGCAATTTCTGTTATTTAGTAAAGTTATTCTCTAGCGAGAGTCCACGAGGTTCAAAGAAAGATGGCCCTCTCTAAGAAGTCGAAGATTCATCCGCTGGAAGCCATTTTTTATCATTGATCTGAGAAATCAGTTATATACAGCTTGTAGTTTATTTCTGTAAGGAGTTTGGCGCCATGCATAGCATCCATAAGAGAGTTTCGGTTTGACGAGGTTATTTAAGTCTCGATTAGCATATCATTACTAATGTAAAGGAATATAATCCGAACTGGGTGTACTATTATTATTTCTTTATACCAATCTAAATAAAAATCTACATTTTTTCATATGACCGCCATAACTGCTTGTCCATTACTATTTTATTGGTTTTGTGCATTTTAAGTTATTTTAATCAACGAATAGAAAGGAATTGTCGAACGTACAGTATATGTTGTACTAAATAATTCTTTTCGGTTTACATCTTAATTAACGGGTCGCGCAATTTTTCCCGTACGTTTTTAGTTTTCTATATGATATCTGTGATTGTATTGTATAAAGGTTTTATTTTTATCGCTTTAACAATAAAGATTTTAATATCCTTAGAAAAAGTAAATCTTGACCTATTTTTAATAAAGCTCACATGTTAAATATCTATTTAAAAGTATTTTTAGCCTTTACTCATAACTGGTTTAAATAAGATTCTACTTGTTCATAAATGCAACCTGAATTCTCTTTGGGGGATAAAATGATGCTTTTGTGTAAAACAATATCTGATGAAGATTTACTATCACCCACGTCTAGGCAAGAATTTTAACAGGTAAATTAAAAGAAAATATCGCTTCGAAAACACCGACTTATTTATCAGAACCACGCCGAAGGCAGAGCTTATTGCTCACCAGCCAATCATTAAAATCTCACAATATCACAGGTAAACACATGCATAGACAAATATATGCACATTGTCACACGTGTGCACCAATGAAGTCACCCACGCAAGTTGACACTGATATTAGAGAAACGCCCAAAGACAAATACAAATCTGCGTGAAGTAACATCCCCTGTAACTACACAGCCATAAAAAACAACTGGATTTCAAAGGTACCGCCTGACGTACGCAGGCACTTATACAGGTGGGAAGGTCTCACACAGGCACACGCACAAACATATATATATATATATATATATATATATATATATATATATATATATATAGGGAGAGAGAGAGAGAGAGAGAAGTAGAGAGAGAGAGAAGTAGAGAGAGAGATTAAGCTTAGCAGAGTGCAATTTGGGATGGGGAAATTGTGTTACATTTTTCAAGTAGAAATGACCATATGACTTAAAACTCAATATTTGAATTTCTAGCTTAATTTATCGCTCGAATACTGGCGAACGACACAAGTAAGAAATATGCAGTTATCATGCGCACACGCGCGCACACACATACGCACACTATGTACGTCTATTGACATGTTTATAAAGTTTTAATTCACTGGAAGGATTTCCTGTTTAATTCTTTTTTTTTTCCGAGTTGGCCAGCCTTTTTAATTCCTTCCTTTTATTTTTCATTTTCTTAGTTTTTCATTATTATTTCTTTTTACGTTATTTTATTTCTTTTTCGTCCTGGTTTTTCTTTCAATTTTTTCCTTATTTTCTTTCTTTCTTTTTCATTTGCTTCCTTTTTATAATTTCTTCAGTTTTTCTTTCTTTCTTTCTTTCTCGTGACTTATTCAACCATTTTGTGCGTTTGGCGTAATGGATAGGCCATTGGATTGGGTAACTGAAGATCCGAGTTCGAATTCCAGTCGAGTTAGTTACATTCACATACGCGCAAAGACCCTTATGAAAGATATAAATCCATCTCCTTCCGCAAGATATGGGCTAAACAGTAGGACTTGTAACTGAAAAAAAAACCCTTGTTATTGTCAAAATATTGTTAATGCAATATTTAATTTAAAAAAAGAATTATTCTTACAGTCCCAAGAATATGTTTCTGCTTTAGGTAACCCATGAAGGGTTGCTAAGCCGTAAAAATAAAAAATAAGCTGCTTTTACAACTATTTTTAAATTTCATCGTTTCTTTTTTTTTAGTTAATTCTTCTCCTTACACATTTATAAATATATATCGATACATTGCTTCATAGAAGGACAAATGAAGTTAAACTCAAATCTGCACATCTCAACTACAGTTCAAATCCAGACATATCTCGCTGATAAAAGATACTAACATTCATTGTCACTTCCCATGGACATCATATCTTCACATCTATGCCATATACAAGGGAGTGCACCTGTAGGTAAATGCTCACACACTTAAATAGTGTGTGAGAGAATCGGGTTGAATTGTTTTTTCCCGAAAAATAATCAATAAACTGGTCTTTTCTGTTGAAGCTTTTGTCCGCACTAGGAAACGAGAGTTAATGACAACGGGAGAAAGAAACATACGACGCCCCTGGGGACATCGTGTTATCTACAGTACTGATAAGAGGTATATATGCGCAGACACGGTCCAACGCACAGAGGATATTTACGCAGTTATATACCCACATCTATGTGCATCTATATGTGCATCTATATGTGCATCTTGACAATACACACAAGCTTGTCGATATTAAGAAAACTACGCACACACCAAGAAACCTATAGTCAAATAAATGTTATTGTTTGCATTTAAAGACGGTTAAACTCATCTATTTTTGAATGCTTGAGGCTGTCTCATTATATATATATATATATATATATATATATATATATATATATATATATATATATGCGAGTGTGTGTGTGTGTATCAAATATGTGGTGCAGTTTAATTTCTATTACAATGAATCATTCATACAAAAAGTAAATTAGTAAAGTTAATGATATAAAATGTCCATTTTATATCATTAACTTTGCTAATTTACTTTTTGTATGAATGATTCATTGTAATCAATATATATATATATATATATATATATATATATATATATATATATATATATATATGTGTGTGTGTGTGTGTGTTTGTGTGTGTGGTTTTAAAAATTTTATAAAATGAGCAATTTTACATAGATTGATTATATTATCTTAATTGATTCAAAGCTGGCAAAAGCAATGGTAATGTCACTTGTAGATTTTATTTACATTTTGAAGCTGAGAATAAGAAAGTAGTCGACCTAATGCCAAGGAAATCTTCAAAGGTGGTGTAGCCAGGAGTTTTCCGAAAAAGAAATCTCACCCGACGAAGAAAGATCAAATCGGAAAACGATGAAAATGCTTCAAAAATAAAATAAATTGTTTGTTATTCATTGGTGACGATTTAAGACTGGGGAAACAGCTATGAAGCAAAATGGAGATAAAAAAGGATAAAAAGGAAAAAAGAAAAAAAAAAAACTGATAAAGAGGATAAAGTGAAGATGAGAATCGAAATCGTGGATTTTATTCAATAGAAAAGTGCATGTTACACATGAACATAGAAAGAAAATCAACTATGCAGAAAAATATTTGTGTAAATTACGGATGCATCTGAACATGTGTCTACGTTTCATGATTGATTAAAATTTTATTTGTGCAGATGTGGGCGGAATGTGATTGTGTTCAAATGCGTAAGTGGAGAATTATCCATAAGTGCATATTATGTCGAAAACTGCTCTTCCTACCTTCGTTAAAAAAAAACAAAAAAAACAAAACCAAAAATAACACAGAGTCAGAGTGTATTATCTAGCACACTCTTATCAACAACTATGATCTTTATATCCAGGCTGATATATATACATACATACATACATACATACATACATACATATATATATATGTGTGTGTGTGTGTGCGTGAAGAATCATTGCACATTGAAATGTTTACCGTCCACACACATAATGAAATACCTGCGTAAGTAAGCTAATCCAGAAAAGATTGAATGCTGGTTTTATTTAAGATACGACAAAGATGGTCGTTTAATTCGTTCAGTGCCAAAAAGTTATGTTTCTTGAGAAGAGAAAATAAATTTGGCGCAATTTGGAATAATAAAGACGCTATAAATGACGTCTTCTTAAAGACATAAAATCAAATTAGGGGCAAAAATCAAGTGAACCGCCCACGCAATTCTACGTCTAACGCATAAAAGTCCGCATATAAAACAAACGAAGGGGTGCCAGTTATTCATCGGGCAGTTTTTCACCTACTGTCATTGTCAATTATCGTGACATGCCAGAAACAAGACAATTTTCTTTAGATATCTGGCATTATTGCAGAGTAAAAAAAGTTAACTTATACAATTCACAAGGACTAAGTGAATGGAAACAAATTCAGACACGGGTTGAACACGATGTTATTTGACCACCATTAACTCTGTACTTTCATACAATTGTTAGGTTTATTTATATATTCAAATAAAGAGCTACGAATAAATCAAATACACACAGACACACACACAAACACACACACACACACACACATATATATATATATATATATATATATATATGAAGGATGACTAAGAAGAGCTTCAAAAATAAATAAATAAAATAAAAATAAGAAATTAAATGACAAAAATAAAGATTTTAGTATCTTCGTGGTCAGTTCGATCTCTGTGATTAATTATATGAATACGAATATAGATAATTCATATATTATTATGGATATATATATATATATATGTGTGTGTGTGTATGTGTGCGTGTGTGTATATATGTTTGTATTATACCTTTTACTTAAAATACATTTATATACATAAATATGTGTGTGTGTATATGTTTGCATTATAACTTTTACTTAAAATACATGCATACATACATACATATATATATATATATATACGCATTTATATATATATGCGTGTGTGTGTGTCAGTGTGTGTGTGTGCCTATACACTGCATAGGTATGATATACCAGCTAAATTAACAATGAATATCAGTATTTATTTATCTATCTCTCTAGCTAACTATATATATATATATATATATATATATATATATATATATATGTATATATATATATATATATATATATATATGTGTGTGTGTGTGTATATGTGTGTGTGTGTATGTGTGTATATATATATATATATATATATATATGTATGTATTATAGCTTTTACTTAAAATTCATTTATACCTACATATATACACACACACGCTCTTATATATACATATATGTGTGTGTATATGCAATGCATACACGTTATGATATACAAACTAATTTAACACTGTGTATCAGTATTTATCTATCCCTCTGGCTAACTATATATATATATATATATATATATATATATATAGGGATCGAGGAATAAAGAGGAATGTAAATGAAATAATAATAAAACGAAAGAATATTAATATACAACCCAGTGTGTCTGAAGATTTTATTTTTTTTATATTTTTTATTGTTCAATATATATATATATATGTATATATGTGTGTGTGTGTGTATGTGTGTGTATGTATGTATGTTGCATATAGTTACTAAACTTATATTAGTTTTGCAGGGTACTCAATGTGGAATGAATGCACTACAGCAGAAATATTGGCGCACGTGTTTATTTATATGTACATGTTTATTATGCTTATTGTCTTTAGTATTTTTATTATGTCTGTCGCTGTTAAATACGTAAACGAAACAGTAAAAGATATAATATTTGCCTATAACTAGTGGATAATCTTTTCAGCCTATATTCAATATTATATCTCGACGTTACAATTCCGCCTACATAAATTAAACGTCTATCTGTGCGGCACATGAGTTAAAGTATGGAACACACAGTAAGGATCACAGTCACACTCACTACTTAGTCATAAATGATGTAACTTGTTAACCATTACACTACATCGAAATGCCCACTCCTGATATACATGTGTGTTCAGTGTTTATATATGAAGAAAATATTTCGATTCACCGTCAGCCAAAGAGAGGAAATAATGAGAGTAGACTCGATACAAATTCATTCAAGATCAAACACTCATCAATTTCCTAATCCATTATTCTATTTCTGTCTCTTTTAAATCAAACTAAACAATCGATTTTAAGGGAAGATGAAAGTGATCGGACTTTTCCAAATTGGGATCGTCAATATCTTTAACCAAAATGATAAAAAAACGGCAAGTGATTTTCGATTTCATCATGATAAAAATTAAGTTTACTTTTTAAGTAGATTTCATTTGACAATCATTGCTTTAATTGCAACGCGTAAAAAAATTTCTAAATATAGCGGATACGATTTCAAGTGGCGTTGGAAGATTATTTCCGATGCATGGTACATGATTAAGGGTTCTAAATAGTAAAAACGATTTCAGCATTGTTATAAAGAAAACGATTAAAATAACAAACCCGTTACAAAATGTATAATAGAAAATCAATTCGTTGCAATAAAACATTGAAGAAGCTAAGACTAACATTAAAGTGATATTTCTGAGTTGTTACTTCAGCTCAGAATCGAATTTCCATCCCGTCAGAGTTTAAGCCAAGTTCCTCCAAAGATTCTTTGTTAATTTGATAATCGAAAAAAGAAACGCGGCTAAAATTAAGGAAAGAAAAAATAAATCTTATGAAAAATAGCAAAAGGAACAAATAAAAGCTAATGAGAATAATGTCTATGAGCGAGAATTGTAAGAAACAATAAAAATAAGATTTGATTATTAATCACACACATATAGAGAGAAAATGGTTAAAAAGGATCCCGAAACATGTGTATAATGCAGGTTTGTTGGAATAATTATAATAATGCAGCAAAAGCAGGTGCATGTGTACGTAAAAAGATGTCGCATAAATAGATACACACATACACGTTTTATAATTACACGTGAAAATACCTGTCACGTTCTTGAATGAATTGCTGATTTGTTTCTGTGCACCAATAATTAATCATATATATATATATATATATATATATATATATATGCATATATATATGTGTGTGTGTGTGTGTATTTATTGTGTATTTAAGCACCAATGTTCTTTAATCAACACAAATGCCTGTTGTCTTTAACTATGTATATATATATATATATATATATATATATATATATATATATATATATATATATATATATATATATATATATAAAAGGAAGATGTTATAGTGGTTCCAACGAGAGAAAAGTGTGTATATATTCTCTTCTTTTTAATTATATATATATATATATATATATATATATATATATATGAATAATATATATATACACTTCTGGTATACGGTGTACATAAACGATAGGTTTCCGGAAAGAAGCCGTATGTACTATGATCAAATAACGAAACGTTAGTTTTGATTTGAGAAAGATTTCTTAGTTGTGGGTCAAGATCTTTTCCGTATCCCCTCGTGTACACACACACACACATTTACACTTGTGTGAATGTGTATACAGTATTTCGCGTTGATGGAGTGCAAGGGTTATGACTATTATGATTAAATAGTTCTAAGAGTGAAACGCATGATGTTTAGGCATTTAGTTAGGCTCCGATGGTGGGTGGGTTGGATGTGACACAAAGCCAAATTTAATTGGCGTGACCACGCGCATACGGGAGTGTAGTTACAGAAATTGTCCAGATTCCTAGGCACGTCATTTGTGGAACGCCTCAGGCACCAGAAACTGACCCTAGTATTTTAAATGTAACGGGAGAGGGAGTTAATCGCCTGAGACACCTGAAACTAGAGGGTAAATTGAGCTATTTGGCTTCAAGTAAAAGGTTGCGTCCATACAGCAAACAATAATTTCCGATTTATTTGTTTGCTATTTTAATATCCGCTGAGAAAGATTTGATCTTGCCACTGGTATACAATTTGCTATTTTCATTTCGTTTATGATCTATCTATGAATTTTTGATACACTCTCATTATATGCATGTGGGAATATAAACCCATATTTAACAGTTATCGTTTTTTTTTACGATCTCTATAAATATTGAGAATGTTTTAAATGAAAATAAATGATACGCGAACAGTTGTAAATTGAAGTGCCTGTTTTTGTGAGCATTTTCTTATTTTGAATATACCTAACAATTTTACCTAACACAATTATAAGAGCTAGGACATAACATACGAAGAAAAGTGCGCGTGTGGGTGTGTGTATGTGGTGAGAGGATCAGAGCAAAAACAGTGAATAACCCTACCTAACAAGGTTTTGTAAATGGATGGCAGAATTTGGACTGAAAAGGATAGTAAAAAGACAAAGATGGCTAAAAGCTAAAAAGGAGAGGAAGTTGAGGAGAGTCATGAATCATTGAGGAGATCACCTCTTTCCTGAAGAGGCATTGCGCATATCTTAATCGTCTACATAAAATTTAATAGAGTATTTCTTGCCTTTAACGCATGATGTGTGTGTGTGTGTGTGTGTGTGTGTGTGTGTAAAATTAAAACTAAACTGATTCAAGGAAAGCGCAATCAAAAATAAAGTTTAAAATAACATTAGAAATTTCCGGACATAGAAGAAAACACATTATAACGTATAAAGAGATAATTTTCAACCAATCGCAGTTGGTTTCAGTAAATTCGAAAACCTTAAAAACAGATTAGAGACTTTGTAGCAGGTCATGGTCAGTCAACTTAAAAATGCCACCTTATCTACAATAATCTATGCCAAGCGATATGTGAAATGGCTAGATAGCAAAATACTTATCAACAATTGAAATGACATACCAACTTAATATGCTTAGCTTATACTTCCTTTTCTCATGTAAATTATTATTAGTGAAATTTAATAAAATGTTGAAACTTCCTCTATATCAGACGCATATTCATTCCTATAGGCATTTAATGTAGTAAGACTGTTTACTATAAAAATACATTCACAGAAATGTATGTAAATTGCTTTTACATGCAATCAATTTGTTGTAAGAATGTAAGCAAATTGCATTTTTTAATTTTACCACAATTATTAAAAATTACTATACTGTATTAATCCTCTTAACATCCTTATACACGTCATCATGGGATAGACAAACCTACATGTTTTTCTGTGCAATCATAAAGGAAGCGACTGCATTCGCTGAGGTTGTTTTATGCAAGCGTGTCTCCATGAACAAGTAAATGGCTACTAAAAATCGATCCTTTTCAAAAAAGAACATTTGTTTCAGGTTTATATTTTGGGCCCCCTTTGACCAGAACGACTGGTTCACGCCAGGCTGGTGCTAGGGTAACGACCCAGAATCGACCAATTAACACGACCGGCCATTCAATCGAGATACATGATTATATATGTGTGTGTGTTCTCATATAGGTACAAAATGCAACGTGGTCTATGCGCAAAACAAGTAGGTAAATGTATACTACATAAATGTACAATAATTCTAATTTAGGGACTTGTGTTTACACACTCATAGTGAACACATGGGTACACGTACACATTCTTCTACAGAAATACGCGCACGTGTTTACTACTGAACGTGTTCTCCGATTTTAAGCAGACACATAGCATAAGCTTCCCCATCTATAATCGGTAGAATGAAAGCCAAATTATAATATATATATATATATATATATATATATATATATATATATATATATATATATTGTGTGTGTGCGTGCGTGTGTTTGTGTGTGTGTGCTATGCATATGTTGTTAATACGACTATGGCAAGTGTCGTAATCTAATTATTCAAATAAGAAGATCGAGTAAACTAAACAGACATCCACAAACTGTGTTATATAGACAAGCAAGCATATGCATATTTAGACACACTTAATAAAATACTTACCAACACCACGTCGCAAAATTCGTAAAGGCTGATTTTCACACATTCCAGTCGATATATGTTGATAAAGCAATCAATATAGATACATAGGCAGATCAGTGAATATTTATATAGATACAATACATACACACGATTTGTGTTGTTTTCATATGTATGTCGATATATCTAAGTTTCTAAGATTATTTCAAATAGATGTGCCGATTATATGCACACCATACGTGTGTGTATGAGGATGTATTTATCTACAATACGCACAGAAATTGTATTTCAAATTTTAAATAATTATGTTCGTCTATAAGTACATTGTGCACACACACAGAGACACGTACACACACACAGAGACACGTACACACACGCACACACATATACATATATATATAATCTACTGAGCGCCACCCTGTGTTGTGTTTATTTGTACTCTAGTAATAATTATCCTCTAATTGTCGGCAATAAACATTTCAAGTGTTAAAGACATAGACAGAAAGGACTACAACTATCTCTCCTTATCTCAATATAAACCAATTGCCAGTGTCAGACATAAACAGTAGTTGCAATTCAACACTATTATTTATAATGAGTATATATATATATATATATATATATATATATATATATATATATATATATACCAAAATATATTGTTCATATGCATGATACGAAAAAAATTAATTTATATATCTTCTTATTTCTTTTTACGTGTGTTTATGTGTATGTATGTGTGTGTGCATGTGCGCGAGTGAATGTGTGGTACTCGGTAGCTAAAGTAGTTGCGTATTTCCCTAGTGTCAGTCGACAAGATAAAAAAAAAATCAGGACTTCAATAACCGATTTCTTAAAGTGATAGTGCCGTTCGATTTGGCACAACACATTTTTCGAACCCCCTTGTATCGATGTGTTCCCCAAAAGCTTGCTAAAGAAATTTAGGGAAATCAAATATTTCTCTTTTGAAGTTTATATCCCGAAAGACATTTTTAATAGAATTATTTAATAATTTCACAGATTTGCATTAAACTGGTGTGTAATTAAAACTTCTTGCAGTATTTCTTTCTCTGCACAGAAAGGTGTATTCATGCACATACACGTGTTTGATTGCAAACGGGCGAGGACACACACACACACAAGAAGATGTACAGTAAATGAACCCTTTCGTTACAAACACGTTTGCATTTTGAAGGAATTGGGCATATATTTGTTTTGTAACGATACGTAAGCAGACGTACAGAAAGCATGTACTGCGAGTAATTAGCAAGAAAATTTTGAATTTGTTCGTTTTTCACACACACACGCACACATACACACGCACACGCACACACACACACGCACGGGCGCACACACACACACACAATCCTCAGTCAGAATTAATAGTAAACAGAGAATCCGACAAAATAATCTGTTCACAGTAAGACTAAAAGAGTTTTTCTGTTTATTTTTATTAATTCAATAATAATAGTTTTATATGTATTTGTCTAAAATAGTTTTTATTTATTTTAAATAAATATATCGCTATTAAAAGTGCTGTTGAAGCATAAAGTGTCCATGCATCTTTGAAAAAATTATTGACAGATAACTAAAACTAAAAAGTTGGAAGAGAGAAGAAGCGAGGGAGAAAGAGTTTAACGCGATTTAAACTTAGTATATATTTCGGGTTGACGTTTTAGTAACCAGCATGACCTTTACTATCATTTATAGAACTTCATGCGAGCCTCCAGCGTCAGCTCTTTCCTCGAGCACTAGAGAAATACACTCAAATACCTGTTAATTTTTATCTTTCGGTGTGTCTACATTCGTATTTGTTAATGTTGTTATATGTGTGTCGACTACGTATAGGAGTAGATGGTATTTGGATTTCGTTCCAGAACCAACCCTCCTCAATCCCAGAAAGTTTTTCCACTCTCTTTCTCTCTCTCTCACACACAAAACATTAATTTTCTTTCCATTATCAAAAGATCGCACTTTAGTTATAGTTGAACTTTCTTACCTGGTGTGTAGAGCGTAGAATTATTTCGGAAACCGGTAAAAATCTCATCTGGCCTTCGCGCCATGTCTCTGTGTCTTATAAGTAAAAAACCCGGTCGAAAGAAAAGCAAAACATGCGGTGAAAATCGGCAATGGTCCAACAAGTGCCCTAAGTTAGGATTAGAGAAAAAAGACAAGTGGAAAACTGAAATAGTCGATGAGGAGGGAAGGGAAGAGCGAGCCTGAAAGCAGCAGCAGCAGCAGAAGCTAGAAAAGTATGAAACGCCGAGGGACAAAAACGGCTGCTTGGTTGTTTAGTGAGTTTCTTTAGGCCGACTGAAGCAGTAGCAGCCGTCATAACAACATCGCAACGCACTCAACAGAATATACTCTACGAATGGTGAAAAGCTATAGCAGTAGTAGTAATAGTAGTAGCAACAGTGATAAGAAGACTTATATGATCATATATTAATAAGTTTTACTCGTCCTGTGTGTCGCAGATTTTACAAGTGAAAAAAAGTATAGGATTCAAGGGAAATGCTTTATTCGCTAGCATGGACCCTCATCAGCTGTTAGGAGTTTTACCCAGAACAATTATTCTGGCTAGAGAGCAATTCATATACTGTTTTTTTAATGAATGTATACGAAAAGAAAAAAAAAACACACTTACCGCAGAAGGGCTAGTAATCATTTTTATTTTGTGGTAAAAAAATTGATTTGTTTAGCCAAGTAAAGCAAATAAAGTCTAAGGCCAAATTTTCATGGCGCTGGCCACAACTGCTAGCTTACGAGATAAGCTCGTTTAATAAATTAATATTGTACCTAATAGCATCACTAGTTCAAATACCAACCATTTTAAAACAAAAAGATAGAATAATTCATAGTGTGTGTTTGGACTCCGTTAAAAAAAGCAGAGGCGAGGAAGGACACCAGTACACGGAAGATTGGCACAAGAGGATTTTTCAAGCTCTTGCCCCTCGCATTTGACCTTGTATGAGGCTAATCTAAACTTCTTACCTATCAAATCTGACACATGGCTAATAATAAGAGCGTGATTAAATCATTATTAACCAAAAACACTTTTAGTGGGTTCGCTGCTGCTGTGTAACTTTTTTGGTTAAAGATATATCTTTAAAGTTGTACCATATCAAAATAATAGTTATATCAGGGGAAAAAACATAATGAAGAAAGAAGGCTTGGAAAAATTGACACTTACAGGCCCTACTGAAGGTAAGGAGGCAAAGGAAAAAGACGAGTAACCTACCTAACGTGTTTGGGCCAATGGATAGCAGAGCAGAGAGGGGTAAGAAGGAGACGAACATTACTCAAAGCTACGAAGGATAAGAAGTTGTGAAAAATCCATGATCGCCAACGTCCTGAAGAGGCATAAAAAATCTATATGGGATTAAAGTCGTGGATATATATATATATATATATATATATATATATATATATATATATATATATATATATATATATATATATATATCAATTGCTAAGGTTTATTTAATGATTTAATTTAGGTTGTCATTGGAGAAAATATTTCTTGGGTTAATCTATGGCTAAAAGGTTACATATCTGGAACACCGGATAAGAAATGAGATTAAATATCGCTCTACGGGGGGGGGGGGAGCACTTGTTGAAATCGGAGTAATGGTGAGGGATTTTACATTTATGTTTCAATAAGAGTCTTGCTGCTATGAGCATTAGGGTTAACATAATCTGGCACAATATCACAATTGAAGAGTCCCCACATATGACTGAACTGATTTATGAATGTGCTTTACGGCAGGATCTTCCTAATTACACAGATCAGCAAAATGATAAATGTAGAAAGGACGGGAGGGAGAAGATTGTGTTGCATCAATCTCTCAAGTGGGAAGGGCTTGAAAATCACTATTAAAAAATTGTTAACTTTTGTGTGGGCTAGAACACAGACCTCTGGTGCTTATAATAAACATGCGACGATTAGAATTTAGTTTAAAATTTATAAAAAGTAAAGTGTATTTTAAAAATTTCCAATTTAGGGGTAAATGTAAAACAGTCTTATGCATTAATCAAGTACCTTGTCATTGTTGAGTGATTATTTGCAATATTTCAAGATTGACATAAGGCCCAAATTAAGGAGAAGGATCCCCGAGAAGGTCTGAACACACTATAGTAGATCTATGAAATAAGTTTCTTGGTCAATACTCTGCTACGACTCTATATAGGCGAACAATCGCGCCGCTTCCCATGTAAGAAAATGTCAGCCGTCGTGAATTTTGGTTGGACAATGTCAGAAGCAAAAAGTTTAATAATAGTAAACGTAATATAGGTGGGACTAGTGGCAGTAACACTAATTTTAGCCCAATAACTGTCGTAATTGATCAGTGAGAAGGAAACACCGTACCGTACCTATTTTCCCATCATGGGGCGTGTCCTCTGCAATATGAAATTCTTTAACTGAACATCGACCTATAAAGCGAATGTTATCGCGATTTACAGAGAAAAGCGAAAAAATGTTTGAAGCAAAACAATTTTATGAATAAATAAAACAAAAATGGACGTGCTGATATTTTTGACATCTTTTGTTATCCAAGAAATTAAAAAAAGTTATAGTCTTGTTGAGATAGACTTGATATTGAATTGATGTTCGAGCCGAAGGAAATGCCAGAATTTGAATGTTGATTTTCAAGGTAGGCAAACACAGCTCACTCGAAAAATTGAGGCAGGCGCTTCTCCCTACCTTCATCTATCTTGCGATGTCCTGACTCAAGCTCTTGTCAACAATGAATAATATACAACTAGTGTTATAGATGGTGGATGTTTCAAAGAGAATTCACTTTACGACGTGAAATTGAGTCACGCCACCGTATCGTCATTCCAGCATACTTTTGTAGCAGTATTTGGAGAGGTAGTGTAACAAGGCGTGTGTATTGATATTTACTTAGCTCAGCTTAGTATAAAAGAAGGGCAAATAGGGGGTAAGGAAGATGGTGTCTCGTCAATCGTGTTTCAAATGAGAGCAACGGTATTTTTTGCTTTGAAAATCGGCTTTCGATACCTGGCTTTTGTCTAAAGCTTGAACACTGACATTTAACATCATTGGCAGATAGACAGCTATTTCAGCCACAAGGGTGGGCCATAATAAGATTTGTGTTGACTACGGGAGGTTTATAAAGGTACAGGATTTTAGTTTCAAAGCATCACTCACATTTTTTTTTAATTTCAGTTATGAATTACCTGAATGCGAATAATTGAAACGGTAGCGGGGTTTGAACTCAAGATTAGAAATTATATAGCGACCCTTATCACCAGATGAGCCTTACTCTGATTTCTATAACATTATAAAGTAGTAGTAGTATTTGTTGTTGTTGTGGCTCCAAATATTTATCGTCTCAATCATGACATTATTAATGGTCTGCGCATAGTGAAGTGGAGGCCGAACAAAACGGGGTTACTGTTTTAATATCGCTGCTGTTCTCTAGTTTACGCTCACAGGAAAGAACATTTATATATGAAAAAAAAAAAAAAAAAAAAATTGCCGTAGGAATACTTTTTGATATTTTCGATCATTGACATACAAAGCGTATGGTATAAATTTTAGTGTGTAAGGAAAGAAGGATTTTTTAATGGTCATCCTCCTCTTCCTCCTTCTTTCTCCTCCTCCTCCTCCTTCTTCTTCGTCATCATTATCAATTATTAAATGGTGCTTCCATTGTCTTTGTTCTTAGTATGCGATCATATTCGCGCGTAAACACATTTTCTGAGTTAGAACACGGCGAATTAGGTTTGTAAGTGCCCTTTTTACTTTTCAAGAAAAATACTAAATAAATATGAAAAGAAGGATTCCTTATGTCGGGGGTCATTATACCTTATGTCGGGGGTCGTAAACAGTTTTGAACTCAGCGTATCAATATCAACAATAATCCAATAATCTTAATTAAAGAAGTTTATTTCTGTCTGAGTGTCTGAGTTATCATTATTTACATTCGGTCTGACGTCCTTATCATCGTTATTATCACAGCGTTTCGATCGTTGTGGCCCGCTGTCTTCTTCAGGTGTCTTTCGATCCGGGCAACCTTAAGGGAATGTCGAATTTTGTGATAACAGCAAAAATGAAGACATTAGTCTGAATGTAAATAAAAGAAGTGATATTTGCCACAAACTCGGAAAATCTAAATAATTTTCCAATAAATGAGCATCCGTCCCCCCCTCCCCACCTTACCATCGCCAGTTTTAGATTATCTGGCTATTTTCACCTCATTCTGAAGTTCTTGACTAAAAAGATGACCCCTTGCATTTTACTCTTTTAAGCTTAGTGTAATGCAAGGCTGCACGATGAGGGGGTGCAGGAAAATAATTCTGTGCTAATATTCCAAGTCAGGACAACCTACTGTCACTGGAAAAGCAGAGTTTAGCTTTTATCTGGGCTCGAACACCGTTCACTAACACCGAAAACGATAACTATCGCAAATAGCAATTTTTAACAGTTATTGAAATATTTAAAATACTTATGAAAAATTGATAATGACAAAAAAAATTAATTCGTAAGCTTGAATAGACAGAGCACGATAAGAAAAGAAAATCTTTTTTTTTTTTTAGTTATTGTTGAGAAAAAATTATGTCTAAGGTTGGAAAAAAAATGAATTGAATTTGGAAAAAAAATGTGAATGAAAATTTCATGTTTTTTAAAGGCTAACCTACTAAAGAAGAAAGTTGTGGCTGTTTGTAGTCGAAGTTGTAAGTGGGAACATTTAAAATACTTGATATGAATGATTTTACTGAGCCTTATATTAGTACTACTAGCATTAGTAATAGAAGTAGTAGTAGATGTAATGGTGCCATGCGTTTGCTTTTGGGGCTTGTTTACCGTAAATTCACTACAAAATCCGGCCCTGATCCACACGAAGTCAATATCAACACTGTGTAGGGTTGCGTGTGGCCCTGATATAGACAGAGTCTGCTTTAGTAAATATTTAGATTTGTCCCTGAAGCAGACAAAAACAAATATCCTCCAAATCTAGGGTTAACTGTTATTTTTCCCGCATAACCTCATCAACTTCTTACCTTTTCTTACGCTCATATAACACCAGGCAATGATACTCTACCACAAGTGGCTCTTGGGCCTTGTATTGGATGAAAATTAGTATAAAAATAACTTATTATGAAGAGTAGATATTTAACAGGTTTAAGGTTGTGGTCCTAAATAAGAATAAGGCAGTCTTAGTAAATAGTAATTAGTTAACGTAGACTTTATTAGACGTACAGACAATGCCAGTAAAAAGCTTTACTAAGCCATTCTCAGTGAATACATATCCGAAGATTAGGATGATGGCCATGAAGACAGTCTTCTACCGTAAGGGTTTTGGATGCTGTGGATTTTGAAAGAACACAAATGGGCCTGAGCTGATGGACATGTTCGGAAACGATCAGTCATGCTGAAGATGTGAAATCACACAGATTTACAGCGTGTCTTCAAACCGAAGCAGCTCTGGTAATATAGGATAGGATTGAAACGCTAAAGCAGACAAGGCCAATCTCAGTAAACAATATCTATAAGGTTAGGATGATGGCAGCGAAATAGAAGTAATTCATATTAATCTTTTTGTTTTTTAACTCATTTCACCCAATTTAAGGCATTAAAGCCACTAAGACAGAAGGGGTTACAGAATGTGAAAAAACAAGACAAAAAAGAAACATTATTAAAGAACGAGAACAATAGAAGAGTAATCAAGGAGACAGTAGATAACGATTGACATTGCATTTAAATTTTTGAAGATTAAAGTTGTTTGGGAAGCAAGAAGCCAGAAGAGAGTTCCACAAGTGAGAAGTAAGAGAGAAGAAACTGTTAGCATAGAACTTAAGTTTACATCCAGCCATTTCAATTATAAAATGATGAGGCCTAGCTGCCAATCTAGTACTACACTTAAATTCATAAAGTCTGGGCACTATAGCGAAGAGCTTATCCGAACATTTATTTGACAGATATAATATTAACGCCTTTTCTACATAATGTTGATTTTTAACTACTCAGTAATCTTCAAAATTTAGGAAAATATTCTAAGTAATCTAATATTTTATTGAATTTTAGGTACTTTGACTTTATGGCATAATTTATCAAGACGCTTGTAGAGGAAATGTTAGAAAATTACCAATAAATTTTAAATTTACTATAGTTAACGCTTTTATTTTTTTTAATATTGTTGTATGTAGACGTTCGTATTTCCAGAAATCGGCACGTTTATACAGACACAAAAAGTTCAGAATTCTTTTTAAAATACTGGGGGTCACTGAATTGTAATAAACTTTTCCACTTATGATTAGTAAATATAATAATATAATAATATCATTTTAACTTAATAACAATATTGCCAAACCCTTACAAATTAATACAGACTTTGAAAAGATTTAAAGCTTTATAAATTATTATAATTAAAATTTAAAAAAAAATATGAAAATTCATGTAAAAATTAATTATTCATCGAAAAAACTTTTTTTTACGACAATAGTGTCCATAATATATCTTACTCATTAAAGCAATTTTTTCCTATTTTCCTACTTGTGCCATTTTTACCTGCGCCATTTTTACCTGCGCCATTACTACCTGTTTGATGATGATGTTATGATTGGCTATTCAAGTAGTAATGGTTTGATAACAAATTTTAGCATTTTTAATCTTCATTACTGCAGGTATATACCGGGTGCACAACCATGTTTCAGGCAAGACATACTCTATTAAGTTTTACATAAATAATTAAGGCAAAACGTTTTTATACGCCATGTCTCTTCACGGCGAGGTTGATCATGACTCTTCTCACCTTTTTTTTTTTGGCTTTTCATCATCTTTGTCTTTTTACTGTCTTTCCAGTCCATATTCTGCCATCTATTTGCATAACATTGTCAGGTAAATTATTCACTGTTTTGCTCTGACCCTTCAATATATTCCGTGAGTATCAAATTCTCCAAGTTTCTTTTCCCGGAAATTTCAACGCTTTCTGATTCTAAGTATCCTTTTTGTTTCAATTTTCCTTAAAACTTCCCCGTTGTTCATTCTCAGCATTCTCAGCATTCTTCTGTAGAAACATATCCCTGTTGCTTCATGCCTCCTCTTCATCTGTGAAGAAACTGTCCAGCAGTCATTGTCATATAAGCAAAGTGATATTACATCGCAATTCAGCACTCTTTGTTTCTAATGAAAATCTTCCTATTTCATAATATTTTGTTATGCTTTTGAAAGGCACTATTCACTATTTGAATACGGCTTCGGATTTCGGTGTCAAATTTTCTGTCATTTGTTAAAATACTACCCTGTCATTAAGTCAAACGAATGATGCTAACACTACCAAGACAAGACGCTTCACCGTTAGTAGTGTTTAGTTATATTTTCTAGCAAATCAGTTGAGCTTGATCCTTTTTGGGTACCTTAAATCGGTGATCTTGTTATATCCTAAGCTAAGCTCGGCTTCCTGGTTGGTAGACTGTTTATTTCTTACTCGCTCGGTATTAGTGGTCGGTGTGAAAAGGTAAAAGCAAGAATTTAAAAGGTTAACGAAAACAGGTCCTTCCTAATTGAAAGAATGTTACAACATAATTTTCCTACCTTCATTTTTGCTAATTTTTGTCGTGTGTTCCTATAAGCTAAATGAACATTTCAAAACGACTAGATTACAACAACAACATGGAAGGTTTTATTGTATAATTCATACTAAAACTATGGATGAAATGCAACCTGTTGGATATGCTTTAAAACGAAATTAAAAAAGAGGTCATTTCTATTATCATTTTCTATCCATTTAAAAAGAGGATAAAGAAGCAAGATTAAAAATAAATGTTTTTTTTTTTTTTGATTTTGCTTTCGAATTATTTTTTTTTCGTTCATCTTATTCAAATCGTTTGTTTTCATTCGCCGAGTTTTTCATCAGTCATTTTTTATATTCTGGTCTTTTCAAGCACTGACACACTTCCCAACATATTCTGGATTTTATCTATTTCAAAAAACAGCATGTACCTCATCGACCGCCTACTCATAACTCGATTCGTATCTATGCAAGCATCTTCTGTACACAGATTCCGGTGAAGGATACCTGCCGTAACATAGTGCTTAGTGCGTTGGCCTTGCAGATAATTTCACGAGTTTGTGAGTTCGATTCCCACTATTGTAGCCTTGTGTACGTCGAAATTTGATATATAAATATAAGCAAGAGGTGCTTACTTAGTGCTCTGATTAGCAAGCTAGTTTAACAGGACATTAGTTCGATATTCGCATATTCCTCACACTTGTCGCCTTTTACTAGACTAAGATAATTTACTAAATATTTATAACCGAAGGAGCGTCGCGTTGATATTAAATCGTTACTAATGAGTAATTAGTTCGATTCCAACTGGGTGTCCATACTTGTAATATTCTATCAAAACTATAACAGTGGCATATTCACATGAAGCAGTGGTAAGTAAGTCTATCTCTGTTGTGATTTCGATCCTTGTTGAGTAACTCATAATCTTGACCTTGTGCCAGACTGTACTAAACTTAACAAATAACCCAATACTCATGCGCAACGATTTACATATACAGTCAATTCATACAAACACACACATACACACACGTTTACACGAACGCAGATATAAAATCCGGAGTTGGTTCGTTATTTCTTCTACGTGTATTCTCCTTTCAGGAGGTGGGGGCGACCATAACTCTCCACAACTTACTGTCGCTTATAGCCCATAGCAGCGTTTCTCCCTTTGCCAAGCTTTCCGTGTCCGTTCCGCCATCTATTCACACAAGTTCATCAGGTAGGTGGCCTACTGCTTCACCCTATCTCTCTTGCCCTCAATATGCCATGTGAGGTTTAAGTTTTCTAAGCCCTCTTTCCACATGCTATGTTTAAAGAATTTTTACTGTTTTTTCTTGATTCTGAGTATAAGTGTTCTTTTTAACCGATTTTAAGATTCTTATTAAAATTGTTTGTTACGAATAATAGTAAAAAAGGCCCTCTGAAAGTACTTTTACCATTATTTATAACAAACTGCTTTCAGCACTGTTTATTGATGATCTATTAGGTTGGTGCAAAAATAATGTCGGTTTTTGACGAATTTTTAACGTCAAAAACCGACATTATTTTTGCACCAACCTAATATGTCGAATATTTGAACTCCCTCTCTACCTCTCTCTCTCTCTCTCTCTCTCTCACACACACACATACATCCTGGACAACTTGTGACCTTTGCCGGATTTTAAGTTCTGTCAATTTTCAACCTTCCAACACTGATTTACATTTGTAGAATATGGTGAATTTATTTATTATTTTTGAAATGACGTCCTAAAAGGAAATATGCTTTTAAAATTGGTTTTGTGTAGTGCTTTTTAAAAATGATATTTAATTCATGGAGTCTAGAAGAATCCCCAACAGAATGTAGAAAGTACTGAACAGTCGTTTCGTCCCCATCAGCAGTGCGCATCCACTAACGAGAATTGATCCCGGACCGTTACGCAACGGCGCAAGCGTCATACCCACTGAACCAACGAGGCTCGGTAACGAAGAGTTAACTAACTAGACTTGATATAGCGCCGCTCTTCACAAATTTCGTCGTGTAACTCATCCAAGTTTACTTATCCCAACTGGCTGTGCCCCCACGAGTCACGTCTTCTCTCTCGTAGTCGCTCTATCCAGAGCATTAGAAGCCGGTTCAATAATTTCCATCACTTGGGATTTGAGATAATCATAATTAAGTAATTCATCGAGTCTAGAAAAATACTCAACAAAATGCAGAAAGCAACTGAAAAATGGTACCTGCGTGTCAACAATTTTGCTGAGAAATTCAAACTGTTATGTATATCAAACAATTCTGGGATGAAAGACAAAACAATGCATTTTGTTAATATTTTTATAGTTATTTGATTGTACACATTAAAACTGTTTCTGATTTATATCGCTAATTCTTTTCTTATTTTCTTAATTTGTTTTTCACAATCCACAACGACGTATTATTTGAGCACTTCAACGTATTGCAAACTGGTTGATTACGACTGAGTAGTGAGTTCGATCCTCATGAAGTATCCAATACTTTCGGCTTCGGGCCATATGCAAGCTACGCTTAGAAAATCCCCTAAATGACGTCTGATTTACTCAAGTCAAAGCTTGTAGGAGAGGGAAAATATATTCTGGTTTGTTGTTAAAAACAGAAATTTACTTGGGATATTTAACCGAAATGTTAAAAAAATAAAAGAGACTAAATTTTTCACAGCCATTTTATTTTGGTAAAAATGAATTCAATTCTGTATTGAAACGTGTATATCTGTTGAAAATATGTCGATGCAAAATGTGTTATTTAGTCTCAAACTTTCTAAGAAATTTCTGTACGTAACATAGGTTGTTCGAGTTTTATACAGGGGTAGGGAGCGTAGATATTCGGCAGCCACTGTATTTGAGGCATGGTGGAGTAATGGCTAGCGGCTCGGTTTCCAGTCGAAACCATTAGATTCACTTATATGCTAATACCCTTGGAAAAAGTTATGAGTCCTCCTTCCCCCAGCTATGGGTAAATAGTAGGACAGACCTGGTTCTATAGACTTGGATGGCAACTGGTCTACCGTAGAAAGAAATGGTAACCTACTGCGGGAAAAAATCTGCCTCATCAGTCATGTATGGAATGCACATGATCGCCTAAGTGTATCACGCATGGCACATGACTGACTGATTGTATCTGAAAGAGATACACATTTTCTCGGAGAAAGAAGATCAATGAACTGAACGAGCGATTAATAATGACAGTGATAAAAAGAAACAAGTCAACGATGCCAATGTGCATTTCGAGGAGGAACAATGATTGCCACCATATTTATTGTTAATATGAAAACTTTCAAAAGATCAGACGCAATTCGTTCTTTGAGAGGCAAATCTTAACCACTTGCAAATAGAAAAAAATCTTTTTAACGTCTATGGTGTACTTACCTAATGGGGAAATCTATTTTTTTTTTTACAATTCCATGTATAGACGATTATGTGATTAAAATAAGACACAAATTTCTACTATATTGAAGTGATATACATATTTTGTTATAAGGTGAATATTGCATCGAAGATTCATCTGAAGACTTTTGTAAATGTGATTGACCGTTTATATGATTCTTGCTTTGTGTCCATTATTTTGAGAATTCCATTTTGGATTTATCTTGTTCTTTTCTTCGAGTCTTTTCGACTTTATTGCAATTTCTCTTTTTATGCCTACGGTAGCGCCATAAAAGTTCATTGCACGGGCCAATGTACGTACTTAATCTTAACAAAACGCTCTAATTACGTGGCCTTTTGCCAAATTAATCTATGGTTATTTCATAACTGACTTCGCCATAGAACAATGGTTTGCAGACTTCAATCGGACATATTATTATTATTGCGTTTTGCCAAACAGATGAGGCGCCATGAAATCAGAGAGAGAGAGAGAGAGAGGGAGAGAGAGAGAGGGAGAGGGAGAGAAAGCGAAAGAGTGTGAAAGAGAGAGAAAGAGAGAGAGAGAGATAATGTTATTGGGGTGACTGCATCGAGATAAAGCTACATAAAATGAGAGAGGGGTACTCATGATGATATTTTTTTGCAATTCACATATTTTACGGCTGCCAGGAATTTCATCCACGTATTTGTTTGTGCCTTTGGATACTATTTCCAAAGACCCGATAAGAACAGATAATGATGTTGTTTTCAGATGCGCCATTTTACCGATTTCGATGTCCAGGTCATTGTTTTTTATTTTCTCAAATGTTTTAAAAGATGCGTTTTTGTCGGGTGGGATTGCGACACACATAAATACGCGCGCGCGCACACACACTGGCACACTTTATATATATATATATATATATATATATATATATAGAGAGAGAGAGAGAGAGAGAGATAGATAGATAGATAGATAGATAGAGAGAGAGAGAGAGAGAGAGAGAGAGAGAGAGAGAAAGAAATGAGATAGAAAGGATGGGGACGAAAGGCATAGATATTCTTGCTGGTTGGTATCTCAGGAAACAATGAGAGAAAAAATGAAAGGCAAATAGAGACTAAAAACATCAAACTAGCGGAATATTAAAATTATTTCTGGAGCGAAAGAAAGATGAAAAAGAGAGTGCAAAAAAAAAAAAAAAAAGAAAATATTTGTAAATTTTTTATTTCTTTTCGTATACGGAATTAATCCCTGTTTGTATAACATTTTCATAAAAAAAAAAACAAAAAAAAAACAAAACCCACAGATGAACAATAAAGATTGGAACGGGTAAGGGAAAGAATGAGAAGATACTGGTGAGAGAATAATAAAGGCAAATATATATTGGACAATCATAGTTGTCAAAACTCCACCCCAACAAAAAAAAAAAAAAAAAGAAAAAAAAGAAGAAATTTCGACGCCGCCTTTTCTTAGTGTAGAACGAGTTGTCTCCAAGTCTCAAGCAGATACTTCAAGAGAAAAGTTTTTTTTATGAGAAGATGAGAATAGATGAAGTGTAGCCAGAAAGAAAAAAAATGCGAGAAGTACTCACGAGTTGCAAATCATTTATTTTCGGGCTATCAATATTTTGTTCAGTATCTGTCTATATCTCTGAGATGTGGTATTATGTACATTATTTACATTATTCGGACTATTGTCCTCATCTTTGTCGCCATATTTATTACAACGTTTCGGTCGTTGTACGCTCCGGCCTTCTTCAGGTGGTTGGAATGTCAAACTGAACCCTTTATTTCGCTCACTGGGGTAGACTGTTCTAGTTCCACGTGCCATGTTTAATGGGTGTCTGTTATCAGTTATCTTCTGTTAATTTCCCTCTGAAAGTTCTCTACTGCCTTAGCCGGGTATTGAACTCACACTCTTTTGGGTCCTGTCACTGGATCTAACTAACGCTTTATCCACTGAGGACACATGGCACAGTTTACTTCTTTTCATATGATTTCTGAAGCCACAAAAACAAGTAATGTTGCCTTCAGATTTTACTTTCTACTGATTCCGATCTCGAGCTCTTTGTATTTACTTTGTTTATCAAATTATTATTATTATTATTATACTGATTTAGACTGAGTACATTTGCGAGTGTCTGCTGAATTAATTGAGTGGTTACTATAGCAGTTTGGAAAGATCATTTCGAAGGAAATGACGTCGATTTTTACTGAACACACCATTAAATCGGTCTTGTGCCAGACTAAGCCAAACCTTAGTAAATAAGGAACAAGCAAGAAATTAACAATAAGACTATTTTGCTCACTAATTTGCTGTGCTGCGAGTTTGAATTTTTATAGGTGTCACATTAAGGCTTACTAAACACCTATTACTATTTCAATTTCTCTTTTTACTTGTCTCTGAAATTATCTTTCTTTATGTCTATTCAAGAGATTTCTCATTCATGAGTTTTCTTTTTTTTCGATAATACTTTGTGGCTAATTTTTAAGGCTCATCAGTCTATCGTTAGACATTTTGAAGCAATTTCGAACACACACACATATTTCTATATATAATAGCACAAGTAATTATCCTGATCCCTTATTCTATCGTAATTGGATGGCCCTTAACTATAAACAAGTTGAAAAATTAATAAAAAATATAATTTGCCGCCACATATAGCATCGATCTCAACAAACATTTTAGATTTATCATTTACTATAAAAAATTCACAACATCTAACCTAATTATTAGTAAAAATTCAGGGGCGAAGAATCCCGCCTATATATATATATATATATATATATATATATATATATATATATATATATATATATATATAGTAGTTAAATAAAAAGTATTCTGACGTAGACACCTCCCAAAAATCTTTAAATATACGAACGAAAAAAATGCCGTAAGAATTTTAGCGGTTAACAAAAAACAAAACAAAAAAACAAAAAAACAATCCAGACGACATGCTTTTAACGGATGTTAGATTTCATTGAAAAATACATTCCTACCCACTACCAAAACGTAACAATAACTGATACATTAAAATATAGACATATTGAACACCCAGACACCCCTAGTCTAGCAAAATAGATTTATCTGTAACCTTGGAAACATGAATTTTGTTTTAGCTGTGTATTTAAAACCCAGTATTTTTTAAAGTTACTCCAAAATTCGATTGAGAATGAAATGGAACTAATGTCTTTAATTTAATTACAAAATTAAATTCGGGGCTTTTAGCTTCCATTTTTGAAACATGGTTGGAACTGTGTAGCGAAAAACCATATTTTAAGTCTATTCATTTATAATATTAATTCTCTGTAAATTTACATTGAGCACTATTTTGTAAAAATAAAAATATCTATAAGAACACCGGATTATATATCTACTGTTCTTTATATATATATATATATATATATATATATATATATATATATATATATATATATAAACAATGGTCTTTGGGAGATTGCAACTTCAATGTCAGTAACCAAAATTCAACATTAGATACTTACACTGGCCACATACACACCACTCTTTCTCGTAGGTTGGCATGTTACTTATCGAAACACTGGAAGGAATGACTCAAAATACTAGAAGATATTATTACGCAAACGAAACAACCTACATTACATAAAACATATTTGATTACAGGAGACGGTATCTTGAAATATGTATAAAATATTTAATATACTTACAAAATAATGATAATACATATAAATATTTGAAACTTTATTGACCAGTGCGGTCGAGCTCCATGTAACCATTTTACATATGAAGTTACTTTGTATTAATTCAAATCCCAGCGCTTCAAAAATTCTAGGATGGAACCAACAAAATATTATCAACAACACTGACAACAATCCGTTTTTGATAATTAGACGGTCGTAAATACGTTGACAAAAAACAGAATTAAACATTAACTTTGGACCATTTGTCTGCAATTTTCATCCCGATATACAACATCGAATTCGAAAATTGGTAAAATAAAATAAAGAACTAAACAGACAGAATTTTTCGGTTGAATTTAACAAAACCTGTTTAAATGGATTCTTAGTGATGAAATATACTTTATATATGAACTGTGTATTTGGGCAGCAAGTCTTCTTTAATACAAGTTTCGTTAAAAACGACTGACCAAAAACTGCGGTTAAGGTTTTATTTAATTTTTCTTGGGTTCTTATAATTTTTTCTTTCTTGGACATAAATTATGTAGAAATTGTTCGAATGTCCTTCATATCCGAATGCTTTGGACTATTCTTTTAGCCATTATCCAGGATGATTTTATTTTTACTTTTAACTGAATTTATGATTTTTTTTTGTATGAATCTAGAGTTACAGGAAGGTTTTATTTTACAAACACGATCAGCCCATTGTGTCCATGTTCAATAGTTGATGTTATTGAGTATTGGCTTTTTCTTTTTTTATTAATATTGCTTCGATTATTTTAGCCTTTTTTGTACACGTGGCAGAGGCTATTATATTTCTATTGTTATCTATCTATCTATCTATCTATCTATCTATCTATCTAAATGAAAATTGAAGTCGATACTCAGAGGTAACAGACAGTTTCATGCTAAACGCAATCATCAGGCCACGTGCGTTGTTTTTTTCTCGACTATTTATATATACGGTTCAGTGGTGCATTGTGGGTAGGCTATTCTAACGGTTATTTAGGCGGGAGTGGTTTGTTAAATTGTTTATGACTTACTTCATTTATTTATTTATTTGTATTAGTTTATTTTACTTGTTTTTGCTTATTTATTTTTATTCTGTTTATTCTTTTCAGTTTTCCATTTTTAAGTAACGTAGTAAAAATTTGTTTTCATGTATTATATAAAAATTGTTTCGTGTATTTATTAAATTAAATACGCCATATCTCTGATACTGAGCACTTTATCGCATACATTATATATATATATCAGTCTATTCATATTTACTGGTCTACAATGAAAATTTTTCTATATAACATTTCAAAATCCAGATGATACTTATATTAATTTTTTCTTGTTCCTATTGATTTTTATTGCGCAATATTCTATTCAGGTAAGTGGCCTCATCATGTATATTAAAAACATTTCAGACGTTGTACTTTCAGGTCTCCTTCAGGTATTCTGTTGTAGACGATGCCAATCTGGAAATTTCGGACCAAATCCGTAAATCCATTCGTGTGTGTAGATTGTTACTATGCTGTTATTCATGCTAAGGGTTTATGTTATTTCCCAGAATCCATCTGCCCCTCCCCCTATTATACAAGTGATTTGAGTCTGTTGCTATACAAATTATTCTTTTTAATTTTATCCTCGAATACATTTGTTACATATAATTGACTCTTCTGTCGAGTTAATATATTGATGATGGCATCAAGTGTTAAAATCCGATCATTGGTCAACCGTTCGACTATCAAGGAATTTAAAATCTCTGTTGATGGCATTTAAATCAATTAAAGTCAACGAAATTGTGACATCAACTTTTTTACCTTTCAATGGTATAAGTAAATGATAACAAAGTGTACTTCAATCAGAACCTGTTGTCTATTTTACCTTATAAACCGGTGAGGATCAAACTCACTCCTCAGTCATAATTGATGTAGAAAAATGCGAGGTACCAAAATCAAACAAAAATTAGGAAATGCCACAACCATTTCTGTTCATGACGCAAACCTTTGGCGTAGACTTTAATTGCCATACGCGGTGTCGTACCAAATTTGACTTCGTCATTATTATTTGCTGCCTCTTCGATAGGAATCTCCACTCAGTGTCGATACCTTATATAAAATAAAAAATAAAAAATCTTGAAGCTTTCTTTTTAGCTTTAACTGAAAGTTAAATGATTAGATTTACAATTTCCAGTAAGCAAAATAATTTGATGTATATCAAATAGAAATTACATTGATTAGAATATCAACTTTTTGCTTGCTTTCAGAAATCGTTTGAATTCAGCCATTTTTGACATTTGTAGACAAAAGTTAATTCTCGGTTTTAAAAGTCTTCCAAAAATGAAATATACTTTTCTGAAACTTTATTTGAGGACTGTTAGCTGATTTAAAGTATTAACAATCTGACTTGAAAAAAATTACGTAAGTTTTAAGCTTAAAGTAAATAATAGTAAATAACAGAGAAATTGGTTTTAAAAACAATCAGTAGCGCGATTTAAGTGCTTGTCAACACCTCGTAAATAACTTGACGAGTGATTTACAAAGTGTTGACATTTTTATTCTTCTTCTAAGGAGTCCTTATCTGTTAAAACATGATTTAAGAAAATGACGCGAGAACGGTTTTTGATGTAATTTTTAAGTACTCAGTATTCTTAAAAATGTTGGAAAATATTTTCCGTAATCTAATTTTAGGAATATTGAATTTAAATTTATTATAGTCATCGCTCTTATTTTCAGATTATGTCTTGTATGGTTACCATACTTTCAAACAGAGGCACGCTACGTATACATAAAAAATAATCTTTTAAAAATATTGGAGGTAAACTACTTTTAACGAGCTTTTCAATTTTTGATTCATAAATATATTTTTTACTTAATAACAGTATCACCAAACCAGTTTGAAGTAATGCAATATTATAAATTATTATAATTAAAATTTAAAAAAAATGAAAACAATTCTTGTAATTTATTATTCATCGAAATTTTTTTCTTAAAACAATATTGTCCTTAAATCTTATTTATAAAAACAATTCAAAGTTTTTCTAACTAAATAATATCATAGTTTTATTGCATTTTTATTTTAAGATTCGAAGCAGATTTTCGGGAAATGAGTAATTTGAAAAAATATTGAGTTACATTCTTCAAGGAGTCCTGCTTTTAAATAATAAAACACATTTTGGGATGGAAATTTAATTTCTCGAAATTTCATGAAATTAAGTAAGTGGGGAGTTACATATAAAAAACATATATTTTTACCAAGATTTTCTAAAAATCAATTAAAGAATAATTTAATTCATTTGTGAATAAGTTATGAATGTTTGATTAAAATCCGACAATTATTTGATTTTTGCGAGAATTTCCAAATCAATGTATTTTTCACCGGAAAAAAGTGCAAAAACACTAATCGTAATTATTACGTCAACCTTGATTAAAAATAAACAAGATTTTTAACCAAAATTTTGAACGTGTTAGAAAGGAGTAAACAATTTAAAAAAAATAATTAAATAATGTGTTCTTTACTCTTTATAATAACAAACATTTTGACGTTAAAACTTTGTGTTTATTAATTTTGGAGCCTTTTTTTTCGTAATGCTGTTTTTCAGTGAAAAAATGGAGGTACTCATTTTTTTGATTCGTATCAAAATCAGATAATAGTTCTTACAGAAAAACAGGCAAAGAATATTTTTTACTGGAGATATTCATTATACCATTTCCTATTTTAGACAGGTGGGTTTAATTTATACACAGTTCGGTTAGGAAGAATTTTATTTTGTAGTAAGGACAGGAAGAATGCGAAGCGTCAAAAATTTTAGCGTCTGGTTTGGAAAAACATGAATTTAAATAGAATTAATATATTTATTCCCTCCAGCTGTTTTCTCCTTTTTTGGTTATATTTGTTTAGTGGTATATCAATCTCTGCGTTATTTAATGCAAAAATCTAAATATTTTGGATACAATTTTATAACTTCAATTAAATACATTTTGAACCCAACTGCATGTCCTCAAATACAGATAAAATGTATTGCGGGTCACTTTGCTTTAAAAATGTATTGTTGGCCATTTTTCGATAAAAAAGTATTGTTGATCATTTTACTATAAATATGTATTGTTTATATTTTTACTATAAAAATGTATTTTTATACTTTCATAGCGTTTTGTCATTGTTCACTATTTATCAGTAGCTGGGACCCTAACGGTTGCTACCACTTTTCGAGTGAGTGATGAAAAGTTATGTAATATCGGTCCTACTGTATGGCCGTAAA
Source organism: Acanthosepion lycidas (assembly GCA_963932145.1). Classification (NCBI taxonomy): domain Eukaryota; kingdom Metazoa; phylum Mollusca; class Cephalopoda; order Sepiida; family Sepiidae; genus Acanthosepion; species Acanthosepion lycidas. The sequence continues at coordinate 147,542,226 of OZ010573.1, forward strand.
TGCTCGATCTGAGGCAACAGCAATGTGGTTCTACAAAAAGATGATGGGAATACCATGGACTGAACATAGAAGAAATGAGGAAGTTTAAAGGAAAATAGAAAAAAGGGCACTTTTACTTAGAATCCGAAAGAGGTTGTTGAAAATTTTCAGGAACATAAGGATAGAGGATTTGGAGAATTTGACACTCACGGGGATATATTGAAAGTAGGAGCGAGTGACCTAGCTAATGACCTGTGGTGTAAGTGAGTGAAAAACAGGAATTGTGAGAGATAAACGAACAGTGGAACCTTGCTAAGCGCTGCTAGTAAGCACAAGAAGTTGTGGAGAGTCATGGTCCTGAAGAGACACTCTACACAGAACAAGAAGAAAGATATGAAGATTATTTATCATAAGATTCTTATCGTTTCCGAGACTCGGTGTTCTTTGAAACTAAGAATTACAAAAACTGACAAAGATTTGAACTCGAAAAGAAAACTCCATTTTAAACAACTTGGCGAATGTTGACACACTGTGTAACTGAATGACCGGTTGGTAGATATTTCAATTAATGTGAATGGACAGGAAGACATTCCTCTTTTTGTATGTCTGCATTTATAAATTCACAAATAATATCAAAGTAGTAGCAAAATCAAATTGTTAAAACAGATTTATGATCCTTGAAACAATGTTTATACAACAAAAACAATCATCAATAAATAAAAACAATTATAACAAGCGCCCGCATCCTAAAATGTATATAACAAGAAAAAAACACACGTCACACATCGCTTACGTCACACATCGCTTACGTCACACATCGCTTACGTAACACATCGCTTATGTCATGTTGATTTGAGGTCGACCACTCTCCTACCTCCGAGTTTTGTGCACACACGTGCGTCAATAAAAATTGACCCTTAATTTTCCAACCAAGTTTTTGTGTTATTTATTTACTTATTATTTTTGTGGTCCAACGACATTACCATCTGATACCGGACGAAAAACCAAATACCAACCAACTACACTTTCATCACATACTTATAACAGCTTAAACCATTTCAAAATTTTACTAAATTCACAAATTGACTATCTACTCTGATGATGACTTAAGAAAGTCGAAATATTGCGGCATATTCCCTGTACTTATCGTTCGAAATGAATTTTGAGCAATTTCTGATGGAATTTCCTCCTTGTCCGATAAGGATTATTCGCAAGTTGAAAAAGTCGATCATTTAAATTAACCGGTACATAATATGTCTTTCGTTTTTTTTTAAACAATATTTGCCTTGATGAAAATTTGCTGCATTTGCACCAACCTAATATATGAAACATGTGACCTGGCAAGTATTTCTTGAATCTTGCGCGAAAACGGGTAAAGGTTTTTTTTTTTCAACGAAGTATAAGGCGACATAATCTTGTATTATTCAGGTTGTCTGAATTTGGCCCATAATAAATAAATGAGAAAAAGCAGACAATAACTGAAACTGCTTATGTTAGACTTTTTTTTTCATAGACACATTAGTAAATTTATTTTCTTAATAGTAAAAATTATCTCTTTTTAAATATCGACATTACGTAATAACTGTATGTTGGTTTCATGCCTTCCCCTGGTTGGCCTCGAAGGGCTATTAATTCCCCTCCCAGGTACGGGGTTAGTCCGATAGTAGAAAATACAGTTGTTGGACGCGACTTCGAAATATAATTTCTTGCTAATTTCTTTTGAAAAGTTTCCTTTACTAATCAATTTAATTTGTCACTGGGATTTCAAAACAGTAAGAAACGTAGAGGCCACTATACGCAATTCTCTTTTGTTCTAATTTAACACGCCTGTCATATTTAATCATCTATGGTCGCAGAGAACATTGCATATAAACGAATATAAGTCGAGTTTTAAAGTTAACGATTCAAATAAACCAGGCTTCGACTGATTGAGATTAGCGAAACGCCAATCCTAATCGGAATATCGCTCTTAGTCAATATTCACAACTTACGAAATTGCACTAAAATTCTATCCTTGAATAAATAGCTGAATTGGAAGACAAGTGTGACATTTCATTGGAAAATTGTGTAATAATAGTAATAATAATATTATTAATAATAATAATATACAAAATTGGACTGCAAAGAAAGAGATGCAAAAATACCAGGATGTGGCTAGAAGAAGTTATGGGACACGAATGTAGAATCAATTGCTGTAGTAATGGCTGCGCTTGTAACACAAGCTAGAAAACTGAAAAAGGACTTTGGGAAAATTGAAACTGTGACCAGGATTGTAGAGCTCCAGAAAGCTGACATCATTTACTCGGCGGGGATTCTCCGAAAGGTTCTTGAGTAATAATGGATCAAATACAGTGATTAAAATTTGGCATTGTTTCAAGCTGATTGACCCCGATTTTATAAGAGGTTAGTGTAACAGAGAATCGGGTCAAGCCGATAAGAGTTGGTTTACGTATGGTGATGTAAGCACCACGTGTTATGTCCTCTTTCACAATGGGATGATTTTTTTTTTTAAAAGAAATGTGTAAAAAAAAAAAAATGCTGAAAAGAAATGTCCGGAATGGTCTTGATGTAGAACGTCCAGACGCTAAAAGTGACATGCATAACTTGACTTGTGATGTCTAATGCAGGATTTAAGTAAAAGAGGAAAATTAAGTCATATACAAGGTCATCGTTCAACAGTAACGACCAACTACAAAAGTATTAAGAATTTATGCCAGTTTTGCGAAAAAAATTGCAAGTCAGTCGGTGGGCGTAAAAGACATGCAGACCGTCACAAAAATAGATTTGATGACAAGAAAAAGTATATTTCTCAAGTTTACCAAGTTTGTGTCAAATTTTAAAAGTTTGTCCGGTTTAAAGAGTCACATCCGTTCAAAGCACAACCTGCCCTTATAGTCATGCGAATGTCATACTTGACAACCTCGATCGCAGCCATCATATATATATATATATATATATATATATATATATATATATATATATATATATGTATCACTAAAAATTATTTGTTTTCTTTCAACATTAAAATAAATTTGATGAAGCATTTTATTTTTCTTTAGGGTCATTCGTTGTGAAATGCCATTTAATTTCTTCAATTCTTTAAAAAATGGTGTTAATTTAACGCGGCACACAAAGGAGCTTTTACTTAAAATACGTCATCCGAGACATGTGATCGACTTATACGCGAATGTATATGGTGCGTGTTTGTGAAAAAGCTAACACGATCCTTATTAATAAAACAAAAACCAGTAAGGATTTTTTTTTCATTACCCTGCCAATGTTTCTGTTCGCGGGGAATTCCACCTTTTATAGCAGGAAGGGAATCCTAGATTTATGTCTTTTTTTTAAAGAGAATATTCTCGTTTGAAATTTGAAGGTTTATTTAGGAGAGTTCTGATTGCTTCATGCGACAGAATTTACAATGCTGCCAACATTCATATATAGCTCTTACACAGAATGTTACTTTTAATATATATATATATATATATATATATATATATATATATATATATTAATAATAATAATGGACTCTCCCTTCGGTTTCGACGTATGAGGATCTGCCAGATTATTGATTCAGTTATGAAAGTTTATGCGATAATCTTAAGTGGCATTTAAGACCCGCTAGTGATTTACAAAGGAGGCCACAAATGGAGCAGGTGTGAGAATTGTGAGATGAGATCATTGTTAGATTTGCTGACCTTTTAGATTTTGCTCTCGCTTATTGAAGATGATTCAGACAAGACATATATATATATATATATATATATATATATATATATATATATATATATATATATGTATCCACACCCGTTTTTCCCCTAGCACTAAGTCTCCATTGAGCAAGTTACACATAATCCCATCGTTGGTATTGGACATCATCTCTAAATTAGACTTCCATAATGTTAGCGGTGGGGACGGGATACCAGCCATTGTCCTCAAGAAATGTTCGCCTGAACTGGCTCCTGTCATTTCCAAACTATACAACTACTGCCTCAACGACTCCTGCTTTCCATCCTGTTGGAAGTCATCATCTGCTGTACCTGTCTTCAAGAATTCTGGCGACCCTTCTGACTCATCTAACTACCGTCCTATTAGTCTCCTACCACTCCTCTTCAGTCTTTGAATCTTTAATCAACGTCGAAGTGGTTAAACACTTTACATCCCATGATCTGTACTCTGATAAGCAATATGGTTTCCGCTTTGACCGATCTACAGCTGATGTGCTCACGGCCATAATTGAATTTTTTTACCAAACACTTCACAATAACGGAGAAGCTCTTGCCCTGGCTTTAGATATCTCTAAAGCATTTGATAAGGTTTGGCATGCCGGCCTCCTACGCAAGCTTTAGAGATACGTTAATGAAGGTCGTCCTTAAGGGATTCTCCTCCAGTTCCTTTCTCACGAACGTAGGTGTTCCACAAGGCTTTATATTGGGTCCTACACTTTTCCTTATCTTCATTAACGATCTTCTCGATGTCATCAGTTCCCAAGTAGGCATCTACGCAGACGACACTACTATTTACTCCTGCCTAAATAGCAAATCAGGTATCGCTGACAAAACTAACCTGGACGTTGGTCTCAAAAAGAACCTCCAATCGGTTGTTGACTGGAGCAGGAAATGGATTGTAAACTTTAATGCCTCAAAAACAAAACTGCTCTCTATTATCCATAACAGAGAATGCTCCTTGCCTCCTATTAGAATGTCTGATGCTCAAGTCCACGAGAACACCTCTTTGCGACTGTTTCGTCTCACACTTTCCGCTGACCTGAGATGGAACAATTGCAGTGAATCAATAGCTTCATCTACCGCAAGGAAAGCTGGTTCTCTATGTCGCGCCGAAAAGTTTTTCTCGCCCATCCTTCAAATCTATAAATCAACCATTCACCCTTGTATGGAATACTGCTGTCATATATGATCTGGAGCCCCCACTGTGCGTCTTAGGATCCTCGACACAATCCAGAGACAGATATGGAATGTGATTAGTCCTGATCTGGCATCTCTTTTGCAGTCACTCTCTCACAGACATGCCGTCGTCTCCCTCAGTCTTTTCTACAAATACTTTCACGGTAACTACTCCGACGAGCTATTTTCGCTAATTCACAATCTGCATGAATTTAAACGTGCCACTAGGTCGGCATTTCAGTCTCACCCTTTCAGTGTCGAAAAGGTTAAATGTAGCCGTCTCTTCTACTTCAAGAGCTTCATGTCTCGCACTTCCTCTCCGTGGAACTTCCTTCGTCTTACTTGCTTCCCTGATAGCTATAATCTCCAACTATTCAAATGCAATATCAATCGACATCCCCAAATGCCTTGATCTATTCCCCGTCCTTCTCTTCATCTTTTCCTCAGTCACACATCTTTACTCTCGCTCCCACTATCTGTAAACCCTTGCGTGCTAGTGGCCTTGCTTCGGGTAAAAAGTTTTACATATATATATATATATATATATATATATATATATATATATATATATATAAAAGTGAACATAGAAGTCAACACTTAGAGGCGACAGTCTGTTTCATGCTATATGCAATCGTCAGGCCACATATACTGTTATTTTTCTCGGCTATTTATATATATACGGGTTAGTGGTGCATGGTGGGTATTCTATTATGGCGGTTATTTTACCGGAAGTCGTTTGTTTATTTATTTGGGTCAAATTATATTGCTTGTTTTTATTATTTATTTTTTGTTTCTTATTTTATTTATTTATTAACGTAGTAAAAATTTGTTTATATCACTTATTTAACAGTTTTGTTTTGATTTGGGAACTTAATTAAAGCTATTTGTTCAATTTTGAGGTTGATTGTTGTAGTTCATTCTAACTATTATTTTGGCGGGAACAGTTTTTAATTGATTACCTTTATTTGGGATTGGTTTGTTTACTTATTTACTTGTATGAATTTAGGTCAATTTATTTTACTTGTATATTTTCTCTTTTCGGTTTTCGATTTTTAAGTAACATAGTATTTATTTATTTTTTATTTCAATTTTTTTCTTGTTTGTTTATTAGTATATTTATTTGTTTTTATTTTATTTTTTCCGTTTTTCATTTTTTAGGTTACGTAGTAAAAATTTATTTTCATGTCTGCATTTTGAGATGAGCTCGGATCTTTTATTTAATAATTTATTTTGGTCGGGGAAAGTAATGATAGCTATTTTTTCCTCCAAGCAAAGTTTGCAAGTTTTCAAGATTTCACCTACGCGGAGCGGATCGTCAGGTACAAAATTCTTGAACGTCCGTATATATATATATATATATATATATATATATATATATATATATATATATATTATAATATTTTTTGTTTAAAAATATGTTTCCTTCGCTACATAAGAGTTCTCATGTTTCAAAAACGAGAGCCGAAACCATCCAAATAATTATTAAAATTAAGTTGAATTGAGGTGTTTAGTCTCGTTTCACCTTCAAGCGAAATTTTAGGAACCACTGCCTTCTTAAAAATAAAAACAAAAATACTAAGGAATTCCGGATTATGCACCCAACGTGTTCTTTTCTATTTTCTGCATACCTGCGCACTTTTATATATATATATATATATATATATATATATATATATATATATATATATATATACACGGACGTTCAAGAATTTTTTTACATTCAATCCTCGGCTGATTTTTAGTGAACTTTATTTAAATACAGATGGAATTTTTCTCTGTAACAAAAAAGTTGTTCTGATGATGTTGTACAATGTTTCGGAATAATGCCGTAAAAAGAATTTTTAATGTGTTTAGTTATACTTAAATCTTTTTTAATAGAGATTAAGTTATATTAAATTTTAACACTGAATATCTATATTTTTCAATTTATACAAAAAACAAAATCGAATATACATACATACATACATACATAAATACACACACACACACACACACACACACACACACACACATATATATATATATATAATGAAAAACAGACCACTTTAAGGTACCATTACAATAATTTATTTCACCAAAATCCTTTTAAAGGACTCCGGATCATCAGGTAACACTTCCAAATACACACGTAAAACCAGCACACACGTTTCTGTCCCTTGTGCTCTCTCTCTCTCTCTCTCTCTCTTATTCGCTCTCCCTATATATATATATATATATATATATATATATATATATATATATATATATATATATAATTAAGTTATAAGGAACTTGGTAAACCGAATTGGTAAATTCAAAGAGGATGAAATCCTGAGAGCTCAGTGTGAGGACAGAGCTAATATGTAATGAAAAACAAACCACTTTAAGGTACCATTACGATAATTTATTTCACCAAAATCCTTTTAAAGGACTCCGGATCATCAGGTAACACTTCCAACAACGAAATGAAAGAAAAATGTTATTGAAAATTGATGGGTAGTGTAATTTTTGTAATTTAACAGGGGGGGATGAGGGGGTAGTGAAAGAGACAAGGTAGAGTATAGAGAGGGGTTAATTTCATATCTCTTTTAAGCGTGCTTTACATTGGGGTAGGAGGAGTGACCAGACCTTGACCTATTTAGATGGTTAACTTAACGGAAATGATGTATAGAAATGGGAAGGGAGTAGGGAGAAAGGAAAAGGAAAAATGGAAAAAAGAGAGGAGACAGAAGACAGTAATACAGATACATACAAATGAGTGTTACGGCAAGGAGAGAGGGGGAGAGGGAAGTAAATCGAAAGAGGTTGTAATTGTGTTTTAACAAATTTAAGTAAAGGATAGATTTCAATGCTTGATAGAAATTTAGATGTCTAATATATATATATATATATATATATATATATATATATATATATGATGAATTGGAAAAAGTGTTTTTGTGTCACATGTTTCATCCTTTAGGTATTCATCGGACTTGTTTATGTTTGTGAAAACTTTTTAGACTTTCTCATACACTTTCCCGCCCAAATTGTTTTTGATATATAATAGAAATTATATATCGTCTTCACACACACACACACACACACACACACACACACACACACACACACACTTACTGGCTGCGATGGATAAATTATCGCCATAGTATATTTTTCATTTCGCGCATATGCTTGTTTTCTATTTTGTCACCTGCACAGTATAGTAGTCAGTGGGCATCGTCTGTGAGGAAAAAGAGCACCATGATGCAATTCACTCCGCCATAAATTTGTACTGCTTGGTCGGAAGCTTCAATATAAACATTTCAGAGTGTTTGAGTGTCAGTCTGAGGACAGTGCAGAGGATTCGGAAAGAGTTGGACGATTCTTATGATTATTATGAAGGTATTAGCGATGTTAGTCCTCCATTCATTTTTTCCACAGGGCCTCAAACTCAACATGGTGGCCTGCATCAAGTGCCTAGAGTAGGAAGTGCTGCCCTTGGCCAAAAGGGTGGATGTTGTATTCCAGTAATCCTATGACTGATCCAAATCGAATGTTTTTTTGCGCAAGCGATTCTTAAAATCATTGCAGGTTCAATATTCTACAAATTGTTGAAATGTGTATTTCGGTAACAGTTTCGCTCGATTTCCGATTAAATGAAAATTCCTTTCGAATTTAGTTAGCGCTTGTATTGTATGATCCTATCTTTAAGGATTAAAATGGTACCAATTTATTTCAATTCATAAGGAATGCATAAGACCGTGGAAAGATGCATTTCACGACACTTGAATGTCAATTTCTTTTTTGAATCCCGTGTGTACTTTTTGATTTACATTATGTTTTAAAAATGAATGTTTAATTTGTAAAATAAATCTATATAAGCCTTGAGAAATGACGCTGAGTATGACAACATGCAAAGTATATAAATATGATTTTAGCTGTTGTATAGACGTATGATACAATGATAAAAGGAATCAGTGGAAATGTAAACTGTAACTAAAATAAAATTGATTATACACTTAAAAAAGAAATCGTTGCCATTATTGCTGTCCGCAATAAGTCGCACGACATAAAATCTTAAAATTTGGTCATTGCTGTTGGATTGTGATATATTGCAAGAATGGTCACTTGGTATTATATTCGGAACTGTTGATTCCGCCTTTGTAATGGCACAAAACTGTTTACAAAACGAAGAAAAATTCTCGACCATCTTGACAAAATCTGACCAAACAACCAATGATCAAAGTTACATTAGAAAATCCTTTCTTAATACTCTTACCCATTATCTCTGTATATATATATATATATATATATATATATATATATATATATATATATATATACATACATATATATATATATATATATATATATATATATATATATATATATATATATATATATATATATACGCATACACACATACACATATATATACATATATATATATGTATGTATATATATGTGTGCGTGTATGCGTGTGTATATCTATATCTTTATATATACACGCATACACACACACACACACATATATATATATATATATGTATGTATATATGTATGTGTGTGTGTATGCGTGTATATATTATATATATATATATAATATATATAAATATATATATAATTATTTAAAAATATGATTCCATCGCTACATAAGAGTTCTCATGTTTCAAAACAAGATCCGAAAACTTCAATATAATTATTTGAATTAAACTGAATTAAAGTACCAACCTCTGTTCCATCTTCAAGCGAAATGTTTTTTGGGAATATATATATATATATATTATTTTATATACGCGGTACTTAGTGGAAAGCATTCAATATAAGTGATGGTGATGTATGGATATGAGTTTGAGACCCTGGGTTTCACGCTTTTGCGATCATCAGACAAACTAGGTTTATTTTTTAAAATTGGATCTATTCATACTTGTGTGATTATGTTTGGTGGTTGGAGGAAGACTACCATACGCATAGACACATACATACAGGGGTGCGCATTTTAGTTCACACCAGCACATCCATATAAGCAATTCGAGGCTAGACACAGATACACATCCATGCGTTCGGGCATACATACATACGCATAGTCAAACAAGCATAAATAGCTCCAATTTAAAAAAATAAACCAGTTTGTCTGATGATCTCAAAAGCGTGAAAGCTTGGGTCACACACACACACAAACACACACGCACACACACAGACATACACACACGCACACATACTGTCTGTGGATGGCAATACATATGCTCTTGAAAAATTTATTTCCGTTGAAATAATTACGACTAATAATGCAAGACTCTTCGTTAAATCGAATCGAGATCTCTCAGTCACTGTGTGTTTATCTAAAAATAAATACGCTTAAATTCACCTTCATCCCTGCCGTGCGCCACCGGCTTAATGGTACAATCCCCAACTGACGCCAATTCTGTCGGGTTTCGATCCTAGCTTTAGTTAACCGGACGTCTAGTCACACTGATGAGTGTGACTGTCTGTGGATGACAATGAATATATATATATATATATGAAGAAAAATATAAGGAAAAAACAAACAAAAATCCTTATATGCAATTATGCTGTTTTAATGTTGCATATAAGGATTTTTGCTTGTTTTTTCCGTATATTTTTCTTCATATTGTCGGATCTATATCCATATATTTGCTTACACACACACACACACACACACACACACACACACACATATATATATATATATATATATATATATATATATATATATCAAGAAATATAGTCTTAAGGTGTGCTATATTTATGGGATAAAGTGCTCAATATCAGAGATAGAGCGTGTGTAAATATAAATATACAGATGAACATTGAAATCAACACTCGGATGCGACAGGCTGTTTCATGCTAAACGCAATCGTCAGGCCGCCTTTAGGCACGCAGCGTTACAGAAGCTAAATTCCTATTTGGCTAATCGTCTATTTAATACTGATTTTGAAGGTTTTTAAAAATGAAAAAAAAAAACTAAAATCGAAAAGTTTATTTCCTAATCTTGAAATAGCTATAAATATGGCCAAAAGTATTAGATCCAAAAGTGATTAGATAATATTTTCAAAAATTCTTTATCTATCGCATTGTTATTTAACTAATGAGAATAAACGAGTAATAAGAAAATTGAATTGCATCGATTTTGTTATATAAAAATTTACACTGGCGTAAAATAAAATTCGAAACACTTTGAAGGACGATGCCGATTTTTATCCGGGTACATTTAGTCACTTCTAGATAGCAGATATATCAGGTCATCCCATAAGTTCTGTCTGAATTTTACCTTTTTTTTTTAAATGAATGAAATTTAAAGAGTATTTTATAATGTCTAACGGAGCTGAACATTATTTTTATGTTTAGATGTTTTTAAACTGATCAAATTTTATTTCAGAGAACAATAAAATTAAATTTTGTTTGATTAAAACCCTGCTAACATGGAAGTACCGAAGAATCATTTGAGGCAAATAATGCTTTATGAGTTCAAGAAAGAAAACTCAGCAGCCGAAGCGGCTAGAAACATTCACTCAATTTATGGAGAGGAATGTGTGAATGAAATAACTTGCAGAAGATGGTTTGCAAAATTCAGAGGTGGAGATTTTACACTTGTAGATGAAGATCGAACCGGACGTTGAGTTTGATGAAAAGCTTCTTGAAGCAGCCCTTGAAGAAAATCCTGCTTTATCAATTGAGAAATTGGCAGTGGTTCTCAGTTCAAACCATACAACTGTTCATCGTCATCTTCAACAACTTGGAAAAGTTCCTAAACTTGGAAAATGGGTACCTCATGAATTGTCTGAAAACAACTTCAAATCCCGAGTTGACATCTGCTCTTCTCTCCATTCTTGCCAAATTGTTTCACCTTTTTTGGATAGACTTGCGATTGGCGACAAAAAATGGATCTTTTATTGAAATGTTAAGCGTCGTAGACAGTGGCTTGGTAAAGGGGAAGGACCCCAGCCACAGCCGAGAAGGGAACTTCATGGGCAAAAGTTTCTTTTTCAATCTGGTGGGATCGCCAAGGAATAATCCACTTTGAATTCTTATCGCCTAATGCAACAATTAATGTTCAGATATACTGTCAGCAATTAGAGCATTTGAACCAAGCTTTGAGGAAAAAAAAGACCTGCTCTAGTGAATCGAAAAGAGGTGATGTTTCAGGACAATGTGCGACCCCACACAGCAAGAAGCACGTCACAAAAGATAGAAGACCTTGGTTGGGAGAAAATTCCTCATACATCTTATTCTCCCGGTCTTGCTCCTTCAGACTACCATTTGTTTCGTAGCTTGCAGAATCATTTGGAAGAAACAGCTTTTGTAACACAGGAAGAGGTTAAAACTGACATTTGAGAGTTCTTCGAATCAAAGTCAAAAGAATTTTTACAGTAAGCTTGTTAATAGATGGAAGGAAGTCATAGATAATGAGGGAAAATACATTGTTGATTGAATCTGTAATTAGATGTAACTTGTTTTCTTTATTCAAAATTCGGACAGAACTTATGGGATGACCTGATACTATTAAAATTTTCAAATGATCTTCTGTCATTATGTAACGTACACGCCTACCAGTACATCGTCTGTATCTGAACTTTAGACGGTGACACATACCGTGATAAAATCTCAGTGTGATGAAAGAATCAGGTGCCTTGTCAGGGAGACGTACGTGTGCTTCTTTTGTTCAATTAGAGCTGTTTGAGAGAGGGTTGAATTGTGAACATTCGAAAGGCTAGATGGTCATGTAGGAAAATTGCTGCTTTTGTTGGATGGTGTTGCTTTGATGTTCTCAACAATGGACAAATGAAAATTCCCACATACCTGGACTATGCTCTTGACAGCCATATACTACACCCACTTGTTAAGATCAGCATATTATTCGGGCTGTACTGACAGGCCACACGGCGTTAAAAAATACAGATCAGAGCAAGTGTGGCTCCGAGACTTGTAACGCGGGTACAGATACGTGTTTCACTAACCAAACTTCAACGTGGAGTAAAAAACTGTCATGCACATCTTTGTGGGTGGGGTACTTGTGCTCCTGATAAGAACAGACTCTGCCTTCATGTAAATTATGGTTATTTTCATATGAAACATAAATCTTTGGCAAAATTGTACTTACGTAAGCAACTATAGGCTACAAGTCTTACGTTTGGTGTTTATTGAGTGAAAACTGTACACTGATGGGATGAGAGTTGTTGCATTTAGAATGTATGCCAAGAAATCTGTTCAACTCGTTCTGCTAGTATTCCTGCAGCGAAAAAGTGATATACGGTTCCGGAAAATACTTGCCCACATGATTTTCGTGTCAGTCAACATACTCTGGAAGATGTCTGACAACTTCACTGGACGGTATGATCATCAGATCTGTCTCCTGCTGAATATGTATGAGGTATGACGCGAAACTAGTTCGCCTACATACAACGTTTCTATTGTGTGAACAGGTGAAAATAGACTGAAATAATGCGTCATATGATGGTATTTACGATCTGTCTTATCATATGTATACAAGAATAATGACCTGTGTGAAATGATGTTTAAGCATTGTCGATACACGTCTTAATTTAGGATCCCACGCACGGAGTTTTGATATTATTTGCCATAAGCTCAGCTATGTTTAATTTTCAATAAATAGAAATACATAATTAGGGTGTTGAACTTTCATTTTCTTATATATATATATATATATATATATATATATATATATATATATATATATATATATATGCAAGCGAGCTACCCTTTCACTGTCAAAACGGTTGAATGTACCCGTCTCTTCTACTCAAACAGCTACTCTTCCTGTACTTCCCGTGTGTGAAACTCCCTTCCCCTTACTTGCTTCCCCGATGGCTATAATCCTCAAATATTCAAGTGTAATGTCAATCAACATCTGACACCATGAGCTTGTTCCCTGTCCTTCTCTGTATTCTTTCCCCAAACATGTCTCTTTACTCTTGTTCTCAATCCTCTGTAACCCCTTGAGTGCTAGTGGCACACTGGCCTTGCTTGGAGTGAATTTCTTAATATATATATATATATATATATATATATATATGTATGTATGTATTTATATTTTCAGACATTGAAACATCAGTGACATATCTACACAAACCCACATATCCAAGAAATTATAAGTCTTTTCAAACATTTTTTGCTATCGAGTAATCACTCCTGATTACGAATATCAATTTTTAAAAAGAATTTCTAAATTTTAAGAGTAGGCGGTAAGTCTGTTATGTAAATTCATTTTACGCAACCCAATTGTCTTTACATTTTATTCTCTTTTGTTAAAAACTGATAAACTGAATCTCACCAAATTTCGTTCTCTTTCAAAATGTAAAAACTTCATTTAATCTCTCTTTTAAAAGACGTATTTAAATTATCTCTCTTTAACCTGTCTCTCTTTTAAATTGCCCCCTTTTAATATGTATCCCTTCTAATCTCTATTTATCTTTCAAGCTCTCTCTCTCGATTTCAGTTTGTCTCTGTCATTAAAAATCTACTTGCAATGTTAACAAATAATTCAAGTGCTAAATATAATTTTTTTATCAAGCATGAAAATTAATTTGTCTTTATTTGCGATAAAATCATCCGATATCTCCTATATATACAAAGAACGTATATATATGACTGGATACATATATTCTCAAAGATTACTCAACTAGTGTAAACTTGTGCAAGAAGAACCTAAATTTAATAAATATTTACATCTCAGAATCTTACATAGTCATACGTCTATGATTTAAATTTCCTCTATGCTACCTAGACTTTATGAATTTAAGCACAGTACTAGATTGACAGATAGGTCTCATTTTATAGTTGAAATGGCTAGATGTAACCGTAAATTGTTCTCTGCTAACAGTTTCTTCTATCACACTTCTTGTTCGTGGAAGTCTCTTTCGGATTCTTGCTTTTCAGTCAAGTTTGATCTTCACATATTTAAATGCAATGCCAATTATCATTTCTTAATTTCTCTTCTTTTTATTTTCTTTCTCCTTAATAAGGTTTTTTCTTTTTCTTATATTTATCACACTCAGTTCATTTCAAAGGGAAATAGAAAATGGATTTACTTGAAAGATATTTCGCTCTTGCCAAACAACTGAAACGATAATATTATTGTTTCCATCGTTATTGGTAAAATTAGGACCACATTCTACAAAGTCTCATGCAAATTGATTGGAAGAACCTTGACGATATTATTTTTTTTAATAAAGCAGTTACAACATTCGAAGAATGCTGCAACATTGGCTATAGTTGCTAATTCCTTGATCTCCAGTGGAAGCCATCAGCTACACAAAAGGGGAAAACAAGTTCGCAGACTAATCAGCAGTGATTCGCTGAATCATGTAAATTTCATTTAAAGAAATGATTTAAGGAAAAAATAAACTGAATCTGACTGCGAGAAAAGAAAAAAATAAGATGTTTTCGGATTTTTAAATTTAGACGAATATCTCAGTCCAAAGCAGGAGACTAGTCATCCGAAACAAAGAAATGAAAATATGTTAGTGTATATCCCTGTCCTCATCGATCGCAAAGTAAAACTCGAAAACAAATGTTTGAAGTATCCGAAACTTGCCCTAAAAAATAATGAGTATATTTTAAGGCGACGGTAATACTTGTAATCAATGGGGAACTTGGAACGGTTCTGAATAGCTTTGTTGATAAAAGAGAGTAAGAATTAGAAATTAAGAGTTGGATTGAAACTCTTTTGATAACAGCATTGTTGAAAAGAACGTCCAGAAGAAATGAAAAGAACATTGTGAAGTCTTGAGTCTTATATAGAAATCTCAAAATCTGATATTGTTAAGCGGAAGTAAAACAGATGCTCTACTCCGATCGCTGCCTCGAATGTCGTGTGATAAATAACTGGTTTCGTGTTGCGTTCGCAAGTGTGTGCCAAAAGCAAACACTTCTCAGATTCAGCGGCCAGTGTTACACGGGCATCCAACTAGTCCGACTCACTCCAGAATCAGTCATCTCTCAATTATTTACTATGAAGTACCCGAAAGCAAAAACACACACAAAAAGAGACACGATCTCTATTCCCTGCACATTGTTGTTCAGATATTCTCCGTAGATGCTATGAAGTCAAATGCAATAATAAGAGTACTCTATATTATAAGATCTACTTCCTATTTGTGTTGCTGCAGAATTTATGCTAAGTAAGATGTGTCAGAAGGTGAAATTGTGTGAAGGCCTAAAATGTGCGTGTACATTATACATTTATCCACAACAAATAAATTAAACGAACAGATGAAGACTACAATTTGAAGAAGTCAAGGAAAAACAGCGTAGTTATAGTTTTCAGCAACATAAATATATATATATATATTTGACATACACAAAGTGATGATAGGTTGCTTGTTAAATGTGGCGAGTGAGATAAGATTGCAAAGAGTATCCATGCAGAGATTTGGTGAATGAATATTAATGAATTTTAAAGGTTAAATGTCAATTGTTTGTGTTCAAATAATAGTGTGTGACGATTGTAAGTGTTGATTCAACTTATTCAGAGTTGTGTGCCTTTGACTGATATGCTAAAGTTGATTAAATGTACAATTACTATTACGTAGTGATAATGTCACTTTTTTTAGTAAATTGAACTTAAGTTTCTTCACGCGGCAATAGTAGTGCGAGTTGTGTTGAGTTGTTGAGAGGCTGGTAGTGTTATTGAGTCCGTGTGTTGGAACGCGTGGAGTCTGCTGGCATTTCTTGAAACTCAGTGTCTGACTGACTTCAATTAAGTCGAGCGATTCTTTTTTATATATTTTTGGGGATTTCAAATAGGCTCCAGACAGCTGCGCGGGAAAAAAGGATTTGTCACAACTTGCTACATTTTTGTGTCCTTTTAACCAATGCGAAGTTGAGTTTGAAAAAGTGAAGTGATGATTGGTTAAAGGTCAATTTGGTGAAGAGTGCATCTTCTCGTGAGGGGTCACAGGCAAATATGGAGGATTCCATAGTGGATGTGCTTCTGTGAGACTGGAAATTTATTGCTAGGCAAATCATGTAAAATTGTTAGAATTTGAAGAATCAGTTTAACTCCAGTTCAGTTTGAAACTTAAACATTATTTTATGAAAAATTATTAAGAATTATTTTTTCTCTCCAATCAACCATACATTTTTATACATGAAAATACTTTTTCTAAGTTGCAAGTAAGTATTTTCAAAATAATTTAATGTGAGACTTCTGCAAGTAAAATTAAACTTTAAGTTTTTAATGCATTTGAAGTTTGGCTACTTACAGAGTAATCTCATCTTAGTTATTTATTTGCAAATAATTAGCGAATAAATTCTATGAATAATGACTGAATATGGTGCTTAATGATGGCTATTTAAGCTTATTATAATCTCCTTTACTATCTGCATACACACGCACTTGCATACGTACACGCACAAACACACCTCTCACATCTGTTTATATGAATGAGGCCATCATTACTGAAGATTTGTCTGTGGATAAACTTTGTTTCTTTCGCTAGGAAATTGTTTGAATGTTGTAGAATTATCCTCCGCCAAAGGAAAAAAAAAAAAAAAAAAAAAAAAGAGAATGAATCGTAAACAACTATGTTATGGAAATAGACATTTCTTTCTTTCTTTTTCTTTCTGTCGTTATTGTTTTTTTCTTTCTGTCTTTCTTCGTTTGCATTTTGAAACGACAAGATTCTGTTATTCATCAACGCACAAAAAATAAAATAAAAGTAAAAAATAAAAAAAGGACAAAATAAAGAAAGAAAAACGTGAACTTTGATCTTGAGCAAAAGATGTGCAAAAAGAGTTCTTGCTTTGCATATGGAACAAAACCAACTGAAGACCCAGGTTTCTATGTAGACAATTCTCCCGGAACTGGAAAAGAAATCTATCTAAAAAAGGTTAATAATGACATTGAGAACTAATATCAACTTGCCCAACCCACTTCTATCTGTTTGCCTGTCTGGCATGGAATTATAAGAACACTTTTCTTAGTTATCAGCATTTATATTTCTTGTCTATTCAGATCTACACGGTGGTTGTGCATATGCACATTGCTATGGTAAACTTGATTTATTTATATATTTATGCAATAATTGTACACAGACACACACACACACACACATGCACTTATTAATATGTCAATTTTCCATAGCAGAACCCGTGTTTGATATATACTAAGATTATCTTGTCAAATGATTTAGAAAGATTGGTTGTGTTAATTATTGTTAAATAGTGACCGGCGCCACTACAACTGTATAATTATTTAAAAAAAACATACGGATATCTGTATGATTTATTTGATCATTGGAGAACTGATACGTAATATCGGTCCTCTTATAGACAATCTCCACACCGATGAATAAACTTGAATCAACAGCTGTGATTCTACAGAAGATTTCTGAGAATACCATGGACTGAACATGTGAACAACGACGATGTTTTAGAGAAAATGGAAACAAACTTATATTTAACATCAGAAGAAGGCAGCTGAAAGCCACATAATGAGGAAAGTGATCTTGGAGTATTTGACACTCAAAGGACATATTGAAGACAAAAGAGACAGAGGTAAATAAGGCATAACCTACCTAACGAGCTTGTGCAGATGGATAGCAAAACAGGGTTGAAGACAAAATTTACTACAAAAGACAAGAAATTGTGGAAAGCCACAACAATGAACATTCTGAAGGTAGACGGCACATAGAAGACGAACGATTTGTATACACACATCATTTCTATTCATACAATGACTTTGCCTCCAATAAAGTTCATATCAGATAATGACACAATGTTTAGACATTGTTTCGGAATCACATCATCAGTGACATTAATTCAAGGTGACTCAGTAATATCACACGATACCGCAAGGCTCTCATATTATGGGAGTATCAGGCGAGATATCCAGTGATATCTATCTATCTATCTATCTCTCTATCTATCTATCTATCTATCTATCTATCTATCTATCTATCTATCTATCTCACCCTGTTCCTTCCTATCTATCTATCTATCTATCTATCTATCTATCTATCTATCTATCTATCTATCTATCTCACCCTGTTCCTTCCTTCCTATCTATCTATCTATCTATCTATCTATCTATCTATCTATCTATCTATCTATCTATCTATCTACATTGTGCTATCGGCAAATTGTCGCCATTTATATTTTTTAATTTCGCGTATGCGTGTTGCTTGTTTTTGATTTTATCGACTGCTCAGTATAGTAAGATCAGTTGGGCACCTTTTGTGAGAAACAGAGCACCATGACGCAAGTCACTCCGCCAGAAATTTGGGAATGGTATACTGTACCGCTTGGCATTCGCGCCTGAAGCTCCCATGCGAATATTTCAGAGTGTTTGGGTGTCAATATAAGGACAGTGCAGAGAATTCGGAAAGAGTTGGATGATTCTAATGATGATTACGAACGTATTGCCTCCGTACATTTCCCCACAGGGCCTCAAACTCAACATGGAGGCCTAAATCAAGTGCTTTTAGGAGGTAGCACTGCCTTGTGTCAAGAGGGTGGTTGCTGGAAGATCCTATGTCTCGCAACTGGCTCCATACCACACGTGCCGGAGAACGCAGGCATGGCTGTCAGACAATTTCTGCGACATCATCCCTTACATCCCCAGACTGCACCTCACTTGATTATTATGTGTGGGACGCAGTTGAGTGAGAGACAAACAAAATTCCTTGTAACACCAAAGAGAAATTGAAGGCAAGGATTATGGCAGTATTCACCAACGACTGCCCAGAAGAGTTGTAGGAGATTCCGTAGTCGTCTGGAGCCAATTGCGATTTTATTGAATAAATTCGCTCTTTAGGATTTAAAGATATTTTTGTGTAATTTTGGTAAATATATTTGTTAAAATGAGATATCATTGTTATTTTCATTTTGGCGTCATTTAGACGACAATTTATTCATCGCGATCTGTATCTATTCTAGTCTGCTCTTTTATCTATCTGCTGTAGACTATTCAATCTATCTATCTATGTAAAACGTGGTGCGGGGGAGAAAAGATAAATAAAACTGTCTAAATTTTCATTTTAAGACAATATTCCATTAAGAATTATCCTTTCTAAAAGGAATTTGATGCCAAAGAACGAAACATACTTCCAGAACACAACTAGAATTTCTCCAACTAAATGCACATAGTCACTAACCTATGCTCTTCATTCATGTATAGAATTGCATGTACATACTTACTGAGTACAGTAATAATATGTAGTACAATAATCAGTCAGTTATGTGCCATGCGTGATACACGCTTAGACGATCATGTATCTTTTGATACATGATTGACGAGGCAAAGGATGTGCTACTATGTTCTAATGGATTGAAGGGTCCATTTGTGATCGAACAGTACAGCATTGGTTTCTGAAGATCTGCAGTTGGACATCAAGTTTGTAGAGGACGTCTATTTGCAATTGATAATCAACATCTGTAAAAACTTGGTGAACAAAACCCACGTCAATGTCTAAGAGAAATGTTTCAGATAAATGGTGTAAGCATTTCAACAATATCGTATCATTTTATTATAATTAGCAAAGTGAAGAAACTCGATAAATAGGTTCCATATTAAGTAAGTGGAAGTCAAAGAGTTAGACGTTTTGGAAGTTGTTCGATGTTGCATCTTCGAAATTCGAATGAGCCATTTCTTGATCAAATAGTGACTCATGATGAGAAATGGATCCTTTCTGATATCGTAAAGAACTGTTAAATGACTTAATCGTGACGAAGCTTATTTCTAAAAGCGAAATTCCACCAGCAGAAAATTTTGGCAGCTGTCTGATGGTCCACCATTTGTGTTATTCATTACAGCTTTCTGGAATCTAAACAGGGCATCACTACCAAAGTTTAGTGCCAGAAATTGGATGGAATGCCCATTCAGTTAAGCAAAAAATAGTTCATTAAAATGAAGTTAAGCAAAATTCAGTTAAAATGCGACTGGCATTGCTTAATCGACGAGATCTAATTCTGTTTCATGACAATACTTGGCCACACATCCTGGCAAGGATGACACTGCAGATGGTCACCGACTTGGGGTACAATGACATTTTGCCACATCCACCATATTCCTCTGATGTCTTGCCCAATGACGACCACATCTTGAGAATTTTGAAGCCAAAAGACATACCTTTATTCTAAAATCGGGCATTATTAGAGTGTACTTCAGTTTCATTGGAACCCTAAGAAATAATTAATATATATATATAAATATATATAGTTGTAGAGTGGATAAATGAAACGGCCAAATATATCAGGTGTGTACGCGTGTATCGGTGTGCATACGCAGGCAAGCAAATAAATAATCGTTAAATTTATGCATGAGGTGTAAACGTAATGGTACTCAATGCGCTATACACATATCCACACACACGCTTATATATATATATATATATATATATATATATATATATATATATATATATATATATATATGTGTGTGTATGTTTTTTGTTGACTGCACATATTACATAACACTGTAAAATCAAATTAATTCAGTTTTCTCATTTCTATCTTTCAGAATGTGTTTTCTATCAATGCTCAATGTCACGGTTCTTGTTTATAGAGATAAATATTTTACATATTAAGTTTTAAAAATGAAATTAAAAAAATTCAATGTTTTTATTCATTTCAAGTCAGGCCTTGATGATATTTAGAAAAAGCCATTGTCTTGTTGATGTCTTTTTTTTCTTTTTTTAGTATTGCTTAATTATTCAAATAATGGCTCATTCTATCCTAAAATGGTAACCATATCAGCATTTGGGTTACAGCTTGGGAGAAAAAGGTAGTAAGCAATATATAAAGGGAAGTGAGCAATGTTGATATTTTTAATAATCTATTTTACAACTTTAACAAATATAGATTATAATATTATAACGGATATAAAACAGATGACAACGAAAATGGTTAATCATGTGGAACTGTTGTAATTATGAGAATTTTACTAATAGAGTTTTACTTCATATGCAAACCCATCAAAAAGACGACTGCATATCACAACAGTGCCATGAAAATGGACTTGACCCACGCAACACCGGGTATCATAGCTAGTAATAAATAATAAATGTGTAGTATATATTATTTACATATGTAATATACATGCATATGCAAATACATACGTATCCATAGTGAGAAAGTGTATGTGGATGTGAGCGGGTGTGCACGTCAGTGAGTGAGAGAGAGAGAGAGAGAGAGAGAGAGAGAGAGAGAGAAGGAGAGAGTGAATAAGAAATGGAGAAAATTTTATTAGACAACTTTTAACTTGGGGTTGTCAAATTCTGTCAGGTAAAATTTATACATCTTCATAAATATATGTTGAATGATTGTGGGTGGTCCTGAAAAAAATTAATTCATTTAATTTAAAGATGTACTGTTTATAATAATAATAATAATAATAATAATAATAATAATAGACTTATAAAGATCTCTTTAATACATCATATGCATATGTATATATGTACAGACATATATATGTATCTGTTTGTCTATTAAAATGAACGACACGAGGAAAACTTATTTTTACAACGTGTTTTGTCCATTGAGAAACTTAATCAAGGCAAATGTAGAAATGTATTAAAATGTGGTGCATATTATGAGGATATGTAGGATAGATAAGGGTTAAACCTCGACTTGAAGAGGTTAAGATTATAATGATCGAAGAAGCATCCTCTAGAGAGTTCGTTCTATAAATCAACAGTTCTGGAGAAGAAGTTGTTTGAGTAGAACTTCCTCCTCCCCAATCGAATATGAAAGGAAGGAAGATGAGCAGACACCTGACATATCCTAGTTGTGAAGGTCTCAATTGGTGGAAAAATGGCTTCACCCGAACAGCTGCCATGAAAGTAGCAAGAGGCTAACAACATTTTGTCTGTGAGAAAAGAGGTGGTAGGGTGGAAAATAATTCATCAACCACAAAGCCGTTCAAATAAACTTTATCAAGAATGCAAAGTGAGGATTGGGCAGCTCCAACCTATTTTGGTTCGATCTGCCTCTGGAGCGGTATGTGGAACAGACCATTTTTCCAGCACCTTTAGCAATAGACCGTATATACGAGTTTCACTTGAGATGTCATCAACGTGGTTTTCGTTCTGTCAGAGGACGGTAAGTGCGACGCTGAGATCCGAAGACGTTCAAGACTGAGATCCGTAGATGCTCAAGACTAGAAGCTTCATTGAAAGTGCAAATATTCATCATGAGTGGAAAAGAAATCATGGGTCTACTGTGTGATGATGAAACGTGGTTTAGAAGTATTCAAAGTTTACAATCCAGTTCGTCTCCCACTGAGATGTTTGAGCTAGATCATAGGAGAGATCAGCTGCCAAACCCTGTTCATATAGATTTGGAGAGCTGTTACCATAAACATCGGTGTCATCTGCATTTATATTTATTCACGATCTGAAAATGTTTTCAGGTAGATAGTTGATATATAACAGAAAATAAGGTGGGACACAAGCTAGATTCTTGTAGTACACCTACCTTGATATCATGGGATTCTGATGACTGGCTATTAACAACGACCTTCATGAACCTATCTGGTAGGAACTACTTGATAATCAAGAAAACTCTCCCAGAAAGGCAATAGCTGTGGACTTAGTTTGTATAGCCCGCACCCTATGCCACATCTTGCCAAAAGCCTCAAAGGTTTGAATTTATTATCAAGCGCTTCTATACGGAATGGAGGTTAAGACGTCAGCAGTGGACCTTCTTCTTCTTTTGCCGTATCCCATCAGGACGTAGGCAATCATAGCTCTCCACTTCCCCATATCCCTTGTAGCTCTCAATAAGTTTTGTCCCATTGCTACTTCCCCCAGGTCATGTTCTGTCATCCATTTGCTTAAGCCCGCTAGGTATGTCACGTGATGCTTCCCTTTGTCTCTCTTTTCCTCTTTTCGCCCTGTGAGTATCAGATTCTCTAAGTCCTCCTTTCTCATTACGTGTCCCAGAAATTTCAGCTGTCTCTTCTTGATGCTAAGTATAAGCTTCCTCCTTGTTTATATCCTCCCCCAAATCACATCGTTGCTCACACGCTCGGCCCATGATATCCTTAGCATTCTTCTGTAGAACCATACCTCCGTTCCCTCGAGTCTCTTCTTTATATTTGAGGAAACCGTCCTACATTCGCTCCCGTAAAGGAGGACAGATATCACGTAGAAGTTCAGTACTCTTTACTTCGTTACCAACGGAATCTTCCTGTCTCGTAATATTCTGCCTAGCTTTTGGAATGCACCATTAGCCATTCCAATACGTCTTCGGATCGCAGCGTCGCACTTAGCGTCCTCTGATAGAACGAAAACCTCGTTGATGTTCAAGATATTGTTTCTGTCGTGGTGATTGATAAACTGTTGATGATAGCCTTAATAAATATGTAGATGTCACTGAGGTGGTTGATGGGGTGTAATTGCGATAGTGAAGAGCTCTCTTGTAAACTGAGCATACAGCTGACACCTTCTACAGACTAGGAAAACATTTCACCTTCAGACAGCTGTCAAAAAATTGCCGAAATTGGACATAGCACTAGGATTTAAATAAAACTAGAGAGATTTTATCCGAACCAGTAGCTTTTGTAGGCTTTTTATAAGTCTAGGAAATTTCGCGAATCGAGACAAGGATATCGCAAAGTTTCTATTGTAGGAGTGGATAGTCAATGTAGGAGATGACCCTTGTTGTCTAACGTGGAGTTAGAGGTAAAGATAAATGAAACCTCAGGGCCATTTATGATGGAAATGACCAGCGGTTTGCCTCGGTTGAGAATCTTATTAATAATTTTCCAGAACTCGCCGAAGTCAAGTTCTTTTCAAATTTGGCTTGGATTGCATATGCTTAGGTACTCTCTTGCACCGATTGCGGGCAAGTTCTAATAGCAGTAACGGTTCTGTTACACCACACCTTCTGATAGTGGTTACGGTGAGCTATGACCACAGTTCATACGGGCGTGAACCAAGGTTGACTATTCGGCCTCTGTTGGTACTTTTTGTGGAAGATGAAACTTCTATACCTGAAAGAATACATTCTGAACTTTATGTCATAGTAAGTTGTTGTCTTCTATCTATCTATCTATCTATCTATCTATCTGCAGATAGATGGACTATAATGAAAGAAACATATCGGGTGTAACAGCAAAATTGTCTACTACAGTATCATTGTCCATTCCACAAAATGTTTAATATCTAAAAAACAAACAAACAAACAAACAAAAAAAAACTAAACTAATTGAGTTTCTTTTTTCCAGGTTTTTAAGACGTTCATCCATCTTGACAGCATTGAAAAATCCTTTGAATTATTCAACTAGAAATAGAACAGGTTAAAATCATTTTCTTCCAGCGACATTATGTCTTCCCAACTGAGCAATGGCGAGAGGAAAAATCAAAGTCCATTCAAGAACCATCAAGAGAATGGTGAATAAATTCAAAAAAGAATGAATCAACTTAGGGCTAAATATATTCTTAGTGTTCAAAGTAGAGTATTATAAAAATCTTGGAGAATTCCAGTAAGATATCTTTAATCATTTCTAAGATACAACGGTTCAAAGGTTAATCTAACAATTAGACAAATTTGTTGTTAAACCCGGTACAATACTATTATGACTTAAATCTATATCACTCTTATTTTCTACTAGCTTAAAAGTCTGTCATTGAGTTCAGGTAAAAGTTACGATTTTGAAAGCTGATTTTTTAGAGAGAAGGCGTGTAGATTCTTCACTATTGGGAGAGT
Source organism: Acanthosepion lycidas (assembly GCA_963932145.1). Lineage (NCBI taxonomy): Eukaryota > Metazoa > Mollusca > Cephalopoda > Sepiida > Sepiidae > Acanthosepion > Acanthosepion lycidas. The sequence goes on from OZ010573.1 coordinate 147,567,758, forward strand.
GACATAACTCAATATTCCCCCACCCAAAACAAATAGGAAAGTGGTTTACGATACACAATACTCATATGCGATAAATATCTCGCTGTCTAAATCTGTTTTCATCATCTTCTATTCATACGTCTCAGTGTGTTTATCTATGTCACACACAGTCTGTTCCTATGTATATATCTATCGCAATCTATTTGTATGTGTCACAGTCTACATCTATCTATCTATCTATCTATCTATCTATCTATCTATCTATCTATCTATCTATCTAAAGAATTACATCAGCAAATGCAATCATACGAGCTATGGTGATTGAAGGGAGATGTATTGTCGCAGACATTTAATTTTCTTTTTGTTTGATAAATGGAGTTAGCATCGTGTTATTCTGTTTCTTTATGGGAATCTTCTCTGAAGTGCTGTTTGATTCACATAATACATTTTCATTGAAAAACTGAAAGGTTCGTTCAAGGAAATAAATTACTTCTTGCTCAGGGCTTTTATTTATTTATTTCTTGCGATTGTTAACATTTTAGAAGAAAAAGATGAAAGTAGATATGAAGAAGTAAAAACAAATTAGGTGGAAAAAAAAGAAAGGATGAGGAAGAGGAAGATGAAAGAAACGGATAAAACTATGGTTCTAATAAATAAAAAGAAAGAAAGGAAAGAGAAAAAAAAACAAATGAAAAAGAAAAGGAAGAAAAATATGAGGGAAAACAAAATGAAAAATAAACAATAATAAAGGCAAATATTGAATTCACTAAGCAGTCAATTCCTTACAGAATCAAGACTAGCTCCAAACCCCCACTCCCAACAAGAGGAAAAAACAACAAAAGATGCGGCAGATATTTGGGTCGGCGTTATCAGAATCGGGAGTCCCAGGGAGAATAGTCATTGAACAACCAGCTATCGGATATATATTTTGCAGCAAAATGCCAGCCGACCATTGGTTTGAGCATATTGATTCTTAGAAGAGATGGCGGGAAAATATTAACGCTAAAATATTCAATGCGTGTGAATGTCTACAAAGAAGGTTAGACTTAAATTGCAGAAGTGGACGTAAACTCAAACACAAGCACAGAAGAAAAGAATATTTTTTTCTCTTTAACGCCAATCTATGTATTGTTAGAAAACAAAAAGCACACACATATTTAATTGAATTGTTTATAGTTTAATATATTCATATATTAAGATTAATATATATATATATATATATATATATATATATATATATATATATATATATATATATATATAGAGAGAGAGAGAGAGAGAGAGAGAGAGAGAGGACATTTTGAAAATTTGTTATGAGTTGGTGTGTTGTGGTACAACGGTGGCCTTTTTAACATAAGTTGAGATATAGACATATTACCTTGTTTTGGTGTCAGAAATGCCACCGCCCAATTTTGTGAAAGTATTTTTGGATTCTCTCTACCGTAAACTTAGCTGAAAAATGAAGGAGTTACGAACATATGTTTATACGGATTTTTGCCCCTGTTTTGATATCAGGAAACAGCACCAAATTTTGTCAAAATATTTTTGATACACTCTCTATATTATATATTTATAGACCCTGTCTTTTGAGAAATTAAAACAACCTTTGGGGTTTGGTGCTTTGTGTCTCGCTATGATTTACTATGAATTGCAAATTAGAATTTTCCTGATTTTTGACCATAGCATTGATACACACACACACACACACACACACACACACACACACACACACATATATATATATATATATATATATATATATATATATCGGGTTTCGATCCTAGCTAGAGGCAACCGGACGTCTAGCCACACTAATGAGCTGTGATACAGCGAAACAGTCTGTCTGTGGATGGCAATATATACATATATATATATATATGTTTATTACAATAATAGTTATATTTAGTCCTGAAACTATTTACTTAAAAAATTAAAGATTTAAGTTAATAACAAAATTTTTTTCAGACATCGAATTTTCTATCAAACATTGTAAACTATCTTTTACATAATTTTGTTAAAACAAAATTATAACAACTCCATCTCCCCCCATCTCTCTTTTTACCATAAGACTCACTTGTATACATTTTCTACATTTCATTTCCGTTTTATTAACCATCTAAAGAGGTCAAGGTTCTGTCACTCCTCCTACTCCAATATAAAACATACTTAAGAGAGATATAAAATTAACCCCTCCCTATACTTTATATTGTCTGTTTAACTACCACTCTCAACCCCCTCTATTAAATTACAAAAATTACACTACCCACCAATTTCTAATCCCATTTTTCCTCTCAATTCGTTGTTGGAAGTTTTACCTGATGATCCTGAATCCTTAAAAAAGGATTTAGGTGAAATAAATTATCGTAATGGTACCTTAAAGTGGTTTGTTTTTCATTACATATTAGCTCTGTCCTCACATTGAGCTCTCAGGATTTCATCCTCTTTGGATTTACCAATTCGGTTTACCAAGTTCCTTATAACTTAATTATATATATATATATATATATATATATATATATATATATATAGGGAGAGCGAATAAGAGAGAGAGAGCACAAGGGACAGAAACGTGTGTGTTTGTTTTACGTGTGTATACGTGTATGCGTTTCTGCACATTGAATGCAAAAAATTCTGATAGGACAAACTGTTTGGGACTGGGGAGAAATATTTAATTAAGATCTGTGACTGCTTGGGATTATGAAAGTAGTCAATAATTTACCAGACAATAGAGGAATTAAATATAGCAGAATGGAAACCATTTTTATTTTGAAAGAACATATGAATAAAAGAATAAGAGCTAATCGCTTTTCACGCGCGCGCGCACACACAAACGCACGCGTGCGCGCACACACGCACACGCGCGCACTCACACATTGTTTAAAATTTGCTATATTTATGGGGGAACAGTATTGGTGATCCATACTGCTAGATATAAACGTTATGGACACAGAAATCAACACTGCATGTTGACTAGCAGTTTCACGACGGAAGAAATCATATGTGCCTTTTCCAATCGGTATACCACGTTGTATTCCTTCTCAATATCTATTTCAGAGTAGTGCCATGCCATTATTTTTAGCCTGTTTTTACATGGGGATGAGGCTATTATATTTGTGTTATAACCGTGTATGTTGCGGATGGATATATATACAACGTTCAGTTTGTATTTTTAAATATAACTTTATATATTTTAAGTTTTTTAAACCACTTTTTATTCCTTTCCTTTCTTAGTTTTAAATTAACATTTCATTCTTCCTATAACCCCAATTTAATGTCATAAGGTTAATATCCGGGTTTAATTTTATAAAACTTCTTCCCTTTAAGACTAATACCTTCCACCCTTCCCCTGACCACTGTCTCGTGCTTCTGACTGAAACTTTGAAATGGATAAATTTTGTATTTTACTTTTTTTTTTTTTTTTTGCTTTCACGGTTAAATTTCTAACTCCGACACGAACTCAGTCTATATACCGAGGTTGAATAAGACTGACGAATTTTATTTTTTTGTTAGTTGAAATAAGTGCATTACCCATATGCGGTGATTTTGTATTTTATTGTGTATTAAATTCTGCAATAATAATATGTAATAATAAATACAATGAGTTCTTTTTGTTGATCAGTTTTAATATTTTATATTACTAGGCTCCACTTGGATTATATACCAACAGGTTTATTACCTTTACTCTCACTCTCTCTCTTTCTCTCTCTCTCTCTCTCTATATATATATATATATATATATATATATATATAGGGAAATATTGAATATTTCGATAGTCGATTGTTAGTTCTTGAGGTAAATTCGCAACCAATCAATGGAAACCTTATTACATATGCATCAACAGACACTCTTCAGTAGGATTATTCAGTCGGCAGTGAGATGGCATTGCGTGAGTTAGTATACTGCGTGATCCTTTCATTAAACATTTGCCTGTTCAATTTTCCTGTTTTTTGGAGAGATTTCGGGCCAGTCATCGAATCACTCGAGTTTGTTTCCCCCACCCCCGCCACCTACAGCAACTACTGGTTTTTTTTCGGAAGCTGAAATCATCATCGAAAATAGGGATTTTCGACCTTGGATGAGGTTAAAGGAAATCAGAACGAGGCGGCAATCTGGTAGAGGACGTGGAAGCTTACTTTAAAAAGTGAATGGATGCTTTCTGGACAATCTTTTTCACTGTTTTTTTTTTTTTTTATCACAGCTTTTGCTTTACGACGGCATTTACAGGAAATAAAGACTATCAATAATAAAAGTAAAATTTAATGATAATGAAATTAGACTTAATCTAAGAAAGTCAAAGTCTATTACATCTCATAGTGTGTACTAGTGTAAATAAAGAAAGCAACAGAGGCTCTGGTTTCGTGGTCATTGGAGAGGATTCTATAGGTATATTCGAATTAATTCTTCTGTTTAGTCCTCGTGGCCTAATCGGTAATCGGTCATGTAAAATCAAGGCAACACAAGGAATAAGAGTTCGTTCAAGTTTCATCTGAAATTTATTGTTCTCGAAATTTCTCGGAAATAATACGCTCCACAACAAATGGTCCAAAAATTATGAAAAATATATATCCCTATGTATAATACGCATCTGTAAATTTTGTCAAAAAAAAAAAAAAAATTACGACCTTGACATTAAGAATGAAATCGAAACTAAGCGGCTAAAATAAGGTTGAAAATAAAATAAATATAGCATTTTATTTTACCGACAAAATGTGAAAACGTGCGTGTTTTAAACAAAAATTAATAGCAGAAAGAATAAGAACCAGAGCTACAGCTAGAGAATATAAGTTGAATGAGGCTAACATACGTTTATAGAGAAAGAATAAAAATAAACTAAAAAGTGTTTGATATATCTATTAGAACATCCATAGCTCAGCGTTTGTCTGATGACTATAATGATAAGCTTTTGAATTTTCAGCGTTTTGTTATTCAGCTAAGAAAAAAGCACAACTATCTTTTAAGCAGTAGCGGAAATGCTGACCAAACACCCTTGTCTTTTCATGTGCCTTGTTTTCAAACTCTGGAATTCAAAGGGGTGAAGTCTGTTGCATTTAAAATGAAAATTGGGATAATATCGTTCTTATTTTAGGACAAGTACGTATTCATTATTATAAATCAATAACGAAAAAATATTTTTGTTTATACCTATTTATAATACGCATCCGTACTATCACCTGTAATTTACAGTAAAAAAAAATGCGTATTATTTCCGAGAAATTAGGGTATTTCAAATTCTCCGAAAGGAACAGTGAGCAGAGTATTGCGATAAAAAGCACGGGAAATACGACTGGAAAATTAAAATTAATGAAACGGCTTCATTTAAGAAATTCAAAAACTATTGAACCTATATTAATATTGCCGTGTTGCAGAATTCCATAAGTTTTTTTTTGTTAAATTGCTCAGTTATGTTTGTTAGAATCTATCTATCTATCTATCTATCTATCTATCTATCTATCTATCTATCTATGTCTGTCTAATGCCATAATCTAGATGCTGGCATTTCCCACTACTTCATAGAAATGTTTAGAAAGGCCGCCGCCATCAAATACTGGAAAGAGCAATAGCAGCTACTAGGGGTGAAAAGCTATTTTTCTGAAAAAATTGTTTTAAGAAAAAGATTTTATAAACTTCATCATAAATCAGCACTGGTTGCTCACTGTTTCCTTGGCTATTACTGACTCTTACCTTTATCTTTATCATATATCTATACAAATTCTCACAAGCACATATGCCTTACGTTTCTATTAATTTCATTTCCTATCATTCAAAAAATAAATAAATGAAAAACCAGTGCACAAGATTTCATTTCAAGCAAATGTCGTATGATTTCATGTTGTTCTCGTTATGACAACGAGATTACCTTTCAGAATCCTTTCGATGCCATTTCCCGATATTTACTAAAATTTACTGGTGAAACATTTGAATCAAACAAAATAAATAGACAATTTTACTCAAAGATGGAACATGCAAGTTAGGATAAAAGACAGCGATCAAGAATCATCCATTTTCTTATTGTTGCTACAATGCCATTAATGATAGTGATGATGGAAAACGAAATTGGGAAGATTTTTGCTCTTATTTTATACTTAATGTGATTCCTTAACTTACATTAAAAAGAAGGCATCCTAAAAATGGTTCACCTAGTATGGATCACACTTTATTTGATGTAAAAACATAGATATCTGACACGAAGCCATACTTGTTCAAAGAATCAAGATCAAATGTGACGTCGAAGCTTTAGAAGTCTTGACCAGCATGTGTGTGGTGTGAAATTATCCCAAATAAGACCGTCCTTTTATGGCATATGACCAATGCGAAGTGAATTAACACCGAAGGGAGCACAAATAAAACACACACACACGTACACGCATATATAAGGGAGCAGGCTAACGAGTGATTTAGAGAGAGAGAGAGAGAGAGAGAGAGAAAGAGAGAGAGAGGGGGGATAGGAATTCCTGATGAAAAGGAGAATAAATGCGGTTTCTTAAATGTAAACACGTGACGCTGATCGATAACATCAAAATGGAGGGAACGTTGTTTGATTCATCACAAACGCCAAAAGTTCGATTTGCTTGAGGTGGTAACAAAATAAGAACCTACCTACCCATCTCCCTATGTGCCATATCCTTTCCCGATGTAGGCAGTCGCTAGCCTCCACAACTTCCCATCTTCTGTACGAAGTCACAACACTAACTCCATGGCATGTGAAGTAAGTTTATTAACCATCACATTAGGCGCCATTTCATGCTAGACCACATATCGGTAGCTTATGGTAGTTTTGCATGATTTAATATTGTAATAATTTGTCTTTATTAAAATTGCTTTTTGACTCAATAATTTATTCAGACGAGCATCCTCCCCTCTTTTGTTTCGATTAAAGACCAAAAAGTGAGATCAAAACAATAACAATGAGGATAGGAATCGAAACGAAACATCGAATAAAAACATTTCGTGGTTCAGGAGATTTTGAAACTCTTCAAACAATTCTTTTCTAATTTGTTCTGAACACCCCCCCTAATTTCATTTCAAGGTCGAAGAATTACAGGAAACATTGTCATCTAAAAACCTTGAAAAATAATCATTTCAGTCAAGTAAACTGAAATATAAAAATATCAAGAGTTCACAGAAAGCAATGCTTTTTTTATTCTATTTAAGGAGGCTTATCTCCTTCACTCAGATTAACTTTTCTCGAGAGTCCATATCTGTTCAGTTTCGTATCAGAAACGTAGACAAAACAATTTCTGAAGAATGAATAAATTTCTTTTCACTCTCGAGAAAAATCATTTGCGTGAAAAGAGGACAGTTCTGCAAATAAAGAGTCACTTTTACGATTTAATGTAGATTTGAATATAGATTTGAATGTAGATTTGAATTTGAAAAAATAATGTTCAAAAAATGCCCGGATGTATTCAACAACTTGTTTGTGATACTGATAACATTTCGTTTCTGATGATGGCCAAGATGATCGAAACTAGTCGAAAATAAACAAAAAACAAAAAATGAAAAATAAAAAACCAAAAAACATGTCATTTGAATGGTTTAGCCACAATTTTCAACCCGGATTTGTAAAAACTGATTCAGAAATCGGAAAAATGCATTAAAAATGAAACAGACTGAACTTGTCATTTGAATTTAATTTATTTGTTTAAATATATGCACACACACACACACACACTTAGCAATATACATCATCATCTGAAACCGACATAGACATACCATAATTATTATAGAATTACATACATAAAGCACTATTTTTTTTTCAGTTATTGTTTAGAATTGGTTATTTTCTTGCAACTTCGAAAGGACGCGTCGTCTCTCCTTGAATTCGGAACGCCACAAATTATAGCAACGTTTATTTAACATATCGAATACATTTGAAACATGGTTAACCAATGAAAATCCAACAACACAAAAAAAAACAAAAAAAAAAAACAAGAATATTTCTTCTTTTTTGGCATATTTCATTATCTGATGAAACTTTAATAAAAGCGAAACATGTTACATTGAGAAACATTTTCCAATTTGTTCTTATTCTATCATTCTGTCAGATCCCGGTCCATACTTAATCTCTGTTTGATTCTAACTTGTCACACACACACGCACATATATATACACTCACACACAGACACACATATATATGTATGCATGCACAAAGATGTAAACAAGTACATAGACAAAAAGCACATACGCACACATATATTTTCTATGTGCCTATGTTCATTTGCGTGTGTGTGTGCGTAGGCAGAAGGAGAAGACAGTGGGAATGTAAAAGGTTGACGAGAAACATGTTTGTATGCGTTTGTGTGTGTGTGTGTATATAACCAGTTCTTAGCACCTCGTCAGTATTACACAGGAAGAGCTTTTCGAAGCATCAGAAATAACTTTATTTTTAAATAATTATATATATATATATATATATATATATATATATATATATATATATATATATATTCATAATAATATTTGGTATTACTCAATCGACGTTTGTAAAATCAACAGGGGTTCCACTTACATTTATCTACGTTTCAGCTCATAATATCTCTGTTTCTATTAAATAATATTAAAAATAACTGGTTTTTGATGTGTCAGGTTTTATTAAGCCAGCAAAATGCAACAGAAAATGTTATAAATAAATGCAAAATATATTGCCTATTTTTATTAAAAAAATATCTCATATAACTGAATAATTTACTTTTTCATTATATTACATGTTAAGTTGTTCTAATTGTTTCAATATTTTATTGTTTCAATATATATTGTTTCAATATTTTGTTACATTTTATTGTTTCAATATTTATTGTTTCAATATTTTATTGTTTCAATACTAACGTTACTTTCAGTAGGTTTTATTGCTTCGCACATAGGTTTTTTCTGAATTTTATTTTCTATTCTCATATATCTTTGAAAGATGAGACAGAAGTTTTTCTATTGGATTCATATCTAAAATGACGATATTTTCTTACTGATCAATCCTTTATTTTTCTTTAGTTTTTCTCAAATTTGTCTTTTATGACATTCTTAAGACCAATTTTCTTCTTATCCTGCCAATGTTTTCGATTTTCTTTTTGATTGTTGATCACAATTCCAAAGCCAAAATCACGAAACAACTTTACAGTATTTTGTTTTACTTTCGAGTTTAATTCTTTCTTATCAAATATGGCAATATTTATATATTTAGAATTAAAAAATAGATCCTTTTTTTTACACGTACTAACATGAGTCCGCCAATTATTGTTTGCCGGGAAAATGTAGTAGCAACCATTAAATATTTACTAAAAACGCATACACCTCGCAACAAAAGGGGTGACTCCCGCAGCAATATATAGAGATATAGGTATATACATTGTTGGCACAGGAATCAACACTGCATGGCGATTGTCAGTTTCATGTCTCAATGTTATCTGCAGACATCATAATATGTAAAAGAGGGGTGTGAACCAAGAATAAAAAGAAAAAAAAACCAGACAAATGACACTTTTTTTTACACAGTAAAACATTACTGAAAGATCTTGCGAATCAAAATAATTTGTAGTATCTAACAATCGACAAGTTTATGTAAATGTGGCATTTTGCACAATGAAAAAAAAAATTCCCTGAAGCCATTTGCTGCCATAAGATATCGGAAAGTAGTTGGAACAAATAAAATAATAAGAAATGCAAAAATTAATCTTCGGTCAGTTGTCGCCTGAACATTTTAACAAACATCATGAAAGGACATTTTTTTGGTGCCGAAACCAGGTAATATTGGACAAAAACATTTATCGAGTTCACTCCATGAAAGTGCAAACTTTCCACCACGACACATTTTATTTGTAGTATTTTTTATTATTTCCTTGGATTTCTGTTGCATACACATTTCCTTCCAGGTCCCAACCAAAGACGTAAGGTCAGAAGTGATTTCCATATCGACACTTATGACGTTGCTTCATAAGTAAACTAAATAATAATAATAATAATAATAATAATAATAATAATAATAATAATAATAATAATAATAATGTGTCTCTGAGACACAAGGGGTTACTGGGTGTGAAAGATGTACATTGCTAAGGGGTTAGCACAACAAAAAAAAGAGTAATCAGGAGGGTAGTGCATAGTGACTGACATTCCATTTCAATATTTACAGATTAAAGTTGGCTGGAAAGCATGGAGCCAGTAAAGAGTTTCACAAGCGCGAGATACGAAAAAAGAAACTGTTAGCATAAAATTTACGGTTACATCTATTAGCCAATTCACTTGTAAATTGATGAGATCTCGTCGCCAGTCTAGTAGTGCGTTTAAATTAAATTAAACAATTACCATGAAAGTATTTATTGAAAAGACACAGAGAGACAGTCTAACGGCGGTGGCAAAGTGACTGAAATGGAGACTCCAGATCAGGGCCAATAATATTGCTGATTTTTCTTTGGATATTATCAAGGAGGTCAAGGTAAATAGCAAGGGCACCGGACCATGTGTGGCAGCAATCTTCTAACTATGGAAGAATGGTAGACTTATAGATATGTAAGATAGATTGTTAAAACGTCGATGATGATGATGATGATGATGATGATGATGAGAGAGAGAGAGAGAGAGAGAGAGAATGTGCGAGTTGCAAACATCAGTACCATCCATATTTCCCTTTGCCCCAAATAATATTTAGATATAGACCCGAACAGGACGAATTAAACATTCCAAGAAGTTGCAAGCATCGGAAGCGTTCGTTTTTAAATTATTGTTCGATTCGTTTGGCCTGATTTAATTTGTCACGGTGGAGTAATGGCTAGCAGTTCGGATTGAGGAATCTGAGCGCCGTGTTCGAATTACACTCGAATCCATTACATTCACTTACGTGCTAATACCCTTGGGAAAGGTGTGAATCCTTTTGTCCCACCGGCTATGGGTAAATAGCAGGACAGCCTTGGATGGCAACTGGTATACCGCAGAAAGAAATGGCAACCTACTGTGGTAAAAATCTGCCTCGTCAGTCATGTATCGAAATATACATGATCGCCTAAGCGTGTATCATGCATGGCATAATTAAGAAGAAGAATTATCTCAAGGTTCGGGGTGGGGGCATTATGACGTGTTTGTCTTTCAGTGAATCTCTAGGTGTGCGTAATATTATTGTGTTGACAATAACAAAGAAGTATTCATGACCTGGTTTCTCTATTCTTTGGCACCCAGCATAGCCTGAGATTGGATGGGGTACAGCGTTGAATTGTAACCGAAAATGAAAACTGAACCTAAAACGAAGTCGTTTCGTTTATCCTCATTTCCATATCGACACTTATGACGTCATATGGCATTCTCCGTCACTGAAGCAGAGTTAAAAAAAAACAAAAAAACAGAATATCCCAAAACGATTTATTAAAATAATGCAGGTGCTTCATAAGTAAACTAAATAATGATGATAATAATAATAATAATAATAATAATAATAATAATAATGATGTGTCACATGAGAACATCAACAATCTCTGTTGTAGTTGTAGCCTCAGATTGATTGGAAAAGATTCCAATAGACTCATTGAAGGGATTCCTGGCAGCCCATGCCTTAAAAAATTACAAAATATTGTTCTTAGGAGTACAGCCTAAACCTTACGAAGGGCTTTATCTATGTAAAAAAACGTGTGTATGTTCTTTTTTCAATTGCTCAATGAAAAATGTCATGATGCCATTTCTGACCTGGTTGATGTGATAAAAATCACCTGAAAACTTTGAACTGGAATCCTATCTTTTATACTAGGCTCGCGAAGGGAATGGTGAGTGGTTATAAAAACAACTGATGCTTCGTGGCTTTAGGCAGAAATTTTATCAGAATCCTTATTTTTATATACAAGTTCTGAAAAGAGTTGAAAGTAAATTTTCACATAAATGTGAGAAGAATAAAGGAGAATTGCACTATGAAAGAAAAAATATGTATGTTAATAAATTACTGAATAAAAATTGTTCTGTTGTTTGTCTTTAATGCTGAACTTCTTTCTTTCCCCCATCTGGAATCGTCCGACAGGTTCCATAGCAAAACGGGATCAACAGAGAATAACTAATGTCGACATGCTTTAGAAAATGGCTGAAGTATTTTACGGTCGTGTTTTTTTGTATTTCTTCTGCGAATCAAGATGACAATTTCTTATAAAACTTTTATTTTATCAATATTGAACTTCTACTACTAATAATTGTTGAATTGCGACCTTTGTGTATATTCGATTAATAGTATTAGAAGTAATAGCATTTGAATGTTTTAGATGAAGCATTTTAAAATCTTGTAAAGAGCAACATAAGTCGCAAGTAATACGTATCAAAAACTAAGAGTAATCATTCATATTTTTGGTGTTTACTCTTGACTAAGGAATGTAAAAGACAAGTGAAGAAATTACCGTATTTGAAGATCTTTTAAAAACTGTTCCAATATCGCGCGTTGTGTCATATATGCGAGGTTAGGACCCTCCAGTAAGCTAAATTTTATCTCAGATGGTCACTTTTATTTAGCTCGACTTCATAATATTATTTAGTAAAACGACGACATTATTATTATTATTATTAAACAAAATGGTTGACATAACTCTTGCAATATTTTTCAACAGTTAAGTGAAGAGCGCGATTTTAACAAAAGATAAGGAAAAGAACAAAAAAAGTGTTTGAAAATGTCAAACAATGTTTCAAGAAAACGTTTTAAAAAAATTTTCAACAATTTTTTGTAGATTTGTGTATTTATACTTTAAAAATGTTTAATTATAACTTGAAGACAGACATTTTGTTGAAATATTGTTTAATATTGTCAAAAACGTTTTTCTTCATCTTTTTTTAAAATCGCGTTCTTCTCTTAACCATTATTATTATTATTATTATTAGTAGTAGTAGTAGTAGTAGTAGCAGCAGTAGTAGTTGTTGTTGTTGTAGTGGTAGTAGTAGAAATAGTAAGTGAGTGTACAGCCCGCCGACAAAGTGACACTCGGATACAAATATATGAAGCTCAAGCTACACATCATGACACCCAATGTGATAAGAGTATACCAAGCACATGCCCAACAGTCAAATGTGCGCGAGACGATGATGGTTTTGATAAAATAAAACGTATAACCTTGAAGGTGAGATAAATTAGAAATACCTTCATTTTGGCTAACACAGTCCGCTGAGATGTTCTCCGATTGAGTGTGTTCCCAGTTATCAAGACATGACTCCCAGGTCACCTTGGCTCCCCCATCCTTACAAATAAGAAAACAATCCTCTCGACACCTGGCTCCACTACTCCCTCATGTGAACTTTATGCATACCGTGTAATCAGCCTCTCGTGGATATGTGCTAATGTTTAAGGTTTCAGGCAAAACAAATCGTCGATACTGAACGGGATATTTACTGTGGCCATCTTCATTCCCCAAGAAAAGAAAAACAAACAAATACGTACATATTAACATCTACCATCAGTTAAGATCAGAAATCATGAGAGCCATGTCTTCAGTCGCATCAAAGCATTCATTATTATTATTTTTTATTTCCTTTGATTTATGGCGTTTACACATTTCTTTCCGGGTCCATCCCAGGGACCTAAGATTCGAAACTTTCCACTGACAAAAAAAAAAAAAAAAAAAAAAAATTACATAGATAAATCCCTTCGTAAAGTGTGGGCTGTACTTGTCAGAACAATTTTTTGTATCTCTTTGAGGCATGGACTTCCAGGGATCCCTTCAGTTAGTCTACTGGAATCTTTTTCAACCAATCCAAGGGCTCCAACTACAACAGGGATTGTGCCACATTTTTGAGATTTCTATTTCAAGGTCCTTGTATTTTGACAGTTTTTTGAATATCTTCAAAGATACATTACAGTCTGCAGTGACTGCCATATTAATAAGGAGGCATTTTTTTGTTTGTGGTCTTAAATAACAATGTCTGGGCGGTTGGTTTGATTGTTCTGTCAGTGTGTATTGTGTAGTCCCATAGAATTGTAACAGGTCCTATCTCCGTAACCGGGTCTGGGTGGTGTTCATACCAGTTTCTTCCAGCTTCCTTCTCGTAGAAGTTGCATATTTTCCTGTGCAGATATTGGCCCACTCTGTCATGCCGTGTTTTATACTCAGTGGGTGCCGATATTGTGCAACCTGATACAAGATGATCAGTTGTTTCTGGATATTTATCACAGAATCTGCATTTTGGGCTAACACAATATTTTAGTATATGTGCTTTCTATTTTACAAGCATTGGTCCTGTGCAGCAAGGATAAAATCTTCAGTTTCAGCTTTCAGCCCTGCATTACGTAGCCACTGATGGGTACGGGTTTTGTCTACGTCAGCTTGTTTGGTTAGCGGTTTATCTTGCCACTGTTTCGGTATAACAAACAAATATGTACATATTAACATCTACAATAAGTTAAGATCAGGAAACATGAGAACCATTTCTTCAGTCGCATCGAAGTATTTATTATTATTATTATTATTATTATTATTATTATTATTATTATTATTATTATTATTATTATTATTTCTTTGGGTTTCTGTTGTATACACATTTCCTTTCGGATCCCAACCAGAGGTCAGAAATGGCTTCATGAGATCTTCCATTGATCATTTCTTGTATACACTGCACCCCCCCCCCCGCCCAAAGAACCGCCTGAGATCACACACTTTTTACATAGATAAAATTCTTTGTAATGTGTGAGTTGTATTTCTGAATACAATTTTTTTTTGTATTTCTTGAAGGCATGGTCTATCAAGAATCCCTCATTGAATCTATCGGAACCTTTTCCAATCAATCCGAGGGCTCCAACTACAACAGGAATTATTGATATCCTCATGTACCACATTTCTGAGATTTCCATTTATTATTATTATTATTATTATTATTATTATTATTATTATTACTGCAATTTTTGCTTTATGTACAGTTGTATTGATTCTTTACAGAAATGTTTTGTGTCATAGCTAAAGTGTTTTTGTAATGAATTGATAGCTTAATATAAACATTACGTGCTTGACAATTACTTTGTGAATGTGCCCTGCTGCTGAAATGTCCATGAGTCTTCCATGACGTCAGATACAATAAAAATAGTAATAATCATAATTTATTTAAGAGCATTATTTATAATAGCGTAATGTTAATATCGTTTTAATGATTTGTTCCTCAAGACCATCATAATCCTCACCATCATTACAATCAGCATAAATTTCTCATTGTCTTTGTCTTTCTTTTATCATCACCAACGTCATCAAATCCTCATCATCATCATCACCAATTATTTTTATTCGCAATTATTATGGCCGCAGTATTTTTATTCTCAATTGCGTTCTGCATTTTGAAGTCGTTTAAAAATTGCAACACGTTACTTGATTTGATTTTCATTTTGGTATTTTGCCCTTCCCTCTTTCTTTCTTTCTTTCTTTCTTTCTTCCTTTCTTCCTTTCTTAGTCTTTTCTCTCGTTCCGTCTCTCTTTCCATCTCTACTTGCTGCGTCTTACATTTTGGTAGCCAACGCAGAATATTCTGGTCTCTTCTTAAAACACAGGCCTTATGAAAACAAAACGAAAAAATAAAATAAAATAAAAACTCCAAAGTTCGTATTAATCCGAGCCGATAGACTGAAGTAGCTCTTGCGAGAGAAAGCCAAAATATACAACGGCTTGAAGATGTCCAAGTTTTGTCCGCTTAAAATGGATGATGAGTCAGTCACACACGAAAATTATAGAAGCTGAAATAGGTGCCAATTGTCTTCGTCCTTTATATAAAAGTAATATATATATATATATATATATATATATATATATATATATATATATATATATATATATATATATATATATATATATATAGTCTATGCTAGTATTTATCTCCAAATACGTAGACATATTTACACCTTTTCTTACGTCTAGATAGGTAAGAAGTGGGCGAGATGTGAAAAGTTCGATGCCAAAGTGTCTTTGATTAACCGTGCGAATCAAATCATGCAAGCGTTTTATAGCGTAAATCAGGCTCAAACAACTCCTAATGCGTATTCATAAAATGTTTGACAATTTAAAAAGAAAATATAAGGAATCTTTTTTTTTTTATCACAGATGATATATGAATGTATACAATTTAAAATTATGCAAGCAACTACGATATCTACTACTACTGGGTGGTAAGCAAATAATTTGAAGCGAATAAATGTTGAATGAGTAGAAGCAGTATGGCTCTAGAATTAAAATAGTACGATTCTTTAAATTCTGTGTCCAAATGAGTGAAAACGCCATCCATGTAAGACGGGCTATTTATTTTTTTCTGAATTCATAGTGTTTACTTTAATAGTCGTAGTGTACATCGACTTAAATATTGTGATGGAAGAACAAAATGAAAAATGTGTGAAAAATTAAAAATGAAGAATGGAAATACTTCATTTAAGAATTCAGATAAATAATCCCATGTCAATTCTTTTGAAAGGCTGAAAAAAGGAAGCGGCCGGAAATCGAAAGCATAAAAAAACACTTAGTAGTGTGTATCATTTTTAAAATACCTGCAAGGTGGTGGCAATTTAGTCGAAGCAGTCCTGATCACATAATACTCTTTCATTGTATATTATTGACGTTTAGGAAATCCTGGAGCGACTAGTAAAGTTATAGCCTCTGAATGTATGAGATATCTGTATGAGAAGCAACCTCTCTGGGGAAGAGATATAATTTATATTTGGGCTGAATATCAGATTTTATTTGAGGCTTGATAATTCTTCTCTTCTTGGAAGATTGTTGTAATACATTCTTCCTGATTTCGTTCTACGCTGGAATGAAATAAACTTACGTTAATGCTGTTCAACAAGCCAGTGGATGAAAAGCAAATCTTTTTGCCTTTAGTTCTCTCGAGTATACCACTGAGCTATTTTTATTGGTTGATGAAAAATTCCGAATAGTATTGTGCATTGTATAATGAAAATGTAAATATTTGCTGACATGCCTGATGAATAAAACTCATGTTGGTTTGTCAGCTGTGCTGCTAGGTTACTTAAAAGCAGATATTGCAAGTAGAACCGAAATAAGTTTGGAAAGAGTGCTCTCAACCCCATGAAAAAGAAACTCCCGCTGAAAATGATATTTTCTTGTTTTCTGCTAAAGGACAAAATTCTAACTTGTCCTTTTTCATTATCATTGATGGGATTATATACTGAATGAAAAGGAAGGCTGGATGTCGTAGTGAATAAATTGGATTTTTCATTGCTTCAAGAAAGCGAGTTTAGTTTTTTAAGGAAATTAATGATTATTTTTTTTATTTATTTATTCTTATTCTATTTATCGTTTATTATATGATTATAAATTTTATTATATTATTGTAGATTTATTAACTTTATTTCCTAGAATACATGTTTGTTTACTTTTTAAGAGAAGTCAAGGTATACATTGATTGTTTTCTTTTTAAAATAAGTGTTATTTAACGAGTAAACATTTTATTACGAATTTATATTATTATGAACAATTATTAAGCAATCCTGTAGTCCAATTTTGACATTGTCCAACCAGTTTTTTGCTTTCCAGTGAAATTTGACTTTCAAAAAGGAAAATGCAATGTAAATCGTTATCTTCTTTTTTATTAATTAGTATTCTTTTATTGTTCTCTCTCTTAAATAATGTATTTTTCTCTTAGCATATTAGCGACTTTTTTAACCTTGCTTGGAGTTAAGTGGTTAAAAAAAAATAACATTATTGCGTCTTTGTGAATATGAAGATACTCGAGTTTACGTTTGCAAAGTAGGTTTGGTTTCTTATTTCTTAACTTATATTTTTAAAGAAGAAAATCATTAAAATATTCAATCTCTTGTATTCAGGCAGACATGAATAAAATAATCACATGAGTTGGTAGGTGTAGAAACCAACTCTAGAAAAATACGTTCCTTATGCACAAGATGAACCAGCCCCATATTAGAAGGCAGAAAATTCTTATGCTTTTCTCCTGGTTTTCCACTGCAGACATGTAAAATAAAGATTGAACTTGAAGGAAATGATTACATTGCCTACAAGATTACTAATTTGTTGGCACTTATCAACTTGTAGATCAAGACAAAACTGTAAATTTTTACTTACATTGATGAAAAGGTCGGGTTTTATACTTGACGTCGGCGAAATCGAACGATGGCTAGCTCCTGTGACGCAACGCCTACGCAAGATTCTGGTGGCGGCAAAAATATGGAGAGGCAAAGACGATGGGGACGATGCCATTATAAGACCATTATATCAGTGAATTGGATGACGCTTGAACAGTTATCAACGCGTTTTATTACGTCTTATGAAGCGGAAATCTCAACTATGAATTAAACCACTTTGAACCTCGTTTGCAAAAGATTAAAGATTAAAGTTCTATCTATCTATCTATCTATCTATCTATCTATCTATCTATCTATCTATCTATCTATCTATCTATCCGTTTATCCGGTATTATTGCATAAAACCTGCTCATATCTATATATGTTTTCTATATTTCCGATAAAATTGCCTATAACCTATTCACATCTATCTGTCTATCTGATATAATTGCATATAACCTGTTCATATGTAACGATCTTTCTCTCTATCTATTCAGCATAATTGCATACAAGTCCTATCCGATATAATTGCATAGAACTTATGCATATCTATCTATCTATCTATCTATCTATCTATCTATCTATCTATCTATCTATCTATCTATTACATGTATCAGACATGTCACCATTGCTTCCGGTTAAGAATATATTCATAAGATACAATTAAATAATACGGCGAGGTATATGTATCCAACAATGGGTTAATTCTGGCATTTTATTTTTTTAAATTATTTTTTATATACTTTAAGACTGTCTTAACTCATTTTTTCATATATTTAATTATTATGTTCTAAAATAAAATAGATAATATATTCAATGACACATTAGACATGTCAATATTAAAATTAAAAATCAAGGAATTAAGCAAATATTATATGTACCATTATATGTAATCAAATAATAGATATATGATTATAATATATAGATTTTTTACGAAAAATTCTATTAACTATGTTTTGATGTAAACATTATACAATAACTACAAAACAGTTAATTCGTTTCGTTGATTTAATAAATCATTATTTTTAAGAAATCTAATAATATACAGCTTTTCATGTAGACATAGACGACATGGGTCATTTAATGACATACAAATTCTCATTTTTTTAATAATTTCCATTTTACTGTGGGTTTTTTATGTCTTTCTTTAAAATAACAAAAATATTTAGAGAGCGATGTTTGGTTACGATGCTCATTGTTGTTGAAAGAAGAAAGATGTTGGTACCGTCTTAATTTTAAAGGTTTTTTTTCTGCTTCCAATATAAAAATTTTTAACACCTTTTTTTTCAATAGATGAAATAGTACATTGGTAAATTATAGATTCAGTAAGACATTTATTTGCAATGGACAATATATGGGATTTCTACAGTTACATAATTTATTATTAATATTATTGATTTTCGTTCTGGCATCACTATTATTTTTATTTTAGTTTAAGTGTTTATTTAGAATTTTATTTTCACGCTTTTTATATTTTTTCTAGACTATCGGTACAACTACAACTTAATTTTATCCTATTTTTTATTGAAAATCTTGGTAAGAGGGTTATTACTTGGAAAATGTTTAATAATCAAAACAAGAAACTTTTGACCTAACTTACTACTAATCATTTGGTTAAATAGGGGGTGTGCACGAAATGATTTTTCCATTTCTGTTTTTTTCCTGGTTATTGTTATTTTCCATTTTATATTTAATATCGGGGCATTTATAGCCATTGTTTTTAAGCTTTATTACAAAAATTGCAATGTTTATAAAATATATCTTCACTTGCAAAGTTAATAATAATTCTAATTAAGTAATTCATCGAGTCTAGAAGAAACCTCAAAAGAATGCAGAAAGCACTGGACGGCCGTTTCGTCCTGTATTTGGGACTAATCAGCAGTGCGCATCTACTACAGAGAATTGAAAACCGGACAGTTACGTTATCAGGCAAATGTCATGCCAACTGTTCCAACGGACCTCGGTGACGGAGGGGTAGCAAATTAGACTCGATATAGCGCCGCTCGATCACATGTTCCGTGGTGGAACTCATCGGAGTTTCTCTTTTACTCATAGGACTGTGCCGCCGCTCTGAGTTATGATTACTATCAGCAAGCCGCTCCGTCCAGAGCATCAGAAGCCAGTTCAAGAAAGGATATACAAGTGATAGAAATTAGGAGGATTTGAAATGATCATAATTAAGTAATTCATCGAGTCAGTGCGCATCCACTACCGAGAATTGAAACCCGGACAGTTACGTTATCAGGCAGACGTCATACAAACTGTTCGAACGGGACTCGGTGACGAAGAGGTAGCAAATCAGACTGAGTTCCACCACGGAATATGTGCTCGAGCGGCGCTATATCGAGTCTGATTCGCTACCCCTTCGTCACCTGGGGCCCGTTGGAACAGTTGGTATGACGTTTGCCTGATAACGTGACTGTCCGAGTTTCAATTCTCGGTAGCAGATGCGCACTGCTGATGAGTCCCAAATATAGGACGAAAGGGCCGTCCAGTGCTTTCTAAATTCTGTTGAGGTTTCTTCTAGACTCGGTCAATTACTTAATTCTAATTATCTCTAATTCTCCTCATTTCTAATAAAAAATTTTTTTTCAGCGGATGAGGGTACGCGCATTATGACGGCTCATCTAGACAAGTATGTATTACTTCCACACACCTAACATTTAACCTACATTTTTTTCACTTTTCTGCTTTAACTTAGATCTGTCTTTGTATTCGTTAAATAAGACAACATCCATAAAAAATTTGGAAATCTTATTTTCCCACATACTTAAACACTTCAATATGAAACCCACTCCGCTTTCACAAGTAAATCATTTTCTTCTAAAGTTACTGAATATTGCTTGATAATTTATGTTGCGAAACATAAAATTCTGTTTCGCGATGAAAAAATATTTTTAAATAATAATATTTTAATATATATATATATATATATATATATATATATATATATATATATATGTGTGTGTGTGTGTGTGTAAAAATTTCATCATTCGAGTGAGAAGACTGGATCTGATAGTCATATCAAGGGGAAGAAGATTTCAAAGACGGTAGCTGAATCTGTATTAACGGACTACACCTTAAAAACACGAAAAAGTCCTGGAATTTGTAGGGAACTGAAAAAATATTGGTATATGTTTTTTTCGATCCCTTGGGACGATTTTACATTCGACTTGAAATTGAAAGAATCCTAAATGAGGAATAGAATTGATAGAGTTTGTGTCCACCACAGCAAATTTTGGGATCGGCATTTATACTGAGGAATGTACTGGAGAATTTAGATGATTTACTGTAACCCATCAGATACCCACTGTAATGATATTAACAATTTAGAGACAGCCACTATTACAAGTAGCTTTTAGGTTTCACTAGCATCACACAATTTTATATAAGTGCTCGTCATATTACAAGGTTTATCAATGTTTACGCAGATAATCAGAATCTGTATTTCTGTACAAAAAATCCCATGGACTATGCAGATAATCAGATTCTGCAATACTGTGCAGACAAACCAATGGACTATGCAGATAATCAGATTCTGCAATACTGTACAAACAATCAAATAGATTATGCAGATAATCAGAGTCTGTACTCCTGTACAAGTAATGCAACGGAATATGTAGATAATCAGATTCTGCACTTCTGAATCCCATGTTTCCTCATGAGGTAGCTGATCGTTACATTCCACAGATTCCCTTTTACTTTATTATCGGAGAAATGCCATTCATTCTCGCAGAGTGTAGAATTGTTTTCCGCTGCTTTCTTCACGATTTCGAATTCATAGATTCCTTTCTCTTGCATTAGTTGTCGCTCAAAGATATATAATCAAGTCTACTCTACAATTTAACTCATAGATCTGGGAAAATCTGTCACATTCGTGATTTTCTCAACGACATTTATGCGAACTTGAAGGCAACTTACTAGGCCAGGATTTGCTAAACAACACAATGTGGAAAGAAAATCACGGATTTTGAAATTAAAACAGATCACTTTTGTTCGAAGACAGATATTTAGAATTAATTTTTTTTTCATTTTAATTTGTTTGTGATTTCATATATAAATAAAATGAAAAGAAAGAAAAATATCACGGGATTGCGTGAGAAGTTAAAATATAATTGTGGAATCTGAAGTCGGCATTGGTGCTGATTGGAAGTTAGAATTGGACATTCTACAAGGAATCGTAATTATCCAGGCGGCAGCATTACGAAATTTATATAGAATACTGAAGAGAATGTCGAAGTCTTCAGGAGAATTCTTAAGAATGATGTTATCAAGAAAAGAATAAGACGGAGAATAAGATGTGAAGGAAAAAAAAATATCTAAGAGAAAAATAGAATAGAAGGAACAAGAATGAATGAATGAAAGAAATAAAGAAAGAAAGAAAGAAAGAAAAAGAACAATAAAAAAATATAAGAATAATGAAGGAAATAGGAAGTAAAAATATTAAAAAATAATTAAAAAAACATTTTAAAAAGTAATACAGATGCTATTATCATCTTTAAAAAAAACAAAGGTGATATTGGAAAAAATAAAATTCAACAAAATATTGAGAGTTCTGAGAACACAACGACAATAGAGAAAATCGCTTGAGATTTGTGCAGAGTAACTGTCTCTCGATCAACAACAACAATCATTAGACAATCTGATTTAAATATAATAATGCATCAACAAAATTAATAAATCTTTATTTCTTTTTTCCTCAATCTCTACTTTTTACCTGTTGGGTCCTCAATTTAAATTTTAAAATCGTAAAATATTTTTAATTTTATTCTCTAGAACAACTTTTATTCATCTATATAGTCGTTTGAACAATTCCCAGTGAATTACCGTTCATACCCACTAATATCTATTTTTTATTCTCTTATTCAGTTTATTTGTTATGTTCACTTGTGTATGTGTCTGTACTAGTGACATTTTTCTATTTTGTTTTTGATCTAGCTTCTACTGTAATCATAGTAGTAGTCTTAGTAGTAGTAGTAGTAGTAGTAGTAGTAGTAATAGTAGTAGTAATGTTGATGCTGTTATAGTGAGAAAAATCGAACTGTTAAGTAAAAGATAAGAAGGTCGGGATAAAGAAAGATATAGAAATAACGGTTCGACATCAATTTGTACGCTGATCCGTCTTGCGAAATATCGGATTAAGTGACTAAAGTAGGCACCGGAAGCCATTTTAGACAAGAATAAACCTGGTGCTCAGGTTCTTCTTTTACCACCATCAGAATAACTGACACCTGTTTCTATTAGGTAGAATTAAGCGCCTGCCATAGCGTTTATAGTGGCAGCAACCTCGTTAACTACCCCAAATCTGATAATATACTATCGAGATGCTCCATGACAGTTGTTTGTGTTCCAGAATTATTTATGCTTAGTTAATGACTATATAGTTTTTTTTGTTCCCCCAGTATAAGACCGGTAGTCACACGAGGTAGGGGATTACGTTAATGGGTAGTTTAAATGGCTAAAAGAGGAAGATAACGGTTAGATAACTTTAGATTTAAACAGGTTATGATTTTAGTGATCGTGGAGACATCCTCTTGGAGTTGTTGACACAGAGCAGTGGTTCTCGAGATTGAAGCTATTCGTGTGGCTCTTACTTCTCAACGTTAGAATACGAAGGGAATGTGGGTGGTTTGCTACAATGTAAGTGGAATGGCGGGTCTTAGTCGTGAAGATTAGACCTGACGGAACCAAAGAATGCAGTTCATCGGAGCACTTTCCATAGAAGTAGCGATAGAGCAGTGAGAGGCTCGCCACATATACACCTGTGTGTGTGTGTGTGTGTGTGTGGGAGAGAGAAAGAGAGAGAGAGAGAGAGAGAGAGATTGAAGGGTGGTAAATAATT
The DNA here is from genome assembly GCA_963932145.1 of Acanthosepion lycidas. Lineage (NCBI taxonomy): Eukaryota > Metazoa > Mollusca > Cephalopoda > Sepiida > Sepiidae > Acanthosepion > Acanthosepion lycidas. The sequence continues at coordinate 147,591,593 of OZ010573.1, forward strand.
CTTCTCCAACAAGGACTTGGAGAGACTTTTGAACTCTATCAAGACTAGAAAGTGACGACTAGGTAACCCCCACCATGAAATGACTACAGTACTCCATTTTCGGCCTGATCTCTATTAATAAGTCAGCACTGATGATATATTTGATGAAAAATAGCTAAAAATTCGTCCTGCGTCATATATGAGAAGTTACGGTGGTAAGCTAATTTTATTCCTAGTTCCCATGGCCATAGGTTATCATTTTATCCCAGGCGGTCAAATTCTACAATATCCAATGCAATGATTCCATCATATTATTTACTTAAGCGATATTATTATTATTTTCTTTCGCACGGGTTTTCATTTTCAACCGAAGGTCTTGCCTCATGGGCATTATCCACCAAACTCTACAACTTCAAACAGATATCAACTTTTATAAAATATTTGTAGTGCCAAGCCACGCAGATTTCTGAAGATACGTAATTCTAGGAATCTTTTCCGATTTTTTTAAATGGGTAACTCCAGTGCCTCAATGATAACTGGTCTGTGTATTTGTTGAACTTTTCAACTTCTTTGACTTGATTATTATTATTATTATTATTATTATTATTATTATTTCGATTAATGCTATGGTCACACTACCTACTTAGTCTGCGGGAAGACCTAAGGCAGATAGAGATGTGTTGTTATGGCAATATTTCATGATTTTCTTGGACTGTACTTATCAAGACAATTTTTGTATTTCTCTTAAGACAGGATTTCCCGTTCAAGATGTTGAAACATTACTGAACCACTGAGATTTTAAGCCTATTAATGGCCATAATTTTGTCCTGTGAATTCAATTCAGTTTTTAATATCAGTCTTATTCTTCTATAGTACTCTTTCTGAACTATTTATTTCATTTTTACGGTAATTTCCTTCACCATCATTTACACCGAGGCACTTATAAGCTTCTTGCGCTAAATCTTTGATTGTTACTCCAGAGTCTAAGCAAATAAAAAGTTGGTTTGTTGTAGTGATCCTCGTGAAAATGTGGCTTTAGCGCATTTATTAAAATCGAATTCCATTCCAATGTTATCACTGAGACATTTTTCTGTTTTCAGGAGACCTTCCAGCTCACTGTTATTCCTAGCATAAAACTTTAAGTCATCCACGTAAAATAGATGGCTTATTTTCTTTTGAGATATCTTATAGACATATGCCATCTTGTTAAGTTTGCTCGTTAATGCTATTAGGGGTATGCAAAATAGTAAGGGAGACAATTAATGGAATATTCCTCTGTTGTTGCTTAGACTTAAAGACTCCATTTATATGAGGTGAAGTGTTGTTTTCCATATAGACATACTTTGTTTGATTGAATTAATGACGACGGGTTTTTAAAAATCAAGAATGGGGTACACTATCGAATGCCTTACAGTAATATATCCAGGCAGAGATTTTTCTTTGTATTGAAGGAGATTTCAAAGATCATCCTATTAATTAGTAATTGGTCTTTACATTCGTAAGAAACACGTTTGCACCGTTTTTCTTCAAGAGGTAGTATATCATATTTTTCCAAGAAGAATATGTCTACAGTCAACAGTTTGTAAATAGTGAGAAGAGATGTAATTGGTCTGTAGTTTTTGTGGTGCATTTGCGGCACCGTTCTTGGGTAGAAAGAAATTAATTTTTTTAGTTACCCATACTGGAATTTTAGTAGGATCATTGGCCAATTATTATTTTCATGTATGTGATTTTTTCAGTGCACATTCAACACAATCGCACATGTTTGTCCTGGTTTATTTTTAATCCGTTCTACCTCTTGCGTAATCCAATGTACTTCTTTGATATGTTCTCTAGGGCAAGCCCATATTTTTGTCCAGAATTGTATAAATGTTTCTATTGTTGTGGGCGATGGTGGGGTGACGTTGTCACTTCAAGTTTTTGTTTGTCTATTTCTCTTTAAAATTTCTTCGCGTCGCTTTGAAAGATCTTGTTCTGTCTGTAGAATCTTTGATCTTTTTTCATAGCGTCTGATTCTTTGAGCCTTCATTTGTATTGTTTGCTTTATTTTTTTCCTTAGCTGATAGGATTTCATTTTCATTCCTAATTTTGTATTTTCTTTTGACTCTTCTGCCTTTTCTAATCCTTATATTTGTTCCTCTTGCCAGTTTATCGAGTATTGATAATTTACTTTTAATTTTTTCAATTTCTTTCTCTATTTTTATTTCCAAAGTGGATCTTCATGTCTGTGAAACTGTCTTTTTCTACTTTGATGTTTAATTATTTACTTGCTGCTATTGTTGATGCATATATTGCTTCGTTGAGACTTAAATATAGGTTTACTTCATCCAGAATTAATTTAGGTGATACATTAGAGATTTTAATAGTTTTCAGGTTATGCTTTGTTGGTTGTAAGTTTGGGAGTTGTTCTCGTTCTTCCATTTCAATTTATGTCTCATGACATTTTCCCTCGTCGTCTTGTATACTATTCTTGTTTTTCTTAAAATAGTTCGGTTCAATGTGTTTTGGACTCGTTTTATTGCAGGCTTGTGAGCGACTAATATCATGCCTTTCCAACTCTTCTGAACTTTAAGCATTACCTTCACAGTGATTGGTGTTTATATCAATTTCTTAGTTATGATCTGTAGTTTGTGTAATGTTAGTATTTTTTTTTATGTTTATTTCCAGTTCTCTTTTATTTTCTGTTGATTCACTTATTATTATTATTATTATTATTATTATTATTGAAGTTCTTTTTATTTCTTTAATTTCACCCCATTTGTTAATCGATTATTTCTCACGATGTACCGTCTTATTTTTTATTTTCATCAATATACTTTCTAAATGCTTGGCCAAATTTTTACCGCCAAATTTCATATGTTTGACCAGTGGTGTTTGTGTAACGCTTCATAGAATGCAGTCAAAACGAGATTTTACTCCTCACGAGACCATTTTACCTTTTCTTTCTTTAAATCAATGGTTGTGGATCTAGTTGGAGGTTTCGCAGGGACATCATTGACATTATCCCGGCTGTGGGGATCTGAAGTGCAAAAGATCACCCAAAGTTTACCGGCACAGGGTTCCGAAGCCTGTAGAGGATCATTCGCGACCCCATAACGGAGCAGCCATTCATTCCTCGGCACGATTAACACCTGGAGTTGCCGGTTGCTTTTAGGAGTTTTCTTTCTCCTAGATGGGTTGCCAAGAGACAGAGGCGTAATTGGAATTCAAAAAGAAAGACTTTAGAGAAGCTATTCGACGAATCAAAACATTATTATACAAGAGAGCATTATGTTTCAATAATACATTATATATTTTTACACTTATTAAAATGAAAGAGATGGTTATTTTTATTTTATTTATTTATTTTTTTACTGTTGTTGTTAATGCTCCTGTTAATCAGATTAGTTGTTAATTAATTAAAATATATATATTATTGTTGTTGCTAGCTCCCACTAGCCCTTTAAACGAAATTGTCAAAAACGTTTAAATAAAAGAGAAAAAGTTAACATTCGGTTAAAAAAGTGTAGAATTTATACGAAGACAACGTATTAGGTTGGTGCAAAAATAATGACGTAATAATGTCGTTTTTTGACGTTACGTCAAAAAACGATATTATTACGTCATTATTTTTGCACCAACCTAATATCACTTCCGTGAAATTTAAAAAAAAATAATTACTATTTTTTTAAGATAAGATTAAGCGAAACATCCCTGTAAATTAAAAAAAAATAACAAATTATATTTCATAGATTAACTTAAAGAATGCAGTGATATTATTCATCGGAGAGTATTAACAAAATACAAGATTATTGATAACTTATTTTTTAGCATAAAATTATATACAAAATTTATTCATTTGTTCGTCCATTTGTATGTTCTGTGATTTATTCATTGAACTCATCAAAAATACTTAGCGTTATCTACAACTACATATCGTAGATCTTCTAAAAGAAAAATATTGTAGTTTTTCTAAATATCTACAATTAATATCGTAGAATTTGTAAGGAATATAAGAAAACTAATTGAAAGAATCAGGATCATTCAAACAGAAACAGATAAATTAAATAAAATAAATAAATAAATAAATAATAATAATAATAAAAAAAAAATAATAATAATAATAATAATAAGAAGAAGAAGAAGAAGGAGAAGAAGGAGAAGAATTCATATTTACGTCAAAATAGTAAAAAATAACAAAATTTCATACTTAAGTTTTACAGAAAAAAAAGAGGTTCAATTTTCAGGAGCTTCGGAAAACAATTCAATTTCGTTGTAATTTCAACCATTTAATATTATTATTATTATTATTATTATTATTATTATTATTATTATTATTATCATCATCACCATTAATATTATTATTATTTTCCTCCTCCTCCACCTCCACGTCATTATTATTATTATTATTATTATTATTATTATTATTATTATTATTATTTTATTTTCTTTGCTTTCTGGCGTTTACACATTTCTTTCCGGGACCCACCCAGAGACCTAAGGTTAGAAATGGCATCATGACACTTTTCACTGACAAAAAAAAAAAAATAAATAAAAATAAAAAATAAAAAAAATAAAATAAAAATGACATAGATAAAGCCCTTCGTAAAGTGTGGGCTGTACTTGTCAGAACAATTTTTTGTATCTCCTTGAGGCATGGGCTTCCAGGAATCCCTGCAATTAGTCTACTGCAATCTTTTCCAACCAGTCCTAGGGCTCCAACTACAACAGGGATTCTTGATGTTCCCATATGCCACTCTTTTGAGATTTCTATTTCAAGGTCCTTTTATTTTGACAGCTTTTTGAATATCTTCAAAGATACATTGCAGTCAGCAGGGACTAACATATCAATAAGGAGGCACCGTTTTTGTTTGTGGTCTTTAATAACAATATCTGGGCGGTTGGCCTTGATTGTTCTGTCAGTGTGAATTGTGTAATCCCATAGAATTGTAACAGGTCCTATCTCCGTAACCGGGTCTGGGTGGTGTTCATACCAGTTTCTTTCAGTTTCCTTCCCGTAGAAGTTGCAGAATTTTATTATTATTATTATTATTATTATTATTATTATTATTATTATTATTATTATTATTCTACTTCGCCTCCACATCATCAACATAAATCATCATCAACATTATTATTATTATTATTATTATTATTATTATTATTATTCTCGATAGTGTAAAATGAAATATAGTAAAAAAATATACGCTAGGTTAGTCGGTACCAGCTGATAGCTCAGCACACTCCTATAATTAAGCAGTTTTTTTAGGACAGAAAAACAGGAGAGAGAAAGACAGGAAAAGGCATGATCTGAAAGGGAATATAGTAACAAAATACATGCTACGTTTGTCAGTACCAGCTGATATCTCATCACTCTCCTACCATTATGCATTTTTGTAGGACAGATAATCAGAAGACAGAAAGATGGTATTTATCAATCCACCCACGAGGATTGAATGTGGCACAAGGCCTTTTTAATGTGGGTATCTCCGAGCCCGTAGGCTCAGAAGACAGAAAGATAGGAAGAGGCATGATCTGAAAGGGAATATAGTAACAAAATACATGCTACGTTTGTCGGTACCAGCTCAGAGCTCAACAAACTCCTATCAGTATGCAGTTATGTAAGACAGAAAAACAGAAGACAGAAAGACATGAAGAGGCATAATCTGAAAGGGTGTATAGTAACAAAATACCAGCTACGTTTGTCGCCTCCAGCGGATAGCTCAGCACATTCTATCATTATGCCGTTTTGTAAGACAGGAAGAGTCATGATCTGAAAAGGAATATAGTAACAAAATAAATGCTACGTTTGTCGGTACCAGCTGATAGCTCAGTACACTTCTAACATTATGCAGTTTTGTAAGACAGATAACAGAAGATAGAAAGACAGGAAGAGGCATGATCTGAAAAGGAATATATTAAAAAAATACATGCTACGTTTGTCGGTACCAGCTGATAGCTCAGCACACTCCTATCATTATGCAGTTTTGTAAGACTCAAAAACAGAAGACAGAAAGACAGGAAGAATCATGATATGAAAAGGAATATAGTAACAAAATACATGCTACGTTTGTCGGTACCAGCTGATAGCTTAGTTTACTCCTATCATTATGCAGTTTTGTAGGATAGAAAAACAGAACACAGAAAGATGAAAACAGTTATGATCTGAAAAGGAATATAGTAACAAAATACATGCTACGTTTGTCGGTACCAGCTGATATTTCAAAACACTCCTATCATTATGCATTTTTGTAGGACATATAAACAGAAGACAGAAAGACAGGAAGAGGCGTGATGTGAAAGGGAATATAGTAACAAAATACATGCTACGTTTGTCGGTACCAGGGGATAGCTCAGTACACTCCTATCATTATGCAGTTTTGTAAGACTCAAAAACAGAAGACAGCAAGTCATGAAGAGTTATGATCTGAAAGGGTAAAAAATTTATGGGTAAAAAATTACTTAGGAAATATTTAGTGAAATATGTCAGTTATATGAAGCAGGTAAATAAGAGGCATTCGTAAAGTCATAACTATGGTTATAAATGATGGTTATAAAAGAAATACTTTAGTAATAAAATAAATCATTTATTTATTACCATCATTGTTAACTTCCTGCTGAGACCTGTTCAATTTCGAAATAAATTATGCTGTTTTGTATGTTACATGCTGTAATGTAACACTTTATAACACACACACACACATATATACCCCCTCATATATATATATATATATATATATATATATATATATATATATATATATAATCTTCTTTCGCTGTATCACAGCTCATCAGTTTGGATAGACATTCGTTTTGTTCAAGCCGGGATTGAAACTCGATGTCAGTCAAAGACTCTACTCCTAATCTATCGGCACACGGAAGAAAAAGTGAGTCTTTTAACGTATTATATGCGTGATGTATATAAACATATATGTACCGGGTGTAACAGAAAAATTGTCCAAATCCTGTAACAGCAAAATTGTTCAACTGCTGGATTAAACTTTGAACCGTTTTATTTTAGAAATGATTAAAGATATTTTACTGAGTTCTTTATAAGGCTATTTGACTACTTTGGACAATAAGAATGTATAATTACTCTCTAAGCTTAACAGAAGTTTCGTGATGAAATCGATCATAAACGAAAATGACAGGTTTATCATTAATTAATCATAGCTAAGGATCGGAAGCTCCTGAAGGTTTGAATTTAAGTTATTCCAGGTCATTTTCTAACTTATTCAAGATGATCTTCGCCCTTTCTAACCTTCTAACATTCTGTCTTGGAGTAATAATTTGGTTCACAGGTTTCATGTACAATTTCATTTTCAAGTCTTTTTTCACTGCTCTTTGGACTGTTGTTATATACCGCACCTATGAACACTAATATGTATGTCTCAATCCTCGTAAATACGTTGGACACTATTGTAAGTGAGTGTGCGGGGGTAATATGCTGTCTAAATAGTCCACCAGTAGCAATGGTTTACCTACTTCATGCCGTTGGCGAGTATTGTATTTTGTTGATGTTATAAAGTTTACCATTTTCTTTCCAACCTCCGTTTTGGTTATTCCTCACTCAGTAACCCTTTCTTGATTACAACAACTGTCATGGCTGAAAAACCTCTCTCACGTGTGAAACGACATATGAACTGAGTTGGATATTTTCTAATTGATCTCTTTAGCTCTAAGTTGAAATGATGAACCCTTTTCCTGTTGTGATCTATAGTTCCCTATTCCTTAAACTTATTGACGGTTCTCTTGATGGTTCGTGAATGGACTTTGTAAATGGAAGCGAGAGTATGAATGTTGGTACCATTACTGAAGGACTGAATAGTCTTTTTCCTTTCAACATTGCTCAGTTTGGAATACACGTAACGATTTTATCCTGTTCTTTTTCTAGACGAATAACTCAAAGGGTTTTCAGTGATTCTTACGACAAATGGAGTCAAGATGGCTACAACCTGGAAAAAAGAAACTCAATTAATTTAGTGTTTTTTCAGATATTAATCATTTAGTGGGATGGACAAATTTGTTGTTACACTCGATATGATAAAAATATAGTTTTATGGTATTCTATATTTATAAAAAAAAGGCTCATGGATAGAGCGTATATAAATATATAAATGACATCTGTTAGATGCTTGAAAATAATCTTCAAGAAAATCTCAGATATGTTCTGAAGATTGCATCCAAACATCAAACAGACTGTCGTCGCTCGGTGTGAGCTTTAGTGTCCAATTATATACATATAGCACTGTCCAGACCTTGCTTGATCGGCAAAGTTTCTTTGTATTGTGAGACCGTAACATACCTACAACATGGTCTCTTCCAGGACTATATAAAGTATGCGACATAACACTCTAAGAGAGAAGAAGAAGAAGAGGAGAGAGAGAGAGAGAGTATTCTAATACCGTAGTATCAGTCGCGTACGACTACCAATATTGGACACTAGCACAAAGTAAGCTCCGCTTACACTTACACTATCTCTGTAACCTTTCTGTCTAATATATCTTTCTTACCTCTAATCCGTGTTCCGTGTTTTCCTTCTGTGGTCCCGACTTTGGCCCCACATCAGTGGCGACGGAGAATTCGAGAAACGCACTCACGCCGAAACCTCAATACCTTACCAGTCCCACATCTGTGTCGACGAAGAATTTGAGAAACGCATTCACGTCGAAAACCGCAATACCTTGCCAGTCCCACGACAGAAAGATTCGAGAATTTCGTTCCCACCATATCAATAGCGACAGAGTACTCGAAAAATACACAGAAACTCCACGTGTTCCCACAGCAGTGTTGAATGAGAAATTAAGCTGGTATTACTACATTAGCGATTTAAACGCAACACCCAGCGTTTACATACAAAAAAAATATTCCGATACCAAACAGCAGTGACGAACTAGCTATTCGACATCTACGGAATATTAAAGTCTGTCCAAATAACATTACGAGAACGATTTCTTACATACCCACACACACCCACACCCACACACACCCACACACACGCAAAAAAAAAACAGTTTGTTCATAAAACAAACTGACAACACAAGAGCCGAAGTACTATTGACGACTCAAGTTTTCGAAAAAACTATCTAAAATTTTTTTATGTAACTGAGTTGAATCTCGGGCATAAAATTATTCTCCCCTCAAATTTAATGAGGCGAGTTTTCTCTTTTTTGTACCGCTATAAAAAAAAATAATACTTAAGTGTGGTGTAAATTGATACAATTACGTTAAAATTAACGGAACCACGGAATCTTAAAAAAGCTAAACACTTAATTAGTTTAGTTTAACTAATTGTCTGTCTATATTTTTGTTTTTTTTTGTAAAAAGGAAAAAAAGAAAAAAACCTATCAAGATTTTTTGTGTACCTTCCCTTGGTACACGGGTTTCAAAGCAACAAAAAATCGCTGTTATTTTTGTTTGTCTAAATATGGAAGATTTTCAAAAAGTAATCGTCCAAATGCTAAAAGTAAATTTGGATCAGCAACAAAAACCAGTAGAAAGACAACAACTATTTTTGGAATTACATAAACAACAAATGGAATCCCAACAAATTACGCTTCAGAATGCTGAACTACAACAGAAACAACTTAAAGAATTACTCGTAAAGGCATTAAAAGGCTCAAACTCTGAAAAAGATACAATATTCTCCAAGAATACAATCTACAATTCAATGGAAACCTTTCAATACGCACCGGTAAACGACAAAACTTTCGAGGCTTTTTACAGGCGCTACAAAGATATTTTCAACGGAGATTGTGAACAATGGCCCAGTAAAAAAAGGTACGTCTTCTATTGAGAAAACTGGGAACTACAGAACATAGTAGGTTTGTAGACTTCATACTACCCAAGAAAACCACTGACTTGGATTTTTCAGAGACTATTAAGCTTCTATCGGAACTATTCGGGCCTAACACAACTTGTTCCACAAACGTTGGAAATGCCTGAACACAGTCAAAGACAACCAGCAAGATTTTCTAACGTTTGCAGCATCGGTAAACAAGCCCTGTAATGATTTTAAGCAAGCCGAACTGACTGCCGATGATTTCAAGTGCTTAATTTTTGCAGAAAGTCTAGTATCTGCAGAAGACGCCGAAGTCAGACGACGGGTACTGACCAAGCTTGAGAACGAACAAGGATTGACTCTCCAAAAACTGGCAGAGGACTGTCAAGGAGTAATATCTGTAAAGTGTGACTCAAACACTATCGAGGAATCAGGTGTGGCTCAGATTAATAAAATCAGAAGCAAGTCTACCTCCTATTCCCCTCAAAAAGACAAAAAGCAAATCTCATGTCCTAAATTCCGCAGTAACCAAAACCCAAATAGGTTAAAGAAACCGCCCGTACCATTTTACCATTGTGGTAAATGGCATTTTCAAAAAGAAAAAAAAGAAAACTCTTGGAAGGGGGTATTTTGAGACCGTAACATACCTACAACATGGACTCTTCCAGGACTATATAAAGTATGCGACATAACACTCTAAGAGAGAAGAGGAGGAGGAGAGAGAGAGAGAGAGAGAGAGTATTCTACTACCGTAGTATCAGCCGCGTACGACTACCAATATTGGACACTAGCACATAGTAATTTCCGCTTACACTTACACTATCTTTGTACCCTTTTGTTTAATATATCTTTCTTACCTCTAATCCGTGTTCCGTGTTTTCCTTCTGTGGTCCCGACTTTGGCCCCACATCACTTTGTGACCGAGACGGTTACGGCACGTCGGATCTAACGACGGTTACCTTGTTTCCAGGGAAGCGCAGTTTCGAAAACTGCCGGGGAGTGCATTTTTTTCTTTAATAAGATTTCTCGAATATTCAGGCCGGTTGACGAAAATAAATGAACGGAGCGTCTACTCATGTATAAGCATACAGTAAAAAATAACATTTAAATTAATAATATATATATATATATATATATATATATATATATATATATATATATAAATCGAGGGAGAGAGCCAGGGAGAGAAATTTAAAACTACTACTGCTATAATGTGTACTTATTCAGTTATTCTATTAAATTAACTAAAATTAAGAGGCATTCAACTATACTTAAATGAATCAGTGTCATTATTTGTAGTCGTTTGCAAAACATCAAAATTAAAAATTTAATGGGTTGATTTCTCCAGATTTTACCGTCTACATGTCACCACCTTTATATATATATATATATATATATATATATATATATAGTGAGGGAAAGATATGAATTAATTAAAACTACTACTACTATTATCTGGTGTGCTTTTTCAGCTATTCTATTAAATTAACTAAAATTAAGAGGCATTCAAATATACTTAAATGAATCAGTGACATTATCTGTAGTCGTTTGCAAAAAAAATCAAAATCAAAAATCTAAAAAATCGCGAGAAAAATCAATAGAAATAAAAAAAAATGCTAAAAATAATAACATTTTCCATGTTTCTTGCGCTAATATTCAAAGAAATAGTCAAAATATTAATTCTGAAATATGTCTAAAAGGAAATGTATTTAAAGACCAAAATTTGAACATTTAAATAGAAAGTGATGATGACAAAATGAAACATTAAAGCCGAAAAACAATTCATCGTCTGTCTATAAAAGTTTGAAAATCACAAGCAAAATACAGATTTTAGCTTTGTTCGTTTTCGATTTTAAGGACTTAAATGTGGGCACACATTTCACTGGACGACAAGACGAAATTGTTTAACTTTGAAATGATGTATTATCATCATACGCTGTTTTTTCTAGATTAATCTTTCCAATTTTGAGCGCAACTTTTTATTATGAATGAATGAAAAATAAGTAATTTTTCGAATAGAAAGATAAAAATGATGTATCAAAGTGAAAACATTACAATCAATTACATATAATTTATAGATTTATTTCAAATTTGATCTGAATTTATATTTCAAATTTTATCATTATTTTCAGATGATTTGTAAGTTTTTGTCCATATGTTCGAACAATTATTGGAACAATTGGAATAATTGTTTCATATAATTCTCTAGTTGGTAAGATTTATTGACATTTAGAATCTTTTTCTTTTCCTTTTCACGTGACAAATATTTATAAGTATATTAAGTACATCATTGAAATAAGTGAAAAGTCTTTATATTATATATTTTTTAAATCATTTCAATCCAAACAAGGCGATAATGTCACTAGGACGCAGTGGGTTACAGGGAGTGAAAGAAAACGAGAAGACTTTAGGGAGGAGAAGTGAGGAGAAAGGACAATAAAGGAACTGTATTCATGAAGACAGAAGATGGCGATTGAGATTTTAGTTCAATTTTGGAAGAATGTAGATCTGGCAGAAAATCAAAAGACATTAGAAGGGAGCATCACTCGTAAGACGTACTAGAAAATAAACTATTAGAAGTGACGCGGTTGTATCACAGCTAAGTTCAGAAGTAACACGATCAGGCCTAGTTGCCTATCTAGCAGCACGCTTAAATTCACGCAGTCGGGGTCCTAAGGAGAACAACTCATGAGAACGATTGGCATGAAATGATTTGTACAAATTACAGACGGAAGCCGAGTCGTGTCGGTGGGAAAGTAACTGTAGTCGAGATGTCAGGTCAGAATCGATTCCTGAGATATACAGTAGGGAAGGAGTACCAGACCTCCACAAATGGTGACAGTATTCAATGCATGGACGAATGGTAGATTATTAAAGGTGTAAGAAGAATTCTGGTGAGAAGAATTGTCTGGCACGACACAAGTAAATCAACTTCCTAAGCAGTAGAACTTGCAATTGACTCAATGTAATCACCCCAATTCATCCCAGTGGAAAACGTGAGTCCAAGAAGGTGTAATGTGTTACTCTCCTGTGGCTAAGAATCAACCGTGCTGATGGCAGGCAGAAAAGGTTCCCTGTTGATTAAGTGATAGCCGTCTTGTTTTGTATGCGTTAAAATTTACAAGTCATTGCTTGCCCCAGTTAAACACTGTAATGAGAAGTCCTTTTTGAGAGTAGCTTTCACTTTTTCATTGTTAGAACTGTTAAACTTGTTACTAAGAGAGGAGTAAATAGTTGCATACCTAAATGGATATGATGGCATCAGGAAGTTCGTGTTAAGTAAAATTGGGCGTTGATTGGAGCCTCTATTACTTTGCCAGATAGAAGTAAGAGACTAATACGGCAATAATTCGAGAGGTCAGAGTGTTCCACCAGAGTTCTTAAAAACAGGAACTACAGAGGAGAACTTCCAACAAATTGGAAGGCAAAAAAAGTAGCGAGGCATTCATTATAATATTTGGTGTGAACATAAGTCAGTTTAGGATCACATTTCTTTAGGACAATTGCATGGATACTGTCGAATCTGCAAGCCAAGTTTAGAAATGATTGCAGAAACCATGAATGTGCATATCACACAGTAGAGACTCTATTCTAGTGGGGAAACGAGGCAAAGATATCCCAGATGAGTCGTGAGTGGAATTGGAAGAGAATTTCTGAGCAAAACTCTTTGCTTTATCTGCAGTAGATGACAACACTACAAATTGATTGAAGAGATGAAGGACTGAGGATTAACTTTTGTTCGGCACCCTCTTCCAGGACCATCGTCTTCAGAACTTACGAGAGGCTATACGGTGTTTGATTCTATAAGCGAATGGTGACTTTTTTTTCTTTAAGGACACATTTACATTGATTACAAGCGATGACAAGAGACGTCTGTTACAATCAGACCTGTTGCTCTAGTATAGTCGGAAGAAGTTATTCCTGCAGATTATAGCAGAGCTGAACAGGAAGGAGGGAAACAAGAAATGGTTTCACTTGGAAGATATCATTTGCGCATTTCGCGAAAGGAATCACAAAATACATCCCAATCAGTGGGTTGATAACAGAAAGACATTCTATTAGTAGGAGGGTCTTGCCTGATGGGGAAGCGGATAAAGATATCTATGGACACTACCGATTGGACGGGGTTGCCGAGAGGATAGAGCTGCAGAGAAGGATTTTATTCCGCGTTGGAGATAAGAAAGATATCAAACAGAGTTACTTGGAAAACGCATGGAGAAGTCTACAATTTGAGCGAGAGATTATATAATTTGATTATTAAGGATTTTATAAGTACGATGACTGATCGAGTTGTCATCAGGCGGGAAAGCATATTATTTGAAATCAAAAATTAAGAAATAACATTGTTTCATTGACCTTTATAACCGGAAGCAAATCGATCCAAAATAATTTGATGCCTATGATGCTCAATATTTTATCGCTATTAAAACCGAGTTTAGACGAGAATCTCTTGTTTTCTCCTGCTTACAGCCTGTAGCTGTGGCTGTCAAAATTAATTAAAATATTGTAAAAGGTAGTATCCACCATAACCTATTCTTATTGACTCTTATAAAACGAATTTATGCCAACGATCAAAATACTCGTTTTTTTGTGGTGTTATCTTTTTTTGTATGCGTAAAATATTTTAGGAATAAACGAAATAATAAATGACCGACTTTTCAATTCTAAATTCACATTTTCGCTTTGGGCTTGTTGATTGACAGTTTAATGAGGTATAACTTCATATTTGACATCACCTGTAAGGTTTTTGAATAACGCCGAGAAATGTCAACGGACACTTTTACAAGAGGATAAAGTCCATTTTGCGATAAAATTCGGTGAATATCGAACTTTCTAACATTCGAAAAAAAAATAACTGATAAGAAAGACATGTTTTTGGCTTTACTTCAAATCATAGTTCTAAGCTGAGCTAAATTTATTTAAGAATTGTATTTAGCGTTTGAATTAAAAGCTTACACAATTGCTTATAATCCTTTGTCCAACCACTGATCCAAAACCATTTATTGTTTATTCTGACCGGTTACAGACAAAGCAAAACAGTACAGTCTGCTCAATTAGTTTAATTATAGGCAGTTTAGAGAAAGAGTGATAATATCCTTCTTAAGGGAATTGATGCAAAGTTGACAGATTTCGTGGTTTTTGCATTAAATGCTTGCCTTAATATTACTTAATGCATAAATGTGGAAGCCACACAATATGTAAACCGTAAAGATAATATCTGTATAGATAAAGACAATAGAAATAAAACTTGGGGCTGCTGATAAGTTCTCAGCTCGACCAAATTGCCCAAATTTGACCAAATATCAATATTTCTTTGAAAGTACCGGGAACTTTTCGGTACCGTCTGGAATGAAGATAATATCACTATAGATAAACTTGAAATAGCGTCTGTTGGAAAAGGACTGCAGGGTAGAAAATAAACGTTTTTGAACACGTTGGACAATGAAGATTTGGCAGCTCCAGCACAGATAGGGTAGCAATATTCAGTTTTTGTCTAATCTAACGCATATAAACATAGAGAATAGCAGAAAGAGCCAAGAAATTTCTGGAGTAGTACAAGAATCGAACATTTTACCAGCATCTTTAGCAATGTTACCAATATACGAGTTCCACTGGGGGTTCCAATAGACGGTCCATTGAGAGTTCCTCGGGACTGGAGTAAATTTAGGGTCTAATCTGTGGTGATGAAACATGACTAGCTTTGTTTTGGCGCTAATGAATGATACATGCCAGTCATTACACCTTGATTGAACTTTGAAATGTTTTAATTGCTGAAATTCTAAGTTTATAAAACACACTCGAAGGTCAGGATGGAGTTAGTCTTTTCAGTACATTAAATGGATTTATGGGATCGAGTTCGAATTCAAACTGAAACTTTTAAAATGTTCACTTTGCCTTCATAATAATATTGAAAAAAATGATGTATTTACTTTTCTTTGAGTTCTGTTACCGCCTTTTGTCTTGGCATGCCACTCACAACAATGAGGAATAAAAGAATTGGTTAACATATATCGAAATATTTTAGTGTATTTAACCTAAATAATAGATAGCAGGATAATTGTAGAAGCTAGGATCTGTTCATTCAGACGGTTGGATTGAATTACTGTGTGTAGTTGTTTCAAATATGTCTTGCTGATACATGCACATCCCATCGGTTAGTAATCATTCCCATATAGAGTGAAAGTGGCATTTTAATGGATATTTTAGCTTTACCTGTTCTCCATTCCTTGTTTTAGATTGAATGGAATCTCTACAAGGAAAGCGATCAAATTCTCATCTATATTTCTTGTTAGGATATGCAAATCATCTCCATCAATATGGTCGGGCGGTGGAGAGGTGCCAGCGTGTCTTCTATGATGTATTCTTTTGATAACGGACTTTGACATTATCCAACGACGCGCGCCAAGTTTCCACGATAAAGATTTTAAGAAATATTGGGATGAAATTGTTAGAAATGCTGTGCTAAAAATATCTATTGTTAATTTCTTAAGATTTAATAAATCTGAGTACACAAGACACACTGGGAGTAATGGTAGAAAGTAGTGTGGCATTCCTTCTTCGAATAGAGGCTTGCTTGCATGGCGGCGCTGAAATTTAACATTCTATTTGAAACCAACCACCATATCCTTATCTTTGGCTTCAGTAGAAAATAGTCAACTAATAAATATCTCAACTATTAAATACACTTGACATTCAAGTTAGAATTTATTGAAAGTTTCTCATATGAGCTTATCTCTTTTCTCTTAAAAAAAAACACTTGAAAATATTGCCGTTCTGACATAATCATTTAGTTAATAATGTAGTATGCGATCCATGCCTAGAAATACTAGAGAATCTAAATAGAAGTTAATGTCCATCAGTAATCTTTGATCCCAGAAGATTTGATTTGTGTCGACCTCAATGTGTACTGGGTTCACCCGAATATACACCAAAGTAAGGTTTGTATCTGGTGTTAACCTAGAAAGTCAAAAGACATAGGAGCACTAAAGGTTAAATAAGAAAGTAGCCTTAAAGCCACCAAGTGCAAAATTGGGCATCGATTTGTGTCCATGGATAGACCTATATAAACAAGGAAGAAGACCCAGCTGAAGTTTGGATATATACATGCATATAATACAACCGGTTAACAGGAAGTTACATAAACGCCCGACCTACGAGGGCATAAAGAGAATCCCTCACATCTTCGCAAGAAGATCAAACGTTCGAAAACAACTCGAAACCACATACCTTCGATTCGGCCGACGTTAAGTTAATGGAGTTAGTGAATAAAAATTATTTTATGTTTGAAAATACATTACTAACATTACATTACTAAAACTAAAAATAATTGAATTCATCAATTTTTAACACCAGTAGTAACTATGGTGGTTTTCCTTGGAGATAAATTTTTTTAATACGTCAACACATTTCAATAATAATAATAATCCAGTTTCGCTCCTCAAGTGCTCTCTTTACAACCCTATCCATATATAATCTTTCTGTAATTCCTTTTGTTTGTATCATGAAATATTCATACAGTTATTTACTCGCTGATTTTTTTTGTTTTTTGATTTGAACCTTTCTAATCGAACATCCATCTTTTTTCTACTTTACCATTTAATTTTACCTAATAATTTCTTTAATATTTCTACTTTATGCTGTCCTTAATTTGCTTTTCTGACTTAATCAGTTGTCATGAAAAACAAAACGCGTTTTGTCCTTCAAAAATGAAAGTTCATCATTAACTGAATGGAACATTAACCGTTACTTAGTGTCAAACATAACATATAAATCGATCTGCGTTTATCTCATTATGTGAGGAATTTTTGCGAAAGACTACTGTGCGATTTTAGTTGAATACGTTTCTTTAAGAGTAAGTTTCATCTTGAACGACACAGACAATAGTTGGTGCTTAATTTAACTCAGACATATGTAGAAGACATTTCTTTTAGGAAATACTTGCTAACAGGAAACTTGAATCAACGTTCAGAGATTCTCGACTAATTTAACTAAGATTAAAGTTTTATTTGGCTAATCATTGTTCATATATATGGAAAAGCGACGTTTTAAAATATTCCTGCCTGAAATGGCAGCAGCCGATTCTTTATTGACTGGATAATTTTAATTACTAAAATCACCCTCTACTGACAGTATATAGTATTCTTAAACCATTACCCAGTTATGTATTGATCAGACTCAATGCTGCTTAACCTCAATGATCAAGAGAGAACCAGTTATTTTTGGCCTGTGTAATTAACCGTAAGCCCATTGTTGCTACGATGAGATCAGAAGTATCATTTTAAGTTCCCTCTTTCTGAAATTGTGAAAAAGAAAGTAGAAAGAAAGGAAGAAAGAAAAACAAAAAAAGAAAGAAAATAAAAAAGAATGAAATAAAATCAATGTGGGTAATCGGGATGCGTAGATCTGAGCACTTTCATGCTGGAGATATACTTAATAAGCAATGTATTTCTTGCTTTAATTTTATAAATAATCCTTTAAAAAATTCTAATGACTTGTAGGCCCTGTTTTTGAAAGAACACGTTTTTATTTCAACTTATTCTTTTCAAATGTTTATCTTAAAGCATTCCATACAGTAGAAGTTTTTTTAGCGGAATGTATCAATTGAAAAAAGACAAATTAAATTTAGCTCGACTTAAAGTCGCCGAAAATCAAAGAAAGTGCAGCCTTAACTCGTTGACTGGAGAATTGAGTGAGGAGTATGACTGAGGTAGTGTTGCTGAAATATATTAGTCAGCAGTACTGATCATAAAAGTACAATAAATTAACTAAACATTCACAGACAGAGAGATACAAAAGCATACTAACGCATAGATATATATATATACAAACATACACGTCTGTAAAATCTTTTTAAATAAATGTTTATTTTTATAGAATTATTAAAATTAATATTATAATACCAAAATATGTACTTTTAATTCATGCACAGAGATTTAAAAAAATATATTTTTTTTAGTTAGAGTAAAGGAATCATTTTGGAATCTAAGTTATATCAATGGCATATTTTGTTAAAGATTGTCATGAACCCGACAAACATTAATGACCTTGACGCGCCACTGATATATATATATATATATATATATATATATATATACACACAGTTGAAATGTCTGAGGCCATCTCTGATGTGTTGCAAGAAAAAAGCCCTTGATTTCAGAGATTAACAGGAACAGGCATATGCACTGGGCAAGCGAATTCGAGAGCAAACATTATGAATTTTGGAAGTCTGTAATTTGGTGAAATCAAAGTAAATTCTGCCAATATTCGAATTCGAGACAGGTTTGGAGAAATCAGAATGAGACTTGGAACATTGAATATCTGCAGGCGACCGTGAAACATTGGAATTGGTGTAATGGTGTGGGGCGCTGTCTGGTTTGTTGACAAGCGGTTGAATGGTGCAAAATACAGTCAAATATTAGAGAAAGGACTACTTCCACTATTTGAAACCAATCAGATTGGCAAGAATATCTACCTTTTTCGAGAAGATGTAACACCAGGTCGCACGAAGGAATCGCAAGAAATCAAGTCACTGCCATGGGTCGCCTAAAGTCCTGATATAATCCAATAGAGCACATTTCGGAGCACCTTGACCGAAAACTTCGAGATCGTGCAAGCAAAATCACGTCAGTGGCAACCCTTAAAGAAACATTGCTAAAGGAGTCGCAAAATATGGATCAGAACATTGTTGATAACTTGATCAAATCCATGAAAAATCGAATACAAACACTAAAACTAGCAAATCGAGTTCCAAACACTGCTTATTTACGTTGAGTTGGGATTACGTAATTAAATTTTGAAATTGGATGTAGTTTATTTCTCCTGGTTACAAACTTTCCTTAGGCCACTGTAAACATGTTATAACATCACTACAAAAATAGCTTTTGTGTTTCAACACCTATAGTGTCTTGTCAAGTGATGGTGTTGATAGCAGAATAAAGAGTTTTAAAAGTTAAAAACCAACGAAACTCCTCTCAATACTGGAAATATTGTTACGTAAGCTACAATGACCAGTCAAGTATATGAGAATTCAAAAAACTTGACATCCAAACTTAGATACAATTTATTAATGCCTTGATGTTAATGTTAGACTAAATTAAGTTAAAAAATAATAGTTACAAATTTCAAATTTTAAATTTAACCCTACATTAAGTTTAAAATATTATAAAATTATTCGAAGAAGGAAATGAGGAAAATATACATATATAATTTTTATTTATTTATTGTTTTAATCGAAAAACCAAATTTTCAGTTAGAGGAAACTCTAAGTAGATTCAAACATCGTAACAACTTAGATACAACCGAAGGGAATTCGGGTACCTCGAGGTGGTGTAATGGTTAGCAATCTTGTCTCGCTAGAACAATTACGACTGGGTAGTGAGTTCGATCCTCATTGGGTGCTTCATACTTTAAGCCTTGTGCCACATCTAAGCTACACTTGGAAAGTAACTACAGCTGAAGGGATCTGGAGTCTGATGATGTAGGGGAGAAGAAGAATTATTAGAAATGATAAGACAGACACAATCACATCACAAACACATAAATATATATAAAATAATGTCGTTTTTTGGCGTATAACGTCAAAAAACGACATTATTACGTCATTATTTTTTCACCAACCTAATATATTTAGGTATATAAACACGCAAAAACACGGACGACGCAGGAAACCACTTCAAGGAAAATAATATCAGACACATATACATACAATTAAAAGCATATACAACCAATCAAACACACATAATGATAAACGCATAGAGAGACTCACCAAGATTCAAGCCTAAAAGTATTAATAAGCGAATACAAGCAAACTATTAAATGTTATTATTAGTGTTATTATACTTAATCTTATTGCAATTAGTCTAGTTTTTGAGTTTTTATACACTGTCATTATGCTTTTTAATTATTTTTTCCAGGTTATCAGCACAGCAATATCTTAATTTAAGAACGTATTATAATTGAACATCTTACTGAGTGGATTGCGTTTGTGGAAATGTTTTTGATAAGATTTAGAAATTTATAATCTTCAGAAGCAGTGTAATATAATTTTATATAGGTTATTCACGTGTAAACAGTTATGTTTCTTCTGGATTTTACTGAACTTAGTTCAGTTCCGAAGTTGACGCCCACCAGTCGACTGTTTTTTACAGCGTTTCAAACTTTCCCATATCTTTCATTGAAAAGCTAAACTGACGTTTGTGCTACATCAATGTTCCAAGTGAATAGATTTTACCTTGAAAATGAGCGTTCCGAATCCGAGCGTTCATCTGGGCTAGAACCCCGAATAGTGACATTATAAGACTACGTAATTGATCATAGCCAGCGACTCATGTAATTTCTTCTCATCTAAGATGCATTTCTTATTTTTTTCTTAATATCATCAAAAAGTATCTTAATACCTCCGGATCTATTAATAATCCTGCTGAATATGAAAACATCGTCTGCCTGGAGCATCTGGTGATAATGCATAATATTCTGTCAAATACAGTTGGATTCTATTCACAACAATCTGCATTTAAACACCGGAAGATTGATATCGTTTTCTCTTTAGTATCATCTAAAACAATACAAAAAGATCAGTGAGGTTTATTAAAACTCTATATATGATATTTCCTTTTGGATTATGAAAATGTATGAATAAATTTGCGTTTGTTCCTAAAATTACAACATTAAGTTTCCAAGTTGGTCATTCATTATTTTGTAGCGGCAAAATTAAATTTTGAAGAAGTCATATTGGCTGATCAACGTCGCTGAAAAGGATCTCAATTGCTGGGGTCTTTTATCCTCTGTAATATTTTAATTCATGCCTCTAAGAATTTGAAAAAATAGTTTACCACTGTTGTAACTGGCACTCTTATTAAATTCTTATTAGGAGGATATTTAAGCTTTGAAATATATTTTCCAATTAATATATTAAATCATAGTCATTCAGTTTATAGCTTAATAAAAATATGACATCGTTACTCAATTTTATGTTCCATAGAATTATCTGTTAAGAGCTTACTATTATCAGGTTTTGCGTGTCTTAAAAAATATTTTTCCAATTAATTAATGTTATACCTTGGTCTTTCATGGAGTCGTTCTTTTCCATTCCAGGCTTATGGAAGCATTTAAGAACATTTCGTCATTGTCATAACAAGGACATTTCAACTGTAAGGAAGATGGAGATTCAGTAACCAGCATTCATTTATGTATAGTCTTCCCATGTCCTTTTTTAATTTAGGTTATGGCACAATGGTTATAGCAGACACAGACAGGAAACTACAGGAACTCCTTTAAAAGTTAATAAAGGAAAGTGAGAAGAAAAGACTCAATTGGAAGAAGACAGAATGTATGAACACCCTATGATGCGAACTACAAAAATCAAGGGACACCAAACGAGTAGAATAATTTAAATATGTGGAGGTTAACAGGTTGCGCATTTGTGTACATTTCAGGTGAAGATGCGGGTTCAATATGTAAGCAAAGAAGATAGAAGAATACAAAAACCTGAGTTTCTACTCCGGATATTGATTCTTTTTATGGTGACTGTAGTGAAGATCTCAATGTCTCCTCGGTATGTCCTTTTTCGTTTTGTTTCAAAAGTTAGAGTAGGTAAATATAAGTATCGTATTCATGATCAAACTCAAGTCAGCTTTGCCCAATGTTGGAACAACCAAAGGAAGGTTACTTATATTCTCGTTGGAATGTTAAACATGGTTATGGGATGTCCATTTTATTTTTTTTGGTTTAGAAGTTAGCATAAGTGAGTACAAGCATCGTTACTATGGACGGGCTCAAGTCAACCTTGCGCTGAGTTAGAACAACCAAAGAGAAATCTTGACATACTTCATATGTTGAGGCGTTTTGGAAGACACGTGCGAATGCCATGCAGCAGAATGTGGGAAGAACACCTCATAAAAATTGGAACCAAACTTTTTTTACCTTTATATATTTAAGTACATGTTATATATTTATAAGTTATATTTAAGTATATTTTTGACTAACACAAGGTCTGACCAAAATTAACAATAAAAAAGAAATGGACACTACAGATAAAGTTCACTTTCTTCAGAGACAATCATTCACTCTTGTAGTTCACTGGTACTAAAAAGCTAGGATTTATTTTTTCTCTTGATGATAGCCATACTGACCAAAACTAGTCGAGGAACCTAATTGAAATAATAAAACAAAAACATATTAATATACAACCGAGTGTGTTTGAAAATTTTAATATTTAATTTTTTTATATTTTTGTTGTTCAAAGCACACACACACACACACACACACACACACACACACATATATATATATATATATATATATATGTATATATACGTGTGTGTGTATGTATATATATATATAAGATAATGATATATATTATTCTGTATCAAGAGCAATATCGGGGGAAAATGTATAACAAAGTGGAAAAAGTTTTTTCTGACGCGTTTCGTCCTTTAGGATTTCATCTGAATAAATTTGTTACTTTGATGCGATTACCCATGCGCGCGAATTATGGATGCTGGGAATTTTAGATTCAAACATATTTTTGACTCTAGCCGATTTCATTTAGATTCTTTTTTACATCAATTTTCTTAGTAGATATTCCACACTGTGATAGTAGAATTTCTGTCAGGAATGGTGAAATGCTATAAGAGTAAAAAATTACTGAAGATGACTTTGCGATCAAGGTACGTTCTAGACATTTTCGTCGTAGTGAATTATTTTCTCCTTTGATAAGAGGAGAATTTTTGTGAAATTGTATACTGGGTGTAATAGCAAAATTATCCAAATCCTGTAACAGCGTCCATTTCCCAAAAAAATGTTTACTATAACCACTAAACTAATTGAATTTCTTTTTTTTTTTTAGGTTTTCAGATAAGACGTTCAGTCATCTTGACAACATTCGTCGTAAGAATGACTGAAAAACCCTTTGAGTTAGAAAGAGAACAGGTTAAAATTGTTTTGTGTCAGCCCCACTCTCTTTCCAACTGATCAATCGTGTGAAGAAAAAGATCATTTAGGCCTTCAGTAATGGTACCATCATTCATACTCTGTCTTCTATCTTCAAAGTACATTCAAGAACAATTAAGGGAATGGTTTATAAGTTTTAAAAAGAGGAAACAGTAGAGAGGAAAACCAGATCAGGAGGTCGCAACAGCAAGAGGGATCATCATTTCAACTTAGAGATAAAAGGATCAATTAGAAAAGATCCAACTCAATACAGACGACGTTTGGCATATGAGATTGAAGTTTCAGCTATGACAGTCCAAAGAAAAATGAAAAAAAAAGACTTCAAAATGAAATCGTACGTGAAACCTGTGAGGCACCGCGTTACTGCAGGACAGAAAGAAAATGATTAACTACCAACAACCGTGACACTCTGGACTTATGAATATGTTTTCCGCCAGGTATATGAATAGCAGTGTCAGGCTACTGACTGGAGTGATTATTGAGTGACTATTGAGTGGAACTATCCAGTCGAATTTACTCGCATTCAAGGATACTCGTCTATTAGGGCAGCTAGAAAATCCCTATTGCAGACGCTAACTCAGACACATTTGTGTTTGATCAACACCCAAAGAGCCCATCTGTGATTTATACTGCAACTATGCTGAGCAGTTTCTACGAAAGAGACTGTTATCTATCGTGATCGAAGATTTGAACAAGACCAGCACGCTGAAGCCCTCGGCCAAGATGACTCTTGGCTTTGTGCTAGCACAGCTATCGCCGTCCTTCAAGAGTTCTGTCTACCCAATTTCACCCACAGGAACTTTACAAAGGTGCCACACGCTAAGATCAACCTCGACCGTAGTAAGATTCGAACCCGGGTTGCATGGTCATATATATATATATATATATATATATATATATATATATATGTGTGTGTGTGTGTGTGTGTATTTGAAATTTATTTCAGTGGTTTATGAGCTTCCGGTCCTTAGATATGACTAATTAATGATGAGCATGTCATTTTTGTTTATGATCATCATTATTTCATTACAGCCGGCGGTAGATAGATAGATAGATAGATAGATAGACATATACATATAGATATCTATATGCAAATGCATACTCACACACAGACATATAGACATGCATACATGTACACATACACACACACACAAAAAAAAAAATGAAATTTATCTATACCTGGCACTGGCGCGAAGAAACTTTATCTGATATAATGATGTCTTATCTGTGGTGAAGTATTAGAGCACCCGCCACACTTACCAAAACTGATTAAAAATCGACTTTCATTTTTTCAACATCTAAGTAGTTATTGTGTTGTTTTTTGAAGGGTTTCTAGCTTTTAAAAGTTGAATTTTATAAAGGTGTTTTAATTACGAACCCTTTTAGAAAAGTTTACCACATGATTAAAAATATATAATCCAAAGATTTACCAAATGGTGGGTCGCGAAAACTTAGTATGATTAATTATCCGTTCTCTCTTTATTTATCAAATTAATTTCATAAAATGTGTAATTTGAAATATATATTGGACTTGATTAAAAATATCTTTAGTAACGTCTGACTGTGACACTATTTACGTCGCTAGAAAGAAAGAAAAAAATAAGGAAGGCGAGAATTAAATTTAGGTGATAAGAATCCATCACGAAAAGGACACTAAGCGGTGTTATTTTTCTGACAAGGAAAAGTGGTAAGATTTTTATTTCCATTGTCGAGAAAGTAAAATACAGAATTTAATCTGATTTATGTTACGGGGCGGAGATATGTCCAATCTGACCATGGCAATGGTAAAGGGAATTTTCAAGTTGGACAAGTTACCTTCCGCAGAATTCTAAAGAGATAAAAATAAAAATTAATTAAGCACGCACTCTCCGAGAAAAACAAAAGTGTCCGCTGACCACCATATATGTCTATATGCAGAATATCATTGAGAGGGGCATCTGTTTATCGTCAGGGCTGGCTATGATAGCGAAACTATTTTATCGGATTAGTAATTGGCACCAAGAATGCAAATACGTCCAAATGGCCACCCACTTGATGCTGGCGAAAATCTGATTGACGAATTCCAGGTGATTCGGTTAAGATAGTCTAGGGTGTGAGGTCTCCTCGAAGAAAAGAAAGAAAAGAAAAAAAAAGGGAAGATAATTTTTTTTTCTTTGAGCAAGATTTTTTAAACCGAGGCTAGTTTGGCCACACCCACGCTGCTGAGCGCCCATTGGCTTAATGGTGGAATGAGCGTTAGGCGGAGGTAATCATGTGAAGAAGGAGGGGAGGCCTGTTGCGCCCCCTGAAGGGATAGGCGTGATATGCCACTGTGAGAGAGAGGGGAAACCTGTTGACACCCTCTGAGGGCATGGTGAGATACCAATATGAGAACAGAAGAAGGTGGGAAGACGGAAGACTTCCAAAAATGGAAAATAATAAAATTTTCCTGACCGAAAACAAAGAAGTGGATTGTGGGTTTAGAATTATCATGGAACCTCAAACCCCGACAAGCCCACCCCGGTTTTGGTCGGCGTCCATATAAGCAGAGTCGCAGCGAGTTCAGTTCCAGTTCGAGTTCAAGTTCGCAGTTGGGGTTGGAGACAGACAGGCAAGCAGTTGCAGTGAGCTGAGAGCTCTGAAGACCCGCCTAGCAGAAGCCGATTAAGATTCGGGCATTATCGACCTCAACTTCTAATCAAGAACAATTTATTTTTGAAGAACGACTTACACACCACCGAAACAAGTTTTACGAATATCGCCTGAATATACACCAAGAACCAGTTTCTTAACGAACAAACAACTTAGGATGTTAAGACTCGCCTAACAAACGCAAAATGTCACGAATCCATATAGCGGGTTGGGAAGAAGACGCAGTCCTGTATTCAGCAATCATATATAAAATATTGTTGTTCTTTTTTAACACATTTGAACTTTTCGAGTTATTATTTTCTTTTCTTTTACATATACTTGTGCGATATCACCCTTGTTCGAACTCGACTTGCATTACGGCCCGGCGACTGATTGATTTCGTCTGCCTAAGATAAATCACAACGTGGGTAGGTTAGACTGGAAATCAAAACAGTTACTTCGGCAACCGGACGTTGGAGGCGAGCTGGGAACGACAAGGCTGATACCGAATCTAACCAGATTCCCATCCGAATCACCAAAAGGTTAGAACGTCACATTTGGTTCCGCGACCAATACCAAGCTAGTTGGTCGTCACAGGACAGGCTAGCACGACGGACGCAGCCAGGCAGACGTCACATTTGGCGCAGCGACACCGAGGGGACCTCACAATTGGTGCCGTGACTGCAGGATAAGACCCTGGATCAGCCGCTGCCACAGGAGTTGCAGAAAAAATTCGACCAGGACAACACACGGTGTCTAAAGGACTCAAATTGAAACAGACTAGAGTGGGAACCAAAGGACTTAAGTTGGCTATAACCATACGGTTCCAGACACTCTAGTACGACAACCCGGAACCTGAGAAAAACGTGCTGGAAATCGTCTGTCAGGTAGGACACTTTATTTTCGGTTGATCTCCCAATTTCGATTGTTGCTGGTCAGATTGTTTTTCTTTTGCTGTGTTAAATATGTCTGACTACGATTCAGATAGGATAGACATAGAGGAAGAGGGGGCTGGGCAGGGATTGCCGGCAGACCTAAGAAAATTATTGGGTGGACCGAGGGTCCCGGCGTTTCATTGGGAGTTCAAGGGATTTTAGGGACTGGCTGGCAGTCCTGGATAAGAGCCGCGTAATATATAGACTCTCAGACCAAGACCATATGATGCTACCAGAGGGAAAGCGTCTGAGTTCGTAAAAGGACTCTTAGCCAGTGAGCCCCACTTGACATGGGAAAGGTTGGAAGAATTATTAACTCGGGAGTTCGCTGACGAGGGGACGGCGATAGAGGCCATGAGAGCCCTCCTGAAGATGACGCAGCTGAGGGACGAAACCCCTGGAGAATTGGGGACCCGAACGGAGAAGCTGTCGTCATTAGCTTTCCCAGAGGTAGTGAGAAATAATGCGGTCATGCAGGCCCAGTTGGCTGATCTGTATGCGGAAGCGCTCAGCGACGAGTGTGTTCGTCACGATGTTTTGAAGGAAGGACCGCTAAGGTTATCGGCAGCAGTGGAGCTGGCCAAAGAGAGCCAGGGAGTTTGGGAGAAGGTAAAAAGAGGTGGGAAGAAGCAAGAGCTAAGTCGAGAGGTCGGAAGAAAGGGGGAAGGAGGAAGACCTCCTGCGTGGAATCGGAAGGTCAAGCTAGAGTTGGATGAGCCTGAGGTGTGGGAAGAAAATCCCAATAGAAAGGCTTGGTCTACAAGGTATGGGTTCTATAGGCCCACGCCGGGTAGATACGGGCTGGTCTGCTGGACTTGTGGATATGAGGACCACAGAGCAGCGGAATGTCCGACGAAGTGGGGTTTGCCTCCAGACTTTGAGCGGGATAAGTGTAGTAGGTGTGGGAAGAAGGGACACCTAGACAAGTGGTGCGGGTTAAGAAAAGGTGCCCCACCGATATCGTTAAAGAAGGCCGAGCCCAAAAGACAAAACCAGGGAAAAGCCAGCGGGCCACCCCAGAATTAAGAGGGAGGGTGGCCCAGTTAAAAAGAAGGGAAGTAAAACGTTGGACATATGGTCAGGAGAGCCACTTAGGTAGAGGGCATGTCCCCCCCCAGGAATAAGGGAGAGGGTGGCCCAGTTAAAAAGAAGAGAAGTAAAACGTTGGACATGGGGTCAGGAGAGCCACTTAGGTAGAGGGAAGGTCCCCCCAGGAATAAGGGAGAGGGTGGCCCAGTTGAAAAGAGGAAGAGTAAAATGTTGGATATGTGGTCAGGTGGGCCACTTTGCGGTAAAATGTCCAACAAGAAGGTGCTGGTTTTGTAGGAGACCAGGTCACCTGAAGAGGAATTGTATTCTTAGGAACAGCCGCGGGAGACTGGGAGGGATCCAGCCGGGACCGCCCAAATGCAGAAAACGCAGAACTCCTCCATGCGAGAAGAATGAAAAGAATTTGTTGCTGTCGGCGCCTATGGCTGGGATGACCCAAAGGTGGGAACCCAGGAAAAGGAAAGTATTCTCTTCGCTGACGCAAGAGAAGGAGCTATCCTGTAGGGCAGACATTGGAAGTAGGGCAATGAAAGCCCTGATAGACACAGGAGCGTCTGTTTCTTTGCTGAGAAAAAAAGAATACAGGCGGGTGAAACAGAAGAATGGATTACAGGAAGCGGACATAGAGGTCACGCAGGCAGATGGAGCCCCCCTGGAGATAAAAGGGATGGCGAGGCTCCCTGTGAGGATTGGGAAATCAAAAAGTACCCAGACTTTCTACGTAACCCTCAACCTGTGTACTGAAGCAATCTTGGGAGAAGATTGGCTTCAGAGCCAGAGGGCTCGGATAGAGTTCAATCCCACTGTGCTAGTAGTGAATGGCTAGAGAACGCCATTGGGATGCCCACCAGAAAAAGATATAACAATAGTGGTGGAGGAAGATGTAAAGCTACCCCCCAAAACGGCGGTGTCGGGAAAGGGTAGGCTAATGTCAGGGAAGAAAATAGGAAAAGGAACCCTGCAATTGGTCCCTGTAGAAGGGATGGACCTAGAAGAAAATGAGGTAACTCTGTGTGAGGAAGTAGTGGAGGGAGCTGAATTAGTGCCCATTATGATGGTGAACCAGGCCCAAAAGACGATAAAGGTTAAGAGAGGGGAAGAGATAGGAAAAGTATTACCCATACGAACTCTGAATCGGGTGAGATTCGAGGAGAAACAGGGAAAACTCATAGAAAAACCAGAAGGAATAGTAGACGAAGATATATTGGCACCTGATCAATTTAGGGCCAGAGTGAGAAGTCTGCTGAGAGATAATCGAGATGTGGTGGCCCAATCAGATAAGGAATTAGGCCAGACCCACACAGTAAAAATGAAAATCGACATCGGCGATCACCCCGCTGTGAAATTGAAGCCCTACCGGAGACCTATTCATAAGAGACCCCTTGTGGAAGAGGCAGTAGAAGAGATGTTGGAAGCTGGGATGATCGAAAGATCGATCTCCCCTTGGAGCTTTCCAATCGTGATAGTAGGTAAGAAATATGGCGGGCACCGTTTTTGTGTAGATTTTAGGAAACTTAATTCTATATCGAAGCCGTTGGCGGTGCCATTGCCACTAATCGATGACATATTGGCATTATTAGGGAAAGCGAAGTACTTCTCTACGTTGGACTTGAGGTCCGGGTATTGGCAGGTAGCCCTTGATGAGGCTGACAGGGAAAAGGCCGCATTTGCATGTCACCTGGGACTATTTCAGTTCAGGGTGATGCCATTCGGTTTAGCCAATGCCCCGGGAATCTTCCAACAGTTGATGTCAATAGTGTTAGGAGGATGCGAGAGCTTTGCCATGGCATGTTTAGATGATATTTTGATATTTTCAGAAACAGTAGAACAACATTTTTTCCATCTAAAACAAGTGTTGGGAAGACTAAGAAAGCACGACTTAAAGTTGAAATTGTCGAAGTGTCAGTTTCTGAAGGAGGAGACTAGATATTTGGGCTTTGTTATAAACGGAGACGGTATTAAACCCGACATGGATAAGGTGAAAGTCATAAGGGAAATGCCAGAACCTAAGACAGTGAGACAAGTAAGAGGATTTATAGGAGCTATAGGGTACTACTGACGATTCGTCCCGGCATTCTTGAGAATTGCCATACCCTTAGTAGCCCTGACGAAGAAATACGCTAGGTTCAAGTGGACAGAAGACTGTCAACGGGCATTTGATGCCTTAAAAGAACAGTTGACAGCCGTCCCACTGCTGACGTACCCAGACCTCAGCAAGCCCAAGCTGATGCCAGTGAGCAGTGTGTAGGAGCAGTTCTTACCCAGCCGTGTACCGATAAAGAAAGACCAGTGACAGGCATACCAGTGGAGGTACCGATATACTTTCTCTCTCATAAGCTCTCAGAGACACAAAAAAAGATGGCCAGTAATAGAAAGAGAAGCATATGCTATCATGTATGCTCTCCAAAAACTGGACTACTACTTAAATGGTGCGGTTTTTACAATAAAGACAGACCACAAGCCTTTGCAGTACCTACTGCAGGCAGAATGGACAAATAATAAGATTCAACAGTGGGCGCTAAAGTTAAGTGGCTACCACTGTAAGATAGAGTATTTGGCAGGAAAGGAAAACACGTGTGCAGATTTACTCTCAAGAATACCGAAACAATTGGAAGAAAGATCTGTAAAAGTAGCGCAAGGAGTAGATGATAAAGCCTATAGAATCGGAGTAATTAACTCTAATAAGCTAAAAGATCGCCCTATGTTAGAATCGGACGAGGAAGGGGACGCACAGATAACAACCGATCCCTACTGGACAGAAGGAATTGAGAAGGAGCAGACAGACAGTGAAATAGCTGCCGTTAGAGACAAGGTGGAGGCAGGAGAGGACACCAAGTATGCAGTAATAGAGGAAAGGCTGTATTATCTCTCAGGTAGGATGAAGAAGTCAAGCCCAAATTGTATGTGCCCAAAAGTTCAAGACCAGAGATGTTGGGTCACATGGGAATTGATAGAACATATGATCTAATAGGGAGAAAGTACTATTGGCCCAAACTGTACGGAGAGGTCACTATGTTCGGAGCTGTGTAGTGTGCCAGTCGCAGAGCAGAAGGCAGGAAATGGAACCACTGGAGGAGATGGACGTGCCGAACTTCCCCTACGAGAAAGTGAGTATGGATGTATCAGGACCATATGGGGAAACTGCACAAGGAAACAACTATATAGTGAGTTTTGTCGTTGGCTAACAAATTGGCCTGAGGCATATGCAGTACCAGACAAGAAGGCGAAAACTGTAGCCGATTTGATAATAAGTGAAATCTTCCCTAGGTATGGCGCCCCTGTGCAACTTGTCACTGATAATGGCACAGAGAATATAAACAGCATAATGAGAGAGGTGCTGACAGGTTTGAATATAGAGCACGTAAAAACATCTCCAAATCACCCCCAAGGAAACGCTGAAGTGGAAAGATTTCATAGAACCTTGGGAGATGTGCTGGCCAAGCTGGACAGAGAGAATACAGGAAATTGGGATTTGTATTTGACGCAGGCTCTGGCGGCCGTGTGGTTTACGATAAACGAAACCTCCAGATTTTCTCCTTACTTTATGTTGTTTGGCAGAGACGTGGTCCTGCCTGTGGATAACCTGTTGAAGCCCCAAAGACAGTTTATGGGAGAAGATCATCAACATAAAATATTTGTACAGGCCAGAAGAAGAATAAAGAGGGCACAGAAGAGAAGAAATTAGAGAGTCAATGCTGAAAGAAAGGTAGTAGAATTTAAGGTTGGAGACCCTGTCTACTATAAAATACAACAGAGAGAAGGAAAGCTGGACCAAAGATGGGAACCATACTACCGGATAGTAGAGCAGACGGGTCCAGTATCATATGTAATATGGGATCGAGTGGCAGGACGAGCAAGGAGGGTCCATGCCAACGATCTGAAGAAGGCTGAAATAGCTAACTTAAAATGAGCGAACCGAGGCCTAAGAAGACAAGGACAAGGAAGGTAACTCTGGTTGAGCCGAAAGAAATGGAGACGGAAGAAGATTCCGAGGAAAATGAAGAGATAGATCGACTTAGCCAGATAGGCGAAGCGATTCGAGTGACGGAGTTGGAACCCTCGGCGGGGATCAGCAGCGTTCAGTCGTTGCCTGAATCGGTGCAAAGAAGACTCTGTGATGTCACAGTCGCACCCCAATGCCCAAAGAAAAGGAAGAGAAAAACGAAGGGATCCAATCAAGCAGTCAAGAGTCTAAAAAGAGGCACCCTAAACAAGACGAAGAGTTCAACGAGTGCGAGGAAGAGGATCAAATACCCCTTTCACAGCTCAAAGAAAGACTAAGAAACAGGAGAGATTTAGACATTGAGTCAAGAAGTATTGAAGACGTCCAGGGCGAGGACTCTAAACAGAAGGAAGAATCAGGAGAGGAAGAAGAGGACAAAACACCTCCTGAACGGGAATTAAACACAGGGAAGGTTAGAGGGCGAGCAAGAACTACCTCTGAAGATGAGATTGAGAAGGGTGAAGAACCCTAAGTCTCAGTGGAACAAAGAAAGCGGTGCAGAATAGAAGCACTCGGTGTCGACAGATAACGACACTGGCTCATCCAAAAACCTACTGGCTGACTGTGGTGGATATGGATGGAGGGGATGGAGTCGCGAGCTGCACCTCACGGAGGACGGAAGAAGATTACTGACATTGCTAACTAACCAGCAGTGGTGTCATGAAGTACGACCTTTGAAGTGGGAGCCCCACGCACCTGTCCGGACCATTCTGCCCACTAGGAGTTAGTTAGAGGAGGAAAAAGCTGAAGGATTACAAATTTAGAAAGAAATTATGGAATAATTGAGTGAAGAATTGAACAAGATCGAATGGTTATGAAGAATAAAAACAAGAGAATCTTGTTGCAGAAATGACCAAAATGAAAGGGTCGATGATGATGATGATGATGGTAGCCACACGAATGGTAGCAAGGTACAAGATGGAAACAGAATACATAGCTTTAAATTCGGGTAGAACAAAATTCATGTTGTTAACAGCTGAAGAAGCTAGAAAGTAAGAAATGATGCTCTAGGGCATTGTACATCATTAAGCCCTATCTGTATAGCCGGTAGCCACAAAATGTGCATACTAGAATTGTTTGAAGGGAAGAAAGAGGGAATTAAGAGAACTTGTCAAGTAGAGGTATTAGTAAACACGGCATTACCACAAGCTATCAGTATTTCAGACAGGGTGTAGGCAGTGGCCACACAGAAACCCATCAGCTTGTCTAGAGTATGTGGACATTAAGAACATTAAGAGTAAAGCCATCATTATCCCTGTTAAAGTTACCCCTGGGATGTTCGGCATTTGGGATATCTATTTACTTACCCCCCTATTACCAGGAAGAAGAAAGATATGAAGAGAAAGATTCAATCATAGAAATGATTGGCAGAAGCTTAGTCAATTGTACAGAGTTGTGGGAGCCAATAGTGAGGGGATTCTCCAATGTTACCTTGAATAAAATGCCAGTACTAATGAAGCCGATAGAAAAGATCGATATCGATCAATTGAGGGACAAGTTAAGTGCGTTGGGAAATGAAGGTATGGCTTGGGAAGATGATGAGCAGATCGCGATAAGTTGGTCGGCAATGATGGGTACATTCATACTTATAGCCATAGGGGGTACGGCAATATGGAAGACTAGAAGTAAGAGGAAATTAACTAGCGATAATCAAATGAGCATGCAGCAAATCGAGAGGGAGATGCCGAGCAGTGTTCCTTACTCATACAGAATCAGCGAATAAATTGCAGAAAGACCGGCGGAGGAGGCTGGCGTGAAACCGACACGCACGGCGAAAAGGAAAACATTGACCAAGAAAAACAAGCCATAGTAACCACACACATGCACCCACAGGCTGACGCACACTTTAAATTGCATGAGAAACAGAAGAAGATGAAAAGAACATTACATTTGTATGTAGAACAGAAGAAGATGAAAAGAACATTACATTTGCATGTAGAACGAAGAAGATGAAAAGTACATCACCTTGCATGTAAAACCACAAAAAAAAAAGAAAAAGAAAAGAAGAATAGAATTGCATGGGACAGATGCATGATGCATGATGCATGCTAAATAGTGTATTTAGGTTTAGAGGAGGATTGTGACACTATTTACGTCGCTAGAAATAAAGAAGAAAAAAAGAAAGGCGAGAATTAAATTGAGGTGATAAGAAGCCATCACGAAAAGATCACTAAGCGGTGTTATTTTTCTGACAAGGCAAAGTGGTAAGATTTTTATTTCCATTGTCGAGAAAGTAAAACACAGAATTTAATCTGATTTATGTTACGGGGCGGAGAGTAAGATATGTCCAATCTGCCCATGGCAATGGTAAAGGGAATTTTCAAGTTGGACAAGTTACCTCCCGGAGAATACTAAAGAGATAAAAATAAAAATTAATTAAGCATGCACTGTCCGAGAAAAACTAAAGTGTCCGCTGACCACCATGAAGGAAAGGTTAAGCCTTTGTCTATATGCAGAATATCATTGAGGAGCATCTGTTTATCGTCAGGGCTGGCTATGATAGCGAAATTATTTTATCGGATCAGTAATTGGCACCAAGAATGCAAATACGTCCAAATGGCCACCCACTTGTTGCTGGCGAAAAGCTGATTGACGAATTCCAGGTGATTCGGTTAAGATAAGAGTATAGGGTGTGAGCTCTCCTCGAAGAAAAGAAAAGAAAAAAAAAGGGAAGATAATTTTTTTTTCTTTGAGCAAGATTTTTTAAACCGAGGCTAGTCTGGCCACACCCATGCTGCTGAGCGCCCATTGGCTGAATGGTGGCATGAGCGTTAGGCGGAGGTAATCATGTGAAGAAGGAGGGGAGGCCTGTTGCGCTCCCCTGAAGGGATAGGTGTGAGATGCCACTGTGAGAGAGAGGGGAAACCCGTTGACACCCTCAGAGGGCATGGTGAGATACCAATATGAGAACAGAAGAAGGTGGGAAGACGAAAGACTTCCAAAAATGGAAAATAATAAAGTTTTCTGACCGAAAACAAAGAAGTGGTTTGTGGGTTTAGAATTATCATGGAACCTCAAACGCCGACAAACCCACACTGGTTTTGGTCGGCGTCCATATAAGCAGAGTCGCAGCGAGTTCAGTTTGAGTTCAGTTTGAGTTCGCAGTTGGGGTTGGAGACAGACAGGCAAGCAGTTGCAGTGATCTGAGAGCTCTGAAGACCCGCCTCGCAGAAGCTGATTAAGATTCGGGCATTATCGACCTCAACTTCTAATCAAGAACAATTTATTTTTGAAGAACGACTTAGACTCACACTACCGAAACAAGTTTTACGAATATCGCCTGAAGATACACCAAGAACCAGTTTCTTAAAGAACAAACAACTTAGGATG
Source organism: Acanthosepion lycidas (assembly GCA_963932145.1). Lineage (NCBI taxonomy): Eukaryota > Metazoa > Mollusca > Cephalopoda > Sepiida > Sepiidae > Acanthosepion > Acanthosepion lycidas. The sequence continues at coordinate 147,627,210 of OZ010573.1, forward strand.
TTAAAACTCGCCTAACAAACGCAAAGTGTCACGAATCCATATAGCGAGTTGGGAAGAAGACGCAGTCCTGTATTCAGCAAGCATATATAAAATATTGTTATTCTTTTTTAACACATTTGAACTTTTCGAGTTATTATTTTCTTTTCTTTTACATATACTTGTGCGATATCACCCTTGTTCGAACTCGACTTGCATTACGGCCCGGCGACTGATTGATTTCGTCTGCCTAAGATCAAATCACAACGTGGGTAGGTTAGACTGGAAATCAAAACAGTTACTTCGGCAACTGGACGTTGGAGGCGAGCTTGGAACGACAAGGCTGATACCGAATCTAACCAGATTCCCATCCGAATCACCAAAAGGTTAGAACGTCACATTTGGTTCCGCGACCAATACCAAGCTAGTTGGTCGTCACAGGACAGGCTAGCACGACGGACGCAGCCAGGCAGACGTCACATTTGGCGCAGCGACACCAGGGGTACGTCACATCACAAAATAAACTTGAAAAGTGTGCCAGTAATGTAACACGTTTTGAAAGTACTGATGTACTAATTTTCTAATCCTAATCAGCCACTTTAGGCGAAACACTCTCTATACAGACATATATATATATATATATATATACGTGTGTGTGTATGAATGTGTGTGTATATATATATATATATATATATATATATATAAATAAACACATACACACACACATATGTATAAAGTCTACATAAAAGTAATGTTAACATAAGGAATAAGAATGCCAGCAAAAATTGCTAACCTAAGTATTTAATGACGTCATTGTCGAGGATCGGCCTCATATTGGTGGAATGCTGCCCACGTGGTATTCAACATGGTTGGCCTGAGAAATTTTATTTAACTAGTGCCACCCGTAATAGTTGGATTAGGAAACAGGTTTTTCCGGCTTTTTCCTTACCTTTTTGGTCGCATTTCGGATGAAGTGCTAAATTTTTTTAGCCTGTGAAAAATAAAACCTTCAACAAACTCATGGGAGAGCTGCTTGGATAAAGGAAAAATGAAACACCTTGAGAGAAAACTATTTAATATCTCAGGGGTGGGTAAACTTGCCTATGGTAAGAGCCACATTCGATAAAGTTCAGATGTTTGCGAGCTGCAAGACATAAACAAAATTTACACATACGCTTTTATTACATACACAATGATATTGAACTTGAAGTTTTAATCCAATGGAATTTCAATTCATACCAAGTGAATAATGATAAAGCTAAAAAGGTTTCTTATTTATCTTTTATAGCGTGGAAATATTGTTGTCTTTTATTTTCTTAAATAGTACTCGTCTCTAAGTATTAATAATAATAATAATAATAATGGCGGTAATAATAATAATAATAGTAATAATAATAATAATAATAATAATAATAAGATGAAGAATATGAAGAAGATGAAGAAGAAGAAGAAGGATAGACAAAGTCATAAGGCATTTCAAGTGCAAGTACTAAATTACACGGAAAAAGGGAATATAAAAGCAGGTATGGCAGGGTAGGATCAGGGAGACATTAAGAAGTGTGCAAAAGAATGAGGTTCGGCCACATAAATAAATGTTTTGAACACAAAAATTTGTCGTAACAATATTTTAAAATTCCAGATGAACAAACTTTGTCGTTTGGAATAACAAAATAGCAGCAAAGAAAACATTAAAAATACCAAAAGCTCATGCCTGGAAGTAGGTGTATAACATGTTGGTTACGATCATACTCATAATAATTGGGACACAAAGAGTCATTTAAAAGACTGTAGGTGTTATATTAAAATAAGTGTATATTTGAGAAAGTGTTGAAACTCTTTAAACTAAAATAGTGTTGTATCGGGTCGAAAGTGGTGGAGATTTGAGGAAAGTTTGCCAACTGCTCGGTCCCTAGCGGCATCCACAAGACACTTACTATAAATATGTTAATACATAATAAAATACATCAATAATAAAAAAAAAACACGCAAGAGAAAAAGAAAGAAGGGAAATACGACAAACAAATCATTCTCAGAATTTTCATAGTCGAAGGTGAATATTTATTTGCTAATGAAAGCGAATGTAGTGGACTTCATTCCAGGAAGAATTTATATTTACTAAGCCGAGCTTAAGGCAAGACATTATGAATAACTATAATCACCTACGTATTTAAAGGACATGGATTATATATATATATATATATATATATATATATATATATATATATATATATATATATATATATATAAACTTTCAGCTTTTTGTAAAGTACTAGGATATAATCAACGGAATTTTGAAGTTTATCAAAAATTTAAATCCTAATGTACACCGTTGTGCAATTTAATTGAAACACAACGAATAATTCCGTTATTATTTACTTTTTTCGTATTTTTACAATGAAACAAGACCCAGTTGACACGTTAATACTACGTATGTCCAGTCAATGGAGTTTTTCCTTGCAAATTTACCAGAGTTTCTCGCTTGGATTTAAATCAGCAGAGTTTCTGGGCCAGTCGACAGTACTTTGATTTGGTATCTGGTAAGACTTGACATTGTGTTCGTGCAGCGTTTACAATTTTCGTACGCTTCCTTGGAGTAATGTCCAACGCAGAGAATGGCCGCAAGACAAGTAATCGGCAGTTGAGACAATAGTGTCTAGCATGATGAAAGTCTGGTGCAATCACGGATGAAGCAATATTTTTTCTAGGTCAAAAACATTTCATCATACACCTCGAAAATAGATTAATTTTATTGCACAGTACTGCAAATGACCTGATCTGAGGAAAAAAACGAAATCGATTACACCCTGTCACTTCAGTGGGTCTAAAACTGAACGTATGTTGAAATAAAGGAAACTAAAGCGGTTGGCCCAATTAATTAGCACATCTTATTTGAAAATTGTAAAGGTACAATAAAAAAATTAAACAGACAGACCTTATCGGCTGAATTAAACCAAACTAGTTTGGATGAATACTTACTGCTTAAATATACCTCAATATATATATATATATATATATATATATATATATAAAGATGGTGGCAACAGTCTCTTTCATCTTTCAACGCAGTTTTCAGGCTATATATATATATATATATATATATATATATATATATGTATATATATATATTATAATAAAAAGAAAGAATGGTAAGATATCTAATCCGGTGTTCTTATTGGTATTTTTTATTTTTATGCAAAACAGTGCTCAATGTAAATTTACAGAGCATAAATATAAATTAACTGATTTAAAATATGGTTTCTCGCTACACAGTAATAACCATGTTTCAAAAACCGAAGCTAAAAACCAATGCAATATCTCATCTATTGAGAATCTCGAAAACATAAAAATCTATATAGGTTACACAAGTCATGAGTTCAAAAAGAGGTTCAATCAACATCAAACTTCTTTTAGGATAAATAAATAACGAAATCAGACATCCCTTTCGAAATATTTCTGGCACTAAAAAGAAATCAATAAGACACCAATAGTAAAATGGAAATTAATAAGAAAAGCTAGAATATGTAGGTCATTAAATGACCCATGTTCTTTGTGCATGCATGAGGAACTATATATTACTAAGTTTATAAAAAATAAAAATTTACTGAGTCAAAGAAATGAAATAGATATTCTTTACCGACATTGTCAAAAATTTTCCTTAAATAATATTTAGAAATAAAATAAAAATAAAGAAAATAAAAAAATGGTAGCTGGTAACATACATACATATATTTGATATGTAATAAAATCTTTTAATTTAAGTAATTCTATTACATTTTCTTGATTTAAAAAGAAATATTGTCTATTAGAAATTAAGAGTAAAACAATATTTTAAAATTGTAGTTAAATATAACGTATTCTAACCCAAACACCCTTTCAGAAAGAATCTTTAAGTATACAAGTAGGAATTTAATGGAAAAAATGCTGAAAACCTTTTTGCCGTTAATAATAATAATTGAAAAAAAACAGACGACATGCGTTTAACGGATGTCAAAATTGGTTGAAAAATGCACCCCTACCCTCCCTAAACTCTTTTTCGAACGTAACTCATAATTGATACAACAATAGTTAATAAAAATGAACACGCTACCGCCTCTGTCTGAATGATTGGAAAGAAGAAAGTATGAATTATATGTGCGTTTAAAATTCAGTAAATTTAAAAATAAGTTATTCCAAACTTCGCTTGAAGATGAAACAGAACTAATGCTTTTAATTTAATTATATAATTAAATTTGAAGTTTTTAGCATTGCTTTTTGAAACATGGTTATTATTGTGTAGTGAAGAAACCATATTTTAAATCAGTTAATTTATAATATATATATATATATATATATATATATATATATATATATGTATATATATGATAAAAAGGCTTAAACACTAATATTCCATGGTCATAATTTATTCCATTAGAATCGTAAATACGATTCAATTCATCAGACCTACAAATTAAAAAAGCTTTTTGAATTTGTCGGTCTGATGAATTGGATCGTATTTACGATTGTGTGTGTGAGTGTGTATGTGTGTGTGTGTATTTTGAACAACATGAAATATTGAGAAATTAAAAAATTATAATTTTCAGACACACTGGGTTGTATAAAAATATTTTTTGTTTTATTATTTCAATTAGATTTCTCGACTCGTTTCGGCCAGCATGGGCATCATCAGGAGAAAAAACAATTCAGCTTGTTAGCAGCAGTGAACTACAGGAATGAATGACTTTCTGAAGAAATATATATATATATATATATATATATATATATATATATATAGAGAGAGAGAGAGAGAGAGAGAGTGACGGTGAAAGGGAGCGAGAGATTACTGAGGTACAAAGACAAATGGAGGATCAAATCGTTTCATCCTCTTCTAAATGGGGAGAGTTTATTTACCTGTAAAATCAGAATTCAAAATTCTGGTTTTTAGCTGCGATCGAACAATCACTACTGTCCCCAGTGGAAAATAGACAACTCACTTAAAAGCCAATCATTCCTCATCTTCTAGTTACAGTTTATTGAAATACTCTCATAAAGTGAATTATTCTAGTGACGACAGAAACAAAATCATAATTCTAAAATAATAATAATATTAATATTATTATTAATAATAATAATTATTAATATTTTCAATAAACCACTTTACTTTTTGAGAGGCATGGATGATTTTTGTTTGAAAAAATAACAATTTGGACCTCATTCAAAATCAATAACTTTCTGTTCTGTTTTCTTTCTTTTTTTCTGAACAGATTTGACTTTCAGCCATTTTGTCTCTTGGAACCAATTTATTCAGCAATTTAGGTTTCATTTTATGGTTGTAACACCATAATGTCTGTTCTTAGAATAATGTCCACATTAATAATAATAATGATGATAATTTTGTCATATATGCTGTTCTTTCATTAATGGTATCAGTTGAAGACATTCAGTTTAAGCAAATTGGCGCAAAGCATAGTTTTTCATTAAAATCGCTAGTTTTTAGCTAGTTTTTTTTTTATGCTGGTCTTCCACTTATATTTTTTCTTTTCGTTTCTTCTTTTGTTTTTTAGAGGTTTTCTCTGACATGTAAATTATGATTGACAACCTCTTATTTTGCAGGTTTTTTGAAATTCTTAATACAATTTGTATTTTCTCTTTTAATTCTGTCATCCAAAAAATTGATGACTTAATTTATTATTTTTTGTCTTATTTGCAAATGTTCGATCTGTAATAATATTAACTATCACTACTGGCATATTTCTTGTTTGTGACATTGCCCTATGAACGTGATGGCCCACCATGGAATGGATATGCTCTGGCGTCCAAGAATCAGCCCCCCCCCACGTATGGGTAAATACGAACTAACTATAATACTGGCACAATGAAAAACAATTTACTCTCAGCAAAACAGAAGGGAATTTAAAAGAGGGAGTTACAGATGCAAGGACCAACTAATTATCAATAAAACAATATTGGAAGAGGTGAAAACAAGGAAAAGAAACTTATCGACAGAATGGATCGACTACAGAAAGGCGTTCGGATAGAGAAGAGCCTAAAATATACAGAGTTGTCCCACAACGGTTAAATTCATAATGGTGAGCATGAAAAGCTGGAAAACCACACAAACAGGTCATTAACATCGAGATCAATCAACATCAAAAATAGGGTCTTACAAGGAGATTCATTGTCACGATTACTCTTCTGCATTGCATTAGCGCCACTCAACTGCCTAGTGAACAACTTTAGCTACGGATACAAGTCACAGAATGCCAAACTGAATCATCTATTCCATGCTGATGATCTTAAAATATTTGTCAAGGATAACATCCAACAGTTAGCGTAGATATTAGGATGAAGTTCGGAATCGACAAACGTGCGTGCCAAAGGCAAAAAAAGAAAAACTACAGATTTAGACCTTGATTTTAACAACAGGATTAAAGAAGTTGACCAAATGGTACATACAAATACTAAGGAATTAATGAAGGAAACGGCATACAACATTCAATTATGAAGAAAAAGACCCGAAAAGAATATTATAGGAGAATGCGTTTGATACTAGAAAGCGAACTTAATGGGGCCAATAAGATGAAAGCTCTCAATACCTTAGCTATATCCGAAGTGACATACAGTTTTAACATTATTAAATGGAAGTTGAATGATATTAAAAGATTGGACGACAAGACTAGAAAAATGCTAACGCAAACGAGGATGCCCCACTTGAAATCAGATGTTGATAAGTTGTACGTACCAATAGCTTTAGGAAACCGAGGTTTAATTCAACTTGAACTAACTCTAAAAACTAAAACAATCGGATTGGAAGCATACCTCACCAAAACCAATGATCTTCTCTTAACAATAGTAAAACACCAAATCCACTCCATCAACAAAGAAGCTGCACTCTTCAAGAAACAACTTAATGTACATGAAACCCTATCAACAAAAAACGAAGCGAATACCATTTACGCCAAAGCAGAAAGTAAAACAACTTGGGCAAATGGAATTACAAAAAATTGGGAGGACAAGGCATTGCATGGCAAATACCTAAAAAGACGAAAAATACCTAAAAAATACTTAAAAATACCTAAAAGAACGACAAGTAGATGTGGACCAACAGAAAATGTATCATTGGGCGAGGAGCAACGGGTTGAAATCTGAGACAGAAGGCCTAATTATTGCAGCTCAGGAGCAAAACCTCGTAATCAGATCCTATCACTGTCACATAATCAAGGATGCAACTAACCGGACATACAGGAAAATGTTATGAAACTATCGGCCATATTATCTCAGGATGTCCGGAATTAGCAAAAAATGAATATATCCAAAGACGTAACAAAGTAGTGACATATGTTCACTGGAAGTTATGCAGAAAGCACAAAATCGAAACAACCACTAAAATGATAGGAACAACAACCAGACAGAGTTAACCAAAATAACGATGTAACTATCCTCTGGGACATTCCAATTCAAAATGACAGGGAAATAAAAGTCAAAAAACCTGATATTATCATAAAAGACAATAAATTCAGGAAGTGTATGCTTATTGACATAGCAGTACCATCTGAGAGAAACACCTCCATGAAAATTATCGAGAAATTGTCCAAATAAAAAGACCTGGGGATTGAGATTAACGGGATATGGGGAATGAAGACTGAGACTGTACCAATAGAAAATCGGATCTCTGGGCCGTGTGAGAAAAGGAATGGACAATTTCATTAACAGTGTCCCTGGTAACATCAACATGCAAGTTGTCCAGAATATCGCCCCACTAGGAACATCCCATATATTAAGGAAAGTGCTATCAATTAAATAACAATTCTCCTGTAGGGACTAAGAACCATAGTTTGGACTCGGCTCTACAGAATATAAAGCAGAAAACATAAGATACACAGATACTCCTCCTCCTCCTACTACTACTACTAATTTTGAGTTGAGAGTGCATGAAAATGGTTGGAGATCTGGTAGAGTGAAATAGTGAGCTAGTTATTTCACCAAAGCATTGGCATAAGAAGAAGGGTCATGAGAATTTGAAAGAAAAGACGCTTCATGGTCAGTTTTCATTTCAGTAAATAGAGACAGTTGTAGGACCTGAGAAGTGATTTGGATGAAAAAGGATGGTTCTATAAAGATAGATACAGAGTTGCTTATATTTGCAGAACAGATGCAGGCTATGAGAACGAATGCAGTCAAAGCTGAGAAAGACAAATCACGAGAAGGGAGTAAATGCAGGATGTGTGGGTAAAGATAATGTATCAGTTAACCTCATCTTCGATGAATCTCCCAAGTTGGATCATAAAAGACTATAAGCGACAACATGATTGGATAGTTAACAATTAAAGCCGTAAATATGTCTTCAATGTGAAAGCCCTTAAAAAAAATTGGAATTAAAAACAAAATCCAGCCCTGTCGGCTGGGGCTTTAGAATACGCCGACTGCACCTCTGTAGAGGGGTAAGACCCCCCCAATGAGGCGTCCTGGGAATGACGTTAAATTGGATCCAACAGCAAGGCCTCTGATCTGGAGGTTTTGAGGAGCGTGGAATCACCTCTTAATTGCTGGTGTTCCCAGGTCCACCTTGACCCGCGGTGGTAGCAACTGTTAGGGTCCTAGCTATAGGTAAATAGTGAACTGCTAGTTTTCCAGGTTTTGCTCACGTCCTGGGTATGACGGTAAACTACATCCGCGTCCTGGGTATGTCGGTAAACTACATCCGCGTCCTGGGTATGGCGATAAACTGCATCCAACAAGCATGGTCTCAGATAATGTTTTCAGAAAAATAATGTTGCCAGCTCTAAGTTTTTGAAACAATAATGTTGCCAGCTCTACGTTTTTGAAACAATAATGTTGCCAGCTATACGTTTTTGAAACAATAATGTTGCCAGCTATACGTTTTTGAAACAATAATGTTGCCAGCTATACGTTTTTTATTCTATACAAAATAGGCATTTAAAATTCATATAAACTGGATTTGGCATTAAATAACCCACAGTGGTTGATATGCCATAAACCCCAAACAAACAAACAAATAAACAAAAACAAAATCGGTTTCATCCAATGCAAAACAGTAAAGAGACTAAGACACAATGAGTTACAGGGTGGGGAAGAATTAGGAACAGAAACATTGATCATGAGCGGGAAGAGAAAAATGTAATTAGGAGGATAGTGATTGACATTGTATTTAAATTTTTGCAGATTAAACTTAGCTGGAAAGCATGGAGCCTGAAGGGAGTTCCACAATCAAGAATTGCTAGAAAAGAAACTGTTAGCATAAAATTTACGGTTACATCTATTAGGTTGGTGCAAAAATAATGACGTAATAATGTCGTTTTTTGACGTTAAAAAATACGTAAGGAAACGACATTATTACGTCATTATTTTTGCACCAACCTAATAGCTAGCTCAACTGTAAATTGATGAGATCTCGACCCCAGTCTAGTAATGCGCTTAAATTTAATAAAAAAATGTTTAGGTACCATAGTGAAGAGCACATGAGACTAAGATTGTAGACCTTTAGAAAACTGCCATTATTTATTCTGCGAGGATTCTCCGACAAGCTCTTAAGTTTTGAAGAGTGTCGTTGCTACCATACTTTTAATTTTCCGTTATTTATATTAATGTTGACGCCAATATAATAATAATAATAATAATAATAATAATAATAATAATAATAATAATAATAATAATAATAATAATTGTTGTTGTTTCCTTGTACAATCCCTCCATGTTTAATTGGTATAGATGGATTAGATTTGCTAATTCCTAATTATCTCTACAATACTCTCATTCTATCAACGGTTAAAAAGAGTTTTTTTTAATTATAATTTATGCATAAATATGTTAATGAAGGTTGGTTATATTTTCTGTTTAACCTTTTGCTTTTGAAAATGTTTTCTATCCCGACGATTCTATCCCGACGCCATCATGATACCCAATTTGACTGCATTCAAATATTTACAGCACCAACAATCAAACCTCGTTTTCAAATTGATTATTTCCCGAGCAAATGCTGCGACTTAGCCATATTTACACTCGCTTACCAAACACAATCTAATGCGCAATAAAAATAAATGAAACGAAGATGAAAAAGTAAATCGAGATGTAAGAAGAGAAAATGGTAATTTATAAAAGTTTCTCGGCTTTTTGTAATATTTATAATATTTACTTTTGCAACATTTTCTTTTTTTTTATCGGTCGGCGCGAAACTTAAAAAGAATGACGACGATTTTTTTTATCGGAACCCAGTTGTCTTATTGCAAATGTTAACATTTTTCTAGTAAGTATTTACCTGAGGATACAATCAGCTTTGGAGACCTAAACTCAAAGGTAAACAATAGGTAAATGTTAACTTGGATCCCGCAACAAGCACACCGAAAATTGAGTCTAATGTTTTAAAGTGATTAAATATTAAGTAAAATTTAGTTCGAATAACATTCTAGATTTTTCTGGACTTGAAAAATTTCAGAATGTGGCATCAAAACTAACTGAAAATTAAAAAAAGCTATTCTGGAATGCACTTGTAAACCTAACAAAGCGCTGACTCTCCAAGTTATATACAAAATAAAATAGCCCCAAATGCGTAAACTACGACATAAAAGCGATTCCATGTTTAAAAGAAATATGCAGTCGCAGTTAAAAAGTAGCAGCAAAAAATCTCGGAGAATTTTAAGGGAAACATTGTTGATGAGTAAACAAGTTGCCCTAATGAAAAGTTTGACAAGTGAAATTCTCGGCTTATTGAAGAAAAGACAGCGATTGATATGGCACTGAGTATATAATGTTAAAAGCCAGCCGAGAAAATTTAAAGCAGACAAAAGAGGAATTTGAAAAATGCAGAGATAGATAAAACTGAAGAAGACATATATAGCAATTAAGCTGAAAATGAACAAAGAAATATTAGGAATGAAAACATGCTCTTCGATCGACAGGCTGTATAAAGTCTAAAGAGGGGACGGCCATGATCGAAAAAGAGAAGTACAAGAACAGATGAGAAATGTTTCCTGAAAATAGAGAAGAGAATATTCTAATACCTAAATATATGGAACGAAACGTAAATAAACATGTATTTACTATTAAAAACCTATTATTCGATAGACTGCAAACAAAAAATCCTAAGACATGGTAGAATACAATAGGTTTTGCTTCAATACTTTCACTCTCATATGCATGATTAACTCAGTAAATGATGTTGTGAGAAAAAAGAATCTGATTTTAAAGGATAGCCACAGAAGAATAATTCTAAGTAATTACAGGTCCATAGCTTGCTTCATTATGATAGGGAATTTCCTCTCGGGAGAATTATCTGAAGAAGTATTTTATTCGCTAGAAGACAGAAGAGTTCGACCCATCAAACAGAATAGATAAAGCAAAGAAAACAAAACAAGTGGTCCGTCATTTAGAGATAAAATCCACTTGAAAGAAATCAAATCGAGCAGGAGGAATTCTTAACAAAGGCAGTTACAGCAAAGAAGGTCTAACAAAAATTATACAAAATGATCTCAAACATTTGCAAAGTCGAACTAAGGGCAGGAAGACAATTTATAGTCGAGTCCAATATGAAAAAGAACCTTTTCCAAGATGACACCCAGCCGACAAAAAATTTTTCCAAATCAATTTCCATCGCAATAAATGTTAATCTGCATCTTGCGAAATTCTAATGAAGGATATAAATTTATGAAGTTACAAGAATAAACTCAATTGTCGATTGTAAATGATTCTACATTTATATAAAACTAATTGAAGAGCTTCATATAACGTGAACATTTTAAACCAGAGTATAAATTTGAATCAATAATTATGCAATATGGTGATGCCAAAAAAATTAAAAATGACAACAGAAGGAACTGAACTAGACAACCATAAAGTGGTGAGAATGTGGAATATTATAGATTAAATAAAGAACATCTAAGAATGGTGGAAGTAGAGTTAGTCAGACAAAATAAAATAAATGAACCAGAAAAATAATATCCGTGCTAAACAAGGAAAATATTTGATATTAACCAAAAAGAGCAGAATGAACTACAACTATAGTGAGATATTCAGGTTCCTTCCAAAGCTGAACAGGATAACTTAATGTCGATTGATATTATATAAAAAGAAAAGAAAAACGAGAAATCAGAAAAGAACTTAGATTTGAAAAGCTAAAAGGAAAAGAGAAAATTCGAAGAAAACTACTCTGTAAGAATGTGACGAGACAAACAAAAGAAATTATTAGGTTGGTGCAAAAATAATGTTGTTTTCTCACATAGTAACATATGTGAGAAAACGACATTATTTTTGCACCAACCTAATACAAATGAGATAACATGGTTGTGTAGAGGAAATTAGTTGAGAGAAATGGAGCCACTGTTCATGACAATCCAGAATAATTGCATAAGAACAAAATATATCGCAACAACGTCAACGGGACGCACAGAATAGCGCAGAATAGGGACCTAACTGAACATCTATAGACTAGTACTTTAACTATTGTACGACAATAGTTATTATGATAACCAACATCACCATCACCATAGGAATAACAATAAGAACGGTAACAACAACAAAATATACAAAGAAAGAAGTTAAACATTAAAAACATCGTAAGGCGTTGGAAAGATAATAATAATAATAATAATAATAATAATAATAATAATAATAATAATAATAGTATTAGTAATAATAAAACAAACAAATACAGATAAGATAAAACTAAATATAAGACAGAATAAAATTAACCATCACTCAAACAATAAAGAGATGATAGTATAAATAAAGAACATGGCAGAGGAGGGCGTAAAAACTAAAATAAATGAGATACGAAATAATAATCTCCCAGGATCTTAAAACCGAAGCATCTACCTGTGACATAATCTGCAATTATCCAGATTATGTCACTGAAGATGAGTCCAACTACATTAGGGTAGAATTCCTTGAAAACAACAGAGGTGAAAACACCAAAGCGAAAAAGTTCAAGTACTCTGAAGAGTAACTCTCCGACAAATCTCAGACAGAGACGAGACCCCAAAAATTCATATGACATACATACAATAAGCACATTGTGTAAATATTCAACGCTGCACTAAAAACACTGGACAGACCACTGGAAAACATCACAGAAGTTAGTAATGTCATATACGCAACGACTTTAGCATCTACTGGGAAGCTTAGGGTCAAGACAATAAAAAGATCAAACAACAGACAAAGAGAGAACCAACACGGAAGACAAAACTGATGCGAGAAATGAAGGAAATCAGATGTGATATTTCGATAATAAATGAGATCACTAGAAAGCCAAATGTCTCAACATGTAAATACGGGAAGATCAAACAGAAATATAAAATTAAATCACTAAATGAAATTCCATCAATGAAGGAAATGCTAAAACAGAAACTGTAGATAAAAGCGCAGGGAAGAAGACGATACGAAAAGCGTTGTAGCCTTATCGCCAAAATAAAATATACCAAACAGACCTTAAGAAATGTTTATAGGGAAGTTTGAAAAGCAGTTACACATGTCAAAAAGACACCATCTATTGAAAAAATGCAGATATTTTGGGAGAATATTTAGAGCAGACCAAAGAAATATAACCTCAATGCAGAATGGATCTAACGTGAAGATATGCATGATAAATCTCTACAAGAATGGGAAAATATAGAAACGGATAATGTTAGGCAAGCTCTAATGAAATCCCAGAAAATGGCAAGGTGCCTAATTTCCGGCTTTATCATTTTTCATCAATCCATAGAACCCTTGAACAAACTTTACCAATGCTTATTAATAATCCCAATAAAGTCCCAGAATGGATCACTGAAGGTATTATATCTCTCATGTTAAAAACGTGTGACGAACTGTACTAACTCTTTTCTCGAAACAAAAAACCTTTCTTCTGCTAGAACAGAAGGAATGCAGGAGAGGTTCATATGGTTGCAAAGATCAACCACTGGTATACAAGATGAACCTAGAAAACTGCAGAAAAGAGGTCGAAATTTGTGCCACACTCGAAGATTCGTTAATCTTTGGAAACGTACAAATTCTCCTCAGTGATCGTAAATTTCCTTAAACATAGAATGGGGATATGGAAAACCACATTATACCTAAATCACACCAAAGGCACTGCCACTTCCAACCACCTGAATATCCGACAAGAAATCTTTCAAGGAGATTCTCTGTCACCCTTTCTGTTTTGTCTGTCCTAACACCCACCCCCGACGCATGAACTAAACAATAATAGCTATGGATACAAACTAAACAAGAAAGTATTCAATCACCTACTCTACATGGATGATCTCATACTCATTGCCAAATACGGCAATGCGTTGAAGGGTTTCCTCATCCCAAGGCTAACGTTCATCGCCTGTAGATGCCCAGATCCGAAGGAGGCAGGCGATTAGTTCAACTATAACTTTCTTACAAAACTACAATAATTGGCCTACAAAGATACCTGAAAACTACAGAAGACTGGATGATGATATGTGTTAAAGAACGTGAAGGTAGTAAGCGATTTTATTTAATAATAAAGGAAACAAATAAGTTCAAAATGTAATTTCAAATGAGTGAAGAAATACAAATAAAATATAATACACCAAATGCAGCTGAAAAATACTCAAAACATAAAGCAAAGGCCAGATACAGAAACAATGGCAGGATAAACCGCTTTACGGTCAATACTTGCTAATTAGAATCATCAAGAACACATACTGAATAATTTTGTTAGCCCAAAATGCAGATTCTGTTATAAATATCCAGAAACAATTGAGTATCTTGTATCAGGTTCCGCGGTATTAGCACCCACTGAATATAAAACTCGGCATGATAGAGTGGACAAGAAATGAGTATACATCAGAAATCAAAGGAAATAATAATAATAATAATAATAATAATAATAATAATAATAATAATAATAATAATAATATTAGGTTGGTGCAAAAATGATAACGTAATAATGTCGTTTTTTGACGTATTTTTTAACGTCAAAAAACGACATTATTACGTCATTATTTTTGCACCAACCTAATAATAATAATAATAATAATATTATGCCAAAGTAGATAAGGGAAAAGGAAACAGGATTTTTGCCAAGAAAGAATAAAACAATAATGAAAAGAGTGACTAAAATAAGTTCAGACTGTGCCATGGCGTTCTATATTAGATGGTCAAGTCATAATGTTGTGAAGGCATAGAACTGGAGGCCGATGAGAGTAGCGGGTCATTTTAGTTTCAGTTTCTTGCTATTCCGCCAGTGTTGTTCTATAAAATCTCCCATTAACGTAAAACAGAAGCAAATGTAATATTTTTTATTACAAAAATGAAAAAAAATATTTAAGAATGTTTTACATAAATTTAATGATAGATAATAATTGTAATTAAATTCTAAATATTTAATTCAGTATTTATTTTTGATATTGTAAAAGAAACGTCTTGAGTGTGAACGAAATTAATCCTGCTGTTCAGACATTTTCCAAAGATTTTCAACATTTTTAAGAAGTTTGGTCAAAAAAGTTAGCTTAGTCACTATATTTTTCTGTTAAAAGTTTATTCAGTGTTCTTGAAAAAAAAAAAAGGAAATAATTACGCTTCAAAAACGAATTTTCTTTTTTACGTCCTGTATATTTGTTTCTGAAAGTTAAAAAGTATGATTCTTTCTTACCATATTTTTTTTTATTATTGAGGGAACTGTAATGATTTACGTATTAACATTAAAGAAAAAATGAGATAAAATAATATATCTGTTTTAGTGTCTAGTTTTTATCAAACGTACGTCTTTTCGAAGAGGTTTTATATTTTATACTTCGAAATTTATTAAAAATAAATTACTATTATTATTTCACAAAGTTACTTTAATATTTTTCCCTAATATTGTTGTTATTCATAAAGAACAAATGCATTCAAAGAATTATTTTTTATTATTGGTGTTTATCTTTAAGGTAAAATAAACAACAAATAATGTTTATTTTATTTTTTTTAAATTTGCCTTTAAAGCGTAAAATAGAACCAAACTGTCATATTCTTATTACAAAATTAACGAAAAAGCCATTTAAGAATGTTTTTTTTATTTACGTAAAATGTCATATAATAAATTTTAATATACTTAATTCGATCTTCTAAAAACACTGTGAACGAAATATTAACCATGCTGCTGATTGCTTCTCAGTAATTTTTTCAGGTTCTTCTCTAAAGTATTTATTTATTTGTTTACTCAAGTTGACCACGAAAACTAATTTTTGACACAAGAAGGGCGAGATTAAAATGCCATGCAGTGGATTGCCCCACCTGGAGACGTCTCAAAAATAGCTAAATCCTTCTCTCGTCAGGCACCGTGTAAAAACCCTTGCCCCTTCATTAAATCGAGGGGAAGGTGTTGTCTGGAGGAGTTAGCACTTTGGGAGAGAGCCACGCAATAGTTGATCTTATGCTGACAAGTGCCAGAATTTTAGATACATAATTAATACGAACATTAATCAAAAGATTATGTAATATTTTGCAAACCTTTGTTAACAATATACCCAGAACCAACATAAAAAAATCAATTTAAAAATTTAATTGTCAGGTTTAAGGCAACCCTCAAAGATTTTTGCTTTTAAATTATTAGTCTGGGGGAGGAGATAGAAGTTGGGATTAAGAGTATAGTTAATTTGACTTGAAAACTTACCCTTAATTGAAGCAGTAAAAGAAATAATTGTGCTTAAGAAGCTTAATCATTTCAAATATGTTTCCATTTTCCAGCAATGCCAATATCAAAGGAATATAAAATAACCTCTGGTGCTGCTCGAAATCAAATTGATGATGAAATGAATGCCTTTTTAGAATTAAATAAGATTTTAATTATACAAATTTGAAAGAAAGTTAACAACAAAAAATACTTGGTATGTCCATTTGTAGCATTTTTGGCTGAAAGTTATCCATCTCATTATGTTGAGAATTTATAAAATATCGCGGTTTGAACCCTTTCATTTTGGAGTTAAGTGTTATATTAGGAGCCTGACCAAAAACCATATGAATACAGTTGATACTTGGTCAACATTGGAAGAAATTATCCGATATTTAAATTCTATGGCTTTTGATCACAAGAAGGATATTTTGAGTCAGCACTTTTCAGAAATCGCCCCCAAAATGGTCAGAATGAAATACAGCTCAGATATAGTAATACATGCTTTTGAATACTATGCAACATCAGCGTAATTGTATAATATATTAAGACAGGATTTTCAATTACCATCATTAGCAACATTAAGATGAGATCAAAAGTTTCAAAATTTCAAAATTTCAAAATTTAATGAAAAATCTTTTTTGTTATCTGTATTTAATACTCTTAATGTCGGTGAAAAAGGGTTCATAATTCTCCATGATGAAGTATATATCAAAAAGATGTTGCTATATCATGGCAAACAACTATTTGGTGACTCATCTGGCAATCCATCTTTACTTTCTCAAAAAGTACTTGGTATAATTTTGATATGTCTTAATGGGGGTCCAAAAATTCTTACAAGATTGATTCTGATTTCAAAATTAACATCAGCTTTTTTATTTGAACAAATTGAGTTAACAGTTCGGGCCATCACCTCTATACTAGCTGATGTAAAGGCTATTATATGTTATGGCAACTGAGTAAATCACGCTTTTTGTAAATTATATCCCACACTCCCTGAAAGACCTTGCTTAACTGAAGATGATAAACATTTGCTTTTTGATTATGTTCATCTGTTGAAAAATATTCTCAATTTGTGGCTCACAGAAGAAACAGAACTAATTTTTGATGATACTGGAGTAAACAAGTTGCAAAATTGACACACCTTAAACAGCTATATCGTTTTGAATCTGAAAGACTAGTTAAACTTTCAGATTTAAATAAAATTTCCATTGCTCCAAAGCCCATAGAAAGACAATGAGTTTCTATTTACTTCAGAATGTTTTCAGAAAAAATATAATGCACTTCTCACTCAGTTTGATATAAGTTGAAATAAGAATGATAATGTCATCTTCATAAACAAAGTTTGACATGGTGGAAAATTTTAAATGTTAAGACGCTTCAAGTTGACAAACTACGAAATGACCCTCTACAAGCTGAAATAAGATCTCCAAATGATAGCTGACTTGATTCTATCATTGACTTTGGTCAAATGACTTTTAATATGGCTGGCAGTCAAGGTAATCATATAAAATGATTATCCAAAGACACTGCTACGACTATCCACCATACTTGCAATTGAATTGTTAGTCTATGTTGACACCTTTTAGCTACAAGCCATAAATATCTGCTACTTGGACAATTTACAACTGATTCATTACAGAAAGAATTCATTAAACTTTGTCAAGGATCAGGTAGAAACTATTTTATAAATGTCCAACAGTGTACTGAAAAACTGCATATTAAGCAGACATATTTACTTTTAAATCAGAATGTAAATATTGATGCTTTTGATGTTAAGCCAGACCAGCAATATGCATCTTGTGCCATAAACTTTGTGAGGAAATTTCAGAAACAACTGACAACCTGGAATTTTTTTATTATGAAAAGTATGGAAAATATATCAATTCAGTTGACCGCGGAATATTACAGGTTCCTTCTGACCACACTTGTCAATGGTTATTTTTTGTTTTATTCTTTTACATGCAATAAAGGAAAAAGTGTGTTATAAATCATTAAGTAACATTTTTTATCCTTATTTTTTTCAATATGGAGAGAAAGCATGCTCATATTTTTGGAAATATAGTTTTGAAAAACATTTGCAAACATTACACACCCAGATCAGACAAAGAACCAGATTTAAGTGTTTTGAAACTTTCTTACAATGATTTTGTTTTATGTGTCTATATTTCTGAGATGATTGATTGTCATATAAAACATTTCAGCTGATGCCCTCCAGTCTTCTTCAGGTACTGCTTGCTGAAACCGGAAATTTCAACCAGATTCTTTATTCAACCCCTGGGGGTAGATTGAATAAAGGGTTCAGTGAAACCAGTAAATAGTGTGAATGTTTCTGTTTTAACATTATGTGGATCATATCTTTTACCTGAAATCTTAACTAACTGTAAATTTTGTTTAATACTTATCAGTGAGTACAACAAAAATACATATTTTAATTTATTTTCAACAAATCCTATTATCCTCATGTATGGGTCAAAATGTTATTTTAAGTATGTTCAAAAATAGTTAACATAACTTTCTTTCAAAATTTCTGAAAATCAAGTATTTTTCAATAGGCCACTAGTTTTGGCTCTCAGTTGCAACATGAGCAGGCCTGGAGTATAGTACACTATGGACTGCATATAAATGCATAATTAATTGAGTAGGAACAGCAGTATACAAGAATGGGTGTAAAAACAACAGGAAAACACACTAAGGGTTGTTATAGAAAATGTCTTTATTACTGTTATTACAAATAATAAAAGATTGGCAAATTTGTTTATACTGACAAAAAATAAACTAATAAAGTTAAAATGAAATCATCAACAAGATAACAAAGAAAGTTCTAACCATATTTGACAGGTTAAGGATTTCGGAAAGGAACTTTTCTAAATTCTTAAAGTACTGGTACAGATGATTTCAGTACAGGTCCAGAAGATTTCAGTACAACTTTATATATATATATATATATATATATATATATATATATATATATATATATATGAGAGAGAGGGAGATTTTAATAATTTCAGGTAATAATTCATCGAGTCTAGAACAATAATCCCCAACAGAATGCTGAAAGCACTGGACGGCCGTGTCGTCCTTTTTAGGGACTCATTAGCAGTGCACATCCACTACCGAGAATCGAATCCGGATCGTTACGATACAACGCAAGCGTCATACCACTGGGTTACTCCTAATTCCGGTGTTGATACTCATCTAAGTATACATAACGCACCAGGCCCAAGAGCAACGTTTTCTTTTTACGTTCTTGACACTATGAAATCTATCGATCTCTATCTTTCGCTCTCTCTCTCTCTCTATCTCTCTCTCTCTCTATATATATATATATATATATATATATATATATATATAGATATATATAGATATAGATAGATAGTTAGCTTGATATCACTATATTTAAACATTATTTTTAGTAGACACACATATTTCTGTAGATGATCGGTTTATTTATTAAATAGCATATTTATTTATTTTCGCCTACAGGCCTGAATACGCAAGAAATCTAATTAAAGAAAAGATTTACTCTAAGGGCAAAAGGAAATCGTCGTTAGATCTGACGTGTCTTCACCGACTCGGCCACGAAGAAACTTTGCCGATTAGGCAAAGTGATAAAAATCGGTCGGATTAATAAATTTTTACATTACTTCCTTAGGAAATCATTATATATATATATATATATATATATATATATAGAGAGAGAGAGAGAGAGAGAGAGAGAGAGGGAGAGAGAGAGAGAGAGGGAGAGATAGATAGATACATAGATAGATATAATAATGAACTGTCCCGTTTTGTTCGACGTATGAGTGTATACCACCATATTTATATATATATATATATATATATATATATATATATATATATATATATATATATATATATATATATGTGTGTGTGTGTGTGTGTGTATAATTATGTATATATAGATTGGTTAAATGAGATACTAATATAATGTTCTGGGAAATTGAATTGAATACTCAATTTGTCCATCCGCCATGATCTTCTGTTAATTTTATTTCTTCGCGTGACTGGATTCTCCTGCTTGTGTGTCATGGTACAGAGTCCTGTTGCCAGATAATGAGTCATCCATCAGTCACCGTCTTGGCTTAGGGAAACACTAGCTCCTCAACCGTTATATAGCCTGACGTGCTTTTACCGATTGAGCCACAGAGGACCGTTTAAAATATGCCTTAAAATAATTGTCGGGCTTTGTCCATTTCATAATATATATATATATATATATATATATATATATATATATATATATATATATAATAACGCACATTTTGTGTCGATTAATTGTAATCAACTTTTCAAAATTACGAATAATCTTTCTCAGACAAGGTGGACATTCCATCAGAAATTTCAGGAGAGTCCTGAAATTAAATTTATAAAAGCTTTAAGAATAGAAGACTTAAATTTAGAATGATATCATTATTTCCTCTGTTGGTTTATTCACTGCAAAAAATATTTGAAAGAATGATTAAACTCTGAGAATAGCAGAGATCTGGATTTCTTTACCTCGGCTAAATTCCCTCAGTGACTCATTTTGTGGTGCAGAAAACTTCTAACAATATGTGGATTTAGCAACACAACAGAACAAGTAACTGAAGTAACAATATTTATAAAGCAAAGGCATTAGTATGAAAAAAACAAAACAGGCCATATTTTCGGTTATACAGCTGATAGGATATGAGATGAAACTGCAGGAATATTAAAAAATGATCGCAGTTAAAAAGTGTGTCTGATTTTACTGGCATTTTTGATTCTACGCTAACTTCAATATATTTACTATTTCTTTTAGTGGGTCGTAAATCCAACCGAGATTAGTAAATACTATCTTGTTATTATCATGTTAAAAATTTTGTTTTACGAGATTTAATCTTTCTCTTTTCCCGCTTCGCTCCTTTCTCTTGACAATGAAAGCTTTACAGATTCGAATTGCTTAAAGGAAAGTTCTTTGCACTGACCCAGTACAATTTAACATCTGTTTTATAAATCTCTCTATTCTATTGCTCCACAAATAAATCTAACCAATGCTGACGCAACATTTACCGTCCAAATGATAATGATGACGTAAAACTATCGTTTATAGCAACATTTTCGACAATTAAAATATAGTAATTATGAAATGTACTAAAAATATCAATTCAATAATTGCGCATGATATGAAAAACATAAATTAGCAATGATATCAAGTGTAGTAGAATGAGATAAACGTCAGATCGCAACTTTTAAATGAGCCCAATTTTATTTAGGATGAAGTTAGGAAATGGCGGGAAGCTGATTTTAAAATTAAACAAGAAGAATCGTTTATTTATGCGCTTATAGGGGGAAAAAGGTTCTGAAACGAAAGTTGTATCAAGTTTAATTTTGTAGATTGGCAACTAGGCCTCATTGTTTTACTGTTGAAATAACCAGATGTAACCGTAAATTCCATTCTAATAGTTTATTTTCTCGCACTTCTTAACTCTGGAACACTCTTTTGTTTGTTTTTTTGCCTTACTCTCACATACGTTCTTCAAAAGTTTTCATTCTACACCAACCGCCACCTTCTGTTTTTCTGAATTCTGTTCTTTTATGGCATTATCTCCTCACTAACATCTTCTCATCGTCTTTCACTAATCAGTAACCAGTTGCGTCTCAGCGGCATTATCGCCTTACTTGGGGAGAAACGATTTAAAAAAAGTAAAAATTTCGTTCAGTAACGAATTCAACACGTCTGTCTCAGGCAAGTGAAATAAATATTTCTTTAAATAAGGAACTCCGTGATGAGAAGAAATAAACTAATTCAAAAATAAAAAAAAATAAGTCATCTCTAAAGATACAAAAGAATATATGGTCAAAAATGAGTTTCAACTTTTCCCGCTAAGAAAAGATTGTACAATAAACACCAAATAGGAAAACATTCAGAAAATATGTCTGGAAAAATAACGTTTTGTTGAAATTGCATACCAAAAAAATGGCTCATTCTGAAACCGTCTGTCTGAAGTTAAACATACTCTTCATCATGGAGGGGGCTGGTTATTCTTGATGGACCCTAATGCTGTTGGAAATTCGGCACGCAGTCTACTCGGACTTGCTCAGGTTTTTCATGTGAGTCGTGCACATCACGCTCACTATGTCCAAACATAAATGTTATTTCCTTTTGTTGAGTTTTGATGTGCGACATATTTGTGAAGAAACTAATTGTGTACAACGCTGGGAGTTGCGCACTGGTTGGAAAAGTTCATTTATTCCGGATAGCTGTATTTAAAAGGTTACCAGGAAATTCTCCAGAACTCATCTTCCTTGTGCATCTTCAAACCATTATGAAGGAGCGTTTTTGAAAAAGACCTTCGATAGCATAATTTTTGTCACGGTTGATTACAAAAGTTCGGGAATAATGGTCAACAAATCTTTTGAACCTAACTTCGTTCATTTGAAACGAGGTTTGATTTTATCAAGTGAAATAAATTAAAACTATTTCTGGTACGTTGATTTGGTGGGATTTACATGAAAGTCGGTTTTCTAAATATACACTGCCGTAATCAGTTTCGAAGAACAAATTATCTCAGATCGATGTAATAAATAATAAATTAATCACAGTTAGATTTGATTTCTTATTTTCAAAACTGTTTAGCGAAGGATGACAAAAATGTCATTTCGCTTTTTCGATGCTGAATAATTATTTCTTTAAAGAGAATATTCGGACGAGAAAATTAGTTCCATTGAGAACAGATCTACCACACGGTGTTTAAAATTTTCACATATTGCTTATACATTCTAAGTGTGGCGCAGTATAACCTTTCTACTCTTAATTCTCCGGTTTCGACCTCATATTGCATTAATCTAAGCTTTTTTTTTAAAATATCATGAAGGTAGTTGACTTCAGTCGTCCAAGTAATGCTGGGGGGAAGTGATTTTTTTAAAAATTGAAAACCAACAAATCATTTTAAAGCTCTGAAAAGCAGCAAAACAATGGAGAGTGTCAAGTTTGACAAATCAGCTTCACTATACACACGTGAACCGACACATCACCTCCAATTGCAGCCAAAATACAGTAATGAATCCCAAAATAGGGGCACTTTAGGCGAAAAAATTAATTTGAAATTTTTTAGGGTGAATGGTCAAGTTACAAATACATACCTTGTAATTTTTTTTTTTAATGTTCTTTACGTACATAATTTTTTTGGTAATTAAAAAAAACACACATCCAAATGCGCATCTATCTATTGTAAAAATATATTTAATAAAAATCATTAGAAGATAGACTTTTAAAGAAAATATAATAAAAGGGAAAGAAAGAAAATTATTTGATATAAAAAAATAAATAAAAATGTTAGTTAAAACGATAATATTTTAAAAACGCTTCAATTATTTTCTAAAGAAAATGTTTATTTTTAGCGACTGCAGTTTGTTTATAACAACAGTGGTTGCTAACATAACTTACTAGTGTTTTCATTGGACAAATTCAAACAAGCCCTGCTTGTTTTAATTGTTGTTGATAGCGTCTGGAATTTGTTGACAAAGATAAACTAAAAAAATAAATTTAGATCGGTATTAAAAACAAAAAGGCACATTGGAATTATTTAATGTGATCTTTATGTAATGTCTATTGTTTTGGAGGTGCCCTGTGAATATACATTATTGTGGTATAGATATTTTCCAAGCATAGCTTAGACGTGGCACAAGGTCGAAAGTACCGGGCACCCAGTGATGATTGAACTTACTACTCAGTCGTAAGGGTTCTAGCGAGAGAAGCTTGCTGACCATTACACCACCCGGAGTTGCCCAATGTCATTGTGGTATATGTAGGATTCAATGGTGAGAAAAATTGTAATGAATGAATGGGTTGTGAATTGGTTAGATCTAAGTTAGATTGTGTTGATCAGCGCTAAAACACTTAGACTTTCGCCAAGTGTCGCAATTGTTGTATCTTCAGCAATATATATATATATATATATATATATATATATATATATATATGGTGTTAAGTGTTGTACCGCTTCAGTTGAGTAAAACCGATTCTCAGTTGCAAATATATATTTACAACATTAAATTTCTAATCCACGTCAAATGAATTTTTGAACAAAGAAATAAATTTTTCTTTGAACAAACAAAAGAATTTTTTTTTTTTTAGAATATTATAAGATAATAATATTCTTTTTGTGTAAAGAATATGACACAGACTGTCTATTCTAATATTTTATTTAAAAAAAGGAGTGAAAATTACCCATCTCTTTACTTGTAAATTTATCGCAATTTTAATAAGAAAACTAAAATTACTGATAAATATTTTGTCTTTGAACTGTTATCAAAATGCTTATTTTCCAGTATAAAAAAACGTGAATTTTGTGATTTATTGTAATTTATATAAAATGCTGTGAGTTAGAAATTATATTCATAGTAAACTGAAATTTCTCTTCTATTTACTTATAGTATTTGTAAGTGTTTTATTTGGTTGAAAGCGCATTCAAAAATTTTAATTTCAGTAAAACAATTACACATACAAAAATACTGTATTTTGTGGCTACAAATTATGAATTTTGTGAACTTTCTTCACATCTACGCAGTGACCGGAAGAATAAGAAGGTAACCATAAATCGATTTGACTATAACTCGAAAGTTAAAACGTCTATGATTGGATAAAATTCTTAAATTAGCTAAAAATTACAACTGTATAATTAAGGTAAATAATTAGGTTCGAAAAAACAGCTCCATATCGCAGATTCCCAACCCGGCCCACTTTCCGACCTCACTAATGTTACATTTCATGATCAGTGGCGCTACATTCAGACCGAAACCAAGACGAGTGAGTAAATATCTTTGACCGTTAAACAACACAGTCTGTTATGGCCACAATGATTCGTCAATGCAGATCTGAAGATATGCTTTCCTCAAATCCAGTAGCGATACATTCGGGCCTTCCTTGCGCCATTCCCGCAACTTGACCGCACAGACATCAGCATTAGCAGTAAATGCGTCAACATGCTCATTTTTGCGTGTTGTGTTAGATCACGGCCATTAATGGTACCACTCCCTTAGGTGGTCCGAACCTTTTTTCGGGTTAGGGCAACAGCCAGCCATTCTGTATCCAACTCTGAAGTTCCGCTTCGTATCTCCTTCTGACACATTTGGGAACTCTTTACTCCAGTATATTATTGTGCAGAAGCTCTGGCGTCCGTCCTCTGGACCATTTCCACATAGCGGTCCAACGATTCTTTGCTTGGTCGAACTCGGCACGGAAATCTGGATCATTAAGACAGATTGCTGCGCACACGGTCGCCTTTTTCCCGGCAAAGCTCGCTACCACTGCTGACGTGATGGTAATGCCACTTGCCGCTCTTATAGCGTCAATCCCAAGTATATGGTTAAACCCCAACATCCGCGTATCTACAACCAGGGCCTCAACGTATACTGGCTCTGCGCCATTTATACCCAACTGGAGTCGACCGTGCCCACGGCATCTTAGTGTTTTTCTGTCAGCTGTCAGAACGCTTGTCTCTTCAGGCCTCCAGTAGTGGCACACAAATCTGCTGACCAGCGTCTGCGTACATCCAGTGTCCACTAAGGCTGTGCATCTTCTTCCATTCACAAATATGTCAATCGTTGGCAGAGCCTCGTTCTTCTCTTCCTTGGGGAGTAAGCTGGCGTTCATGGATTTTCCCCCGAGGCATTTCCCTGACACTCTGATGCAACATGCCCGGTCTCATTACATCGAAAACATCGCAATGTTCGGTGTGACTGTTGTGATCAATCGGTAGCCACATCTGAGCGTCCCTGTAAGCAGTTCTTTGCCAAGTAATTTGGTCCGGAACATCTATGCCAGATAATATCACGCCTTCATATCCCAGTCTGCGCGCGAACTGACTGAGTGGCAGCAGCGATCTCCGAGGGCTCTTCAGTGTCAGCCATGATGGCTCGTACTCGGGCCACCAATTGTTCCAATGTCATAGCATCCATTTGTGATGATGCCTGTAGTAGCCGTCTTACATGCTGGGGTAATACTGAAACGAATGCGCAGGCTATCCGGCAGATCGTCGTGACAAATCCGCCAGATATTCGTTTACCGTCTCATCCGGACAAAGTCGCCGCGCCACAAATTGATCGTACGCGTTGAACGAATCGGGAGCGTCGGCTGCTACGAGTGCCTTTTTGATGTGTTGCAAACTTGCTTTCTTCTTTTTGTTTAGTTGCTGGTATACAAAGAGAGCAGCGTTTCGCATACGCTAGGGTAGTATCAGCTCGACATCCGTTCTCTTACAAAGGTCACATGTCATCTCGCTTAATCCACAGTATAATTGGTTCATCCGTAGCGACACCACCAAATTCCGGAATTAGTCGATAATCGAACATCTATCTTATCCATGATAAATAAAAAGCAACAAAGTGAAAGAAATTCAATTAGCCGAAATAGCTTGTAGTGAATTTAAAGTAGTATTCTAAAATAGAAGAGGCAAATTGTTTGATGATCATAACTGTGAAATCCAAGATCAATTCAAGACAAACTGTTAGATAATTAAATTCTGAGTTCTCCCTCAGCGCGAGTTTTCTGTTCTGTTATTGACTTCGTATTTTAATGCATGCCTGCTTTTATAAACAGGGAAAATCAGATGAGGGTAGTCGGTCGGTCCAAACCTTCGAAGATATCGGGTCTGTCAGCACTATTGCATATGAAGAATGATTCCTGCCGGAGTGGGTGGATAGGATCTGCTACAGCTGCAACGACCTTGAAAGCAATGTTAACAAGTGTCATGGAATGCATCAGAGCATGGACGTGATACGTAGATGTCCTG
>OZ010573.1:147659554-147862054 GCA_963932145.1 Acanthosepion lycidas
GATAGAAGTTTCTTTGGAGCAAAAAAATAATTTGTGAAATTATAAATCAATTCATCAGATTTTTAATTGCCTCTCTTTCAAGCCTGAACACACGCACAAACTCTCTCTGTCTCTCTTTCTCTCTCTGTCTCTGTCTGTCTGTCTGTCTCTTTCTCTCTCTCTATATATATATATCCTTACTGAATATCCCTCGGTTAGCATTCATATCTGTGGTGACTTCAATGTTGAACAGGGTTTATTCCATTCGAACAAAACCGATGAGGAAGGCAGATATATTGCAGAGACTTCTCCATCGCCTATGAACTAACCCCTGGTCATTGGGGAACACAAATGAATCCCTGACACGGACGGAACATTAGGCGAACACTGAACTCTTCCTAACCTCCTGCCCTAAAAATGCTTACAAAATTCTTGCTCCCAAAGGCACCTCTGACCATTTTCTAGTCAGTGTCCAGACTGATGCCAAACCAATGACATCCCCTGATTTACCATTCCATTGAATGTTTTTTCGCTTCGCGAATGTAGACTGGACACCTTTTCGTCCTATATGACGGAAGCTCATCTCTCAACCGTTTTCAAACATGCTGCCTCCAAAACACCTGCCCTCGTCTATGAACGCGTCCATTCTAAAATGGAAAGTTCTATACGAAAAGGAAATTCTAGCAAAAACTAAACAGTCAGCTCTAGTTCATCCCTGAATACGCTGCAGTCATAGCTCTCTGGAAATACCACTTCAATACTACTACTTCAATATCTATCGCAAGGTGCAGTGTAGTCTGGCCCTCACTGCTTTCAGAGCCACCCACAAGCGGTGTAAGGGGGAAAATGCAAAAACCTGCTACATGCAAGCTGTCCAGGCCAAAGTTGAAAAATAAACTAATTGGATACCGCGAATTTTCTCGAAGATCACTAGTCAACTTCTAGCTAAAAGAGGATTCATACCTTTCCCAATGGAAAGCACGTAAGAGAATGTAATGGATCCGAGTTTAATTCGAACTCGGCTCTTCGATTTGTCAATCCGAGCCGCTATCCATTACTCCACCGTGTCTCTTTCTAGTATTACATAAAAACAAATAAAATTTACTCAATTTAAAAAAAATCTTAAACTGAGCACAATCTCGGTAATATCTTCTTTTCAACACGAGAAGTTTCTAGACTTATCAAAGGCCTTGGCCCTAAAAATTCCAGTGGTTGTCCTTGAGAATATCAACCTGGAATTATCCCCGATCTTAACGAAGTTATTCAACCCCTGCTTGAAGTAGAAATCCTTCACTAATCTTGTAAAAACGATCAAGTGTATGCCCGGTAATCCAAAAACGCAGGCGAACACTTTTCTCCCTCCATCAGTCTCCTCAGTTTCATTAGTAAAATTTTTGAGGCTATAATCAACAAGGTCATCGAACAACTACATAGCGACGTTCAGTACGGGTTTCGATCTGGTCGATCCATCACTGATGTTCCAACTACCATTACTCACTGAATTAGGATCTTGATGGAAAACACACGTCAAAGAAAATAGCATTAGATATTTCGAAGGCATTTGACAAGTTATGGCACACATAGGTCAACAGTTATGCAGTTATAAAGTCCTTCCTAATAGGTAAATCCCTGAAGGTTGTTATTAATAGCCAGTCCTCTAGCGGCCCTCGGTGGTCACTTCTCGGACAAAGCCTCTTTTTGCTTTACATAAATGATCCGCCTAAGAATATACTCAGATAATTCGTTAATATCTATGATGATACAACGATATGTTCGCGCACCTCTCGCAAATTCAAATAAATATCTTTCTTTTATGTGCTGTGTCCATTCAGGACGTAAGCGATCATGTCTCTCTACTACTTCCTCTTTTTGTTGCTCTAAGAGATTTGAACCCTTGACCAAATTTCTCTATCCCTGTTCTGCCAGTCATTCAGATTTTCATGAAGTAGTTTGAACGCTGTTTCCAAAAACCTCTCTTGCCTTCAATATGTTCGATGAATGTTAAATTCACTAAGTACTCTTTCCTTATTATATATCGCAATTTATTTGTTTCGGTATAATCGTATATAATTTTCTTGATTGTTTCTATTCGATTAAGAATGTTCTATTTGATCACATGTTCTCTTCATAATATTCTTAAGATTCATCAGTAGAGCCATATTTCTGTCGCTTCAAGTCCCTTTTTCATCTGTGAAGAAATTGTCTAGCATTTACGTAATATATTAGATATTGCATAGCAATCCATTAATCTTTTATTTATTTATTTCCCTATGCCTTAATATTCTGCTTATTTTCAGGAAGGCAACTTTTTGTATTCCTGAGCGCCTTCGGATTTCTATGTCACATTATCCGTGGTCTGTTACTACATTACTCAGTAGTTAAATTTGTAGTTGACATCCCCAACTCAAACCTTGGACTGTTTATTTTGCTGACGAATATATATTCTGTCTTCTTACACTTAATAGTCATTATATAACCATTATATATATTTAATATAGTGTTATCCACATATCTGTTGTTAAGACTTTCTCCACCGATAATAAATTCTTGCAGGTCTTCTAGTTCTTTAAGGACCGTTTCGCTGTAGAGTTTAAATATATCAAGTGAGAAAACGCATCCTCATCTTACTCCCTATTTTATTTGTGTATTCATCGAATTTATTCTTTATTCGTCCTTAGAAGAAGTTTAAAAAATATTTAGAAGAAATATTTATATAGAAACGGCCTGTAAACCTTAATATCTCCAAAACGAAACTGCTCTCACCATAAAGAAACCTCCTGGCCTCCTATCAGAATGGCTGATGCCCAAGACAGTACCTCTATGCGCCTGCTTGATCTCACGCTATCCACTGACCTGAGGTAGTACTACTACATTGAATCTATACCTTCATCTGCTGCAAGGAAATACTTAAAATCTACAAATCAACCATTCGTCCTTGCATTGAATACTGTTGCCATATATGGTCTGGTGCCCCTGTTGTTCGTCTCGAGGTCCTCGTCAATATCCAGTGACAGATAGACAATGTAATTGGCATCTCGTCTACAGTCACTTTCTCACAGACGTGTTGTGGCTTCCCCCTGTGTACAAATATTTTCATGGCAACTGCCACGACGAGGAACTTTCACTGGTATCCAAACTGCATGAATTTCAGCGTGCTACTAGTTTGGCATCTCGGTCCCACCCTTTCACTCTCGAAACGGTTAAATGTAGCTGTCGCTTCTACTCCAAAAGATTTTTATCTTACACTTCCCGACAGTGTAACCTCTTCCCCTTAATTGCTTTCCTGATAGCTATAATTTTTAAATATTCAAATGTAATGTGAATCGACATCTTCTGATACCTTGATCTTGATCTCCGTCCTTCTCTATATTCTTTCATCAAAAACCCCTCTTTACTCTTGCTCTCTTTCACTCTAACTCATTGCATGCTAGTGGCAATCCCACCTTGCTTGGGGTGACATGCTTAAAAATGTGTATTCAATATGTCCTTAAACATTTTAATTTCTATTTATGAACTGAAATGCTTCACTTGGTATAGGGACACATAAGCTTATCACGATTATGTTTCACATTTCAAAATTCAACATTCCAAATTCGAGTTTAATAAGCTTGAATTACCTTATCTGCAAATCAGGCATTTCTTGAATTCCTTACCCTACGATAGCTAGCAGGTTTAAAACGCAGGTGTTAGTTATCTTTACGAAAACGACCGCGTGAAAACTGGCGTTTTAAAAAAAATATAGGTACTTTGATCAACTCTTACAGAATGTTTGAAAACGACAAGAAAATAGGAAAAAAGGCGCAAAGAAAAACAATATTTCGCGATAGTACAAAATAAAACGAGTTTAAAAATCTAATCTAAAAACACAGACCACATCATATACAAGAATTAGTAATCGTTTATGTCAACAAATGAAGGAAGAAATTGGAAAACCAATTCTAATTTATATATGAGAACGTCTTCATGTAACATCAAATATCAGAAGATATGGCAGTCAGTACTTGTTTACATTGCATAAATATATGAGCACAGAGATAGTGATGACATAGGAATTAAGAGTGTATGATGACTATTTGTTTCACACCTGATGTGCTTTCAGATCACGGTCTCTTGAGGCGCGAAACTGACAGTCACCATGTAGTGTTCATTCTTCTGTTCATTTTATCAAATATCTGTAAATGCTTTATCTCTAATGTTGAACCCATTTCTATAAATATTATAAATTTCTCTGAATCTTTTTTTCATTTAATCGGATAAACAATTTTTCTACTATTTTTCCCGCAACCGCAATAGAAATGGTGTTTCTTGGGAAAGAAGCCGAACCGTCTCGAGGCCGGTTTCAGAGTTTTTCCTTCTCCTAGACCGGTTGCCACCCAAGGCTATAGAACGCAATCTATCCTGCTATTTCCCATAGCTAGGAGAAGAAGAGGATTAATACCTTTCCCAATGGAAAGTACGTAAGTGAATGCAATCTATCCGACTTTAATTCGAACTCGGCTCTTCGATTTGTCAATCCGAGCCGCTATCCATTACTCCACCGTGTCTCTTTTCTACTATTACCTAAACACAAATAAAATTCAGTCAATTTTAAAAATCTTAAAGATGCATCAAATTTTTATATTTTAATTTTAAGAGCATCTCAAACTCATCTTCTTTTAATTTATTTCACTGGAACGAAATCTCCAGTGAAGAAAACGTCAGGGTGGACCTTGGAACACCAGCGATTAAGCGGTGGTTCCACGCTCCTTCAAACCTCCTGATCAGAGGCCTTGTTGCTGGATGTAGTTTAACGTCTTACCTAGGATGAAGAACGCGACTTGCGT
This sequence comes from Acanthosepion lycidas, assembly GCA_963932145.1. Taxonomy (NCBI): domain Eukaryota; kingdom Metazoa; phylum Mollusca; class Cephalopoda; order Sepiida; family Sepiidae; genus Acanthosepion; species Acanthosepion lycidas. The sequence continues at coordinate 147,664,357 of OZ010573.1, forward strand.
CTAATGACAAATTATAAAGTGATACGCACCCCCAATTGATAATCAATATTTTTGGCACATTTTCTCTATTTTTCAAGATATATGCATAATATATCTTCTTTTTAGATATATGCAAAGCTTAAACCAAATAAATTGTTTTGGAAATTGGAGGGAGATAATATGACTTCAGTATTCGAAAGTCGTGGATTTTTTCTGAGTTTAAAAATAGCCAAAATCAGTTAAAAAGTAAATACATAATTATATAAGCTTCGATGTAAGACGCATGTAAAGATTTACGAAAATTACAATATTATTCTGGTACGAAAGCTAAGTAATGAATCACGTCATGAAGATCACACTCGTTATACTAACAAAGAAGGACATGTTTAATGCGAGAAGTTTGCTAACCAGAACTTAATTGTTGGTATTAAAATAAAAGAAACACCTTTAGTAGGGAATCGAACGTTGTTATTCTGTGTTACAAGTTAGGAAATTTATCACTACACTACTGACAGCTTGAATCACGCTTTTCAACTTTTGAGTGTCTACTTTTTCTAACGTATTTTCAAGTCTAACCAGTTCTCAACCAAATATTCCCGCTTATGGCGATAGAAATAGATTCTGTGTAGTCAGTAGGAAGATGTTGACAAAAGAGGGAAAAAAAAAAACATTTGTTTGTAAGGACACCATGAAAAATGTGTGGGTTGAGGAGCTGGGAGAAGACGTCGAGGTTACGTGTCAGAAAGGATGGGCACTTAAATGGAAGTAGAATGTAGGAAGACATTTCAGGTTTTAAATTTAAAATAGTTGACCATCTTTGGAGTAAATGAAGCAGACTATTTAATAAGGTTATGTTCATCTGCAAATGGATTACAACAAAGTGTTGAGCAAAGTAAACATTACAACTGACATTTGCAAAACTTTAGGACACACTATGCGAGTGGAACCACTTCTGAGCTGTTTCTAAGAATAGTTTACTACTCAGTGTTTCCCTAATAGATATTCATTAACCATCAACGGAACATGTGAGCAATGAGGAAGTTTTAATGAAAATGGGAGAGAAAGGATACACTTGTATTTAGAACCAGAAAGAGACAATTCCCTGGAAATCCCAGCACACCTAATTCACTTAGTTTGCTAAACATTACCCCCGATTAATTCTTTTTTTTTATGCGCCATGTCCCTTCAGGACGTATGCGATCATGGCTCTCCACTTCACCTTATCCCCGGCCCTGTCGGCTGGGGCTTTAGAATACGCTGACTGCACCTCTGTAGAGGGGTAAGACCCCATCCCCCAATGAGGCGTCCTGGGTATGACGTTAAACTGCATCCAACAGCAAGGCCTCTGATCAGGAGGTTTTGAGGAGCGTGGAACCACCTCTTAATTGCTGGTGTTCCCAGGTCCACCTTGACCCGGGGTGGTAGCACCTGTTAGGGTCCCAGCTATGGGCAAATAGTGAATTCCTAGTTTTCCAAGTTTTACTCACGTCCTGGGTATGACGGTAAACTACATCTGCGTCCTGGGTATGATGATAAACTACATCCGCGTCCTGGGTACGGCGATAAACTACATCCAACAGCAGGGCCTCAGATAATGTTTTCGGGAAAATAATGTTGCCAGATATGCGTTTTTGAAACAATAATGTTGCCAGCTATACGTTTTTTGTTAAAAATAATGTTGCCAGCTATACGTTTTTTGTTAAAAATAATGTTGCCAGCTATACGTTTTTTGTAAAGAAATAATGTTGCCAGCTATACGTTTTTTGTAAAGAAATAATGTTGCCAGATATACGTTTTTTGTAAAAGATAATGTTGCCAGCTATACGTTTTTTATTCCATACAAAATTGGCATTTAAAATTCATATAAACTGGATTTGGCATTAAATAACCCATAGTGGTTGATATGCCATAAAACCCAAACAAATAAACAATTCACCTTATCCCTTGTAGCTCTCAATAAATTTTGTCCCTTTGCTACTTCTATCAAACCCTGTTCTGTCATCCATTTGCTTAAGCCCGCTAGGTATGTCACGCGTTGCTTTCCCTTGTCTCTCTTTCTCCCTATTCGCCCTGTGAGTATCAGATTCTCTAAGCCCACGTTTCTCATTACGTGTCCCAGAAATTTCAGCTGCCTCTTCCTGGTGTTAAACATAAGCTTCCTCCTTGCTTGCATCCACTCCAAAACCTCATCGTTGCTCACACGCTCGTAATACTTTTCTCAAGTTCAGTACAAGGACATGGTTTGATTATCCTGTGGGGATTAATCTCGTTCATTATTTAAAACTTTTACAAAATTAAAGATATAATGTAGGGACTTGCATTATTTACATTTGGACTGTTATCTTCATCTTAATTACCATATTCACAACGTTTCGTCCGTTGTACGCTCCGGCTTTCTTCAGGCGATTGTCCTCAAGGACACGTGGCCCAGTGGATAAACACGTTGGTTAGATCCAGTGACTAGACCCAAAAGGTTGTGAGTTCAATACCAGACCACAACAGTAGTGAACCAAAGCTTGGAGAATTGAGTTAAAGAAAAATAACTGAGACACCCCGAAAGAAGCATGGCACGTGGCATTAGAACAATCTACCCCAGTGGACAAAATAAAGGGTTCGTTTCAAAATTTCAATCACCTGAAGAAGGTCGGAGCGTACAACGGCCGAAACAAAGTGAATATGGCATTGAAGATGAGGACAACAGTCCGAATAATGTAAATAATGCAAGTCATAATATAGGGACATTTATTACAATATTTAAATGTAAAATTACTAATTTTCAATCAATCAAATTTCTGGCAATCGTCTACCAGAAGAGTCGTTTATCAGCAACAAAATGCTCGTCTGCTCCAAAATTATTAGAATAAACAATTCTATTTATCAGAAGTGCAAAAAACCCAAGCATTATTTATTAAAAACTGGGGCACTTCGACGTGGTATAAGGGTCAGCAAACTTGTCTCGCTAGATGAATTGATCGATTGGTAGTGAGTTCGATCCTCACTTGGTGCGCCATACTTTCAGCCTTGTATCACATCTAAGCTGTAGCTTAGTAAATCGCTATTTACTGAAAACTATTTTTTCAACTTCATACACATTTTTACTCTCGCTGCGACAAATTTTTTTTTTTTATTTAATAAATGCCGAAGTAGCAAACAATGACACTATAATCAAACTGAACCTTGCTTATCTGGGCCGGTAATGAATCTTCAAGGGCTTTCTAAATTTATTCACCTGTTTTAAATTATAATTACAGAAAGTTTTTGTTTTGTCTTGATTTTGCGTGTCTGTATTTTTTGCTAGAATTCATAATCTATAGATTTTTTGCATTCATATACCCTTAACAATCATCTAAAATTATTGCAATAATTTATTGTTGTGGGTTTGTATAAATATTTATTATATTGTGAGGAATTCAATCACCAAAAATTAAAAATATAAAAATTCTCAATATTTTTTTTAAAATTATACTTAGAAAATATTTGTATGAATGAATGGAAATCAGAGAAAAATCAAGAAAAATCTCGAACCACAAAATCAATTCCGATTTCAGTCTTGCTTTTAGATCAGCATGTAATATGTTCTCTATTTTTTGGCATAGCGAACATCAAGTCAACTTTCTCATAACGTACATATAAGGTGTGAAGAAAAAATAAAAAATGTCGAAGAAAACCAGACGGACGATCTGCTGTCTTTAAGAATAGAACAATAAAAACATTAAAACATTAGACCATTAAACCATTAATACAATACTCAAAAGTAGTTCCACTGTTTTCACCGGAAGAAAGATTTTTTTTAACAAAAAACTGTGTATATAACAACATCATATGCAGTTGTAGCAAAATTTACAAACCTCTAAAAATAAAAAAATAAAAATCCTTAAAATAAAGCTTGAGGAACATCGAAAATCTGTAATTTGTAGAGAGAGTTTGCAATCAATGATAGCAGATCACATATGAAAAGACAAAAATAGATACGTGTTTCTAGAAAAAGGACACAAGAAAAGAAATGATTGATACCATATGGCAGCCACTGATTTTGATATATATCTAGATTTAAGGTGATAAAAAACACTGCCTGATATTCCTATGGGGCGTAGTCTAGAAGATATCAGTCATTCATTCTTTAAGAAGTCGTGAGTTCAATCCCGGGACGATCGTCGAGGCAGAAGCATTATACGAAAAAAAAAAGTGATAATTACGTGTTTGAAAACTTCTTTATTGAACAGAATGAGAATAACATATTCACATTGATCAAATAGAGGATTCCGTTTGTTGTTTTTGAAAGATTAATGAATGGGAAAATCAATTTGAAGAAACCCGGTGGGAAGAATAACAGAAACGTTATGAAAGAAACAATAAAAAAAAGGAAAAGAAATCTGAATGATTTCATGTATGGCAATAAGAACATTTCACTGCAGAAATGTAAACAATAAATTAGTGTTTGATGAATGAAAAATAGCTGCTAATTTTTCTTGCCTCAAAATCAATAAAAAGAAGTATCAATGTCTATTACGATTAAACAAATTCACTCAATCTTGTCAGTTTTTTTCAAAAACCTCAAAGATCGAAAATAACCGTACAATATATTTTTAGGTCAGTGACCTTCTTAACCATTACAAGATTTTTATCTTCTCAATTTATCAATTTTGCCGGTCAAAAATTAATGGTCTTGAAGTACTGGGAAAATTGAAACCAAGAAAACATTTTCTATCAATTCGAATTATTTTTAAATTATCATTTTTTTAAAAAATGTTGTTAGTGCTATTTTATATTTTTGAAATCGTTCACAAAATAAAGGATCTTATATCACACACTCCCCTGATTAGGGTTTAGTCTAAAATATCACTTATAACACTATACAATATTACAGATTCTGCATTGGTGATGTTGTCGCTATTCAAACATCATCGCCATATTGAAAGGTAATCATCTGCACATGATTTGGTGCAAACCAAAAATTACTTCTAAAATCAATTAACGTTTTGTATAAAACCAACGGAAAGAAATGGAAGTTTCAAATCGTGCCAAGTACGAATATATATTTTTCAAAAGAAATTCTTTCCATAAAAGAAAGCGAAAGGAATTTATTGAAAAATACTTAACTTTCATGAAACATTTTCCAGCGTTAAGGTGATATTCGTCACCGCTCAAATATTTAATGAAGTGAGCAAATAACTTTCCAGGTGTACATTTCCTTTATAATATTTTTTCTGTCTGAAAAGCTGCGAGAAATATCAGTCAATTTTCCACGCAAACACTCACTCTCACACACACACACACAAATATATATATATATATATATATATATATATATATATATATATATATATATATAAATGTAAAAATTCTCAGAATTACTGCAGAAAAAGACAATATGTATAATGGAAAAAAAGACAATAGGAAAACTATATGTAGTTTTGGTCGCCCACTGCGGATTTTTCAAGGCAAAAAAGAAATGAATTTATTTGAACGAAGTTTCTATAAACAAAAAACAAAATGTTAGTCTCTAGAAGAATTTTGATGGACCATGTAAATTCATTGTTTCAACAGAAAAAATACGTCATTTATTTTTTATGTTTGAAGAGAATTTTTCATACGTAGAAATTTGGATTGTTGTGATGACGGATTCAATCGTTTTCTTTTCATTTCTTGATTTATTTGTTGTGCTTGGGAGAGTAGCGGTTCTGTTAAATCAACTAAAAACACACCTAAGAAAAACAGAAATTAATTTACCTCTACCTACACATAAAATCATAAAAAATATGCCAGCTAATTTTCTTTATGTTTCTTTACTTTTGATAACCATCTCTGCAGACAAAAATTTAGTTAACGTCTCAGCGGTATTCTTGCTTGTCTATTTTTAGAGTTTCTAGAAAGTGACCCATTTAAAAACATTATATATATATATATATATATATATATATATATATATACAATTTATGGCAGAACAATGGCGTCTTTTTATTAAGTGCTTCACTTCCAATCTGTTTTAGTTATGGAAGCAATTCTAACTCATCTATGACGGTTTACGGTTAGGTGATAATTAGTTTCAGAAGTTGAGATATCGTTTCGATATCTGATTCCTATAATGAAGAGAATACACATTACATTAAACATTTTAACAATAATCAGGTCAGAGTGTAAGACTATTTATTCAGTCATTTTGACTGCGTCGTTGTGCAAGTTAAGTCCCGTGGACTAATCGCTGATGAAGTAAGTTCGATTCTCATTGAATAATTTTCGCCTGTAGCCGGATATCAAGCAAATTTAAGATTACTCTTTTTGACGTGTTTTCCGTTGTCCGGCATTTGGTAAGCTCGACTCATGAACTATCAGATCCGATTATTAATAGTTTCCCTACGCTTTTATTTAACTAAGCCAAGATTAGCAAATATCGTACCCGAAAAATTTCATTATAGTAGCCAGAAATGAGAGTAAGCTTAACAAATAGGTATTTAGTTTTTCTCTTTCGGTCTTTTCATATTCTGTTGGTTTATCTGACAAACTGTTCGTTTTTTAAGGCTGAATTTCTTAAGAACTCGGTTGAATGCATCACTGATTAGATTTTCTTGCTCATCTGTTTGTAAAATTATGACAACTGTGATTGTGTGGGCGTCATTTTTTAAATACGACTAATACAGAACAAATGTAATGCAGACTAATGAAGACAAATTCTTATGAAATAAAGTGTTCAGTTTGAAATTATGAATTAAAGGGATCGTTCCACTCCGACTTAAGGTTTGCCATTCTCCACACTATGTACCTACGTGCGTCAACAAACATTGACGATTCGTTTTTGACTCAAGTCTTCGTTTTGTTTATTGCGGTCTACAGACATTCAAAATTTGTTAGCGACACGAAGTCAAATAGCACCGTCTACAAAACCTATACTTGAAACTGATCGAATTAACAGTGAAAATACTGTATTCAAACAACAAATATAAGGATACACGGCTAAAATTTGTGAAATAGAGTAAATTTCGAACGTTAATAATGGAAGGTGAAAGAAATGAAAAACAGTTTCAATAATTTGATAAACGTTTATAATATCTGTTTTTTTATATATTTACTCTCTTTTCTGTCGCAGGCACAGAAAAGACTATACACTTACACACCGACAATACTATATATATATATATATATATATATATATATATATATATATATATATATATATATATATATATATATATAAAGACAGAGTGGACGACTGTAATATTTTTATTTCTCTATTCAAAAGCAAAACAAAAAAAACCAAAAAAAAAAAACCAAAACAAACTGCGCTTTGTGACGAGAAAATAATTTTACTTTTATTTAAGTATGAACATTTTATTTATGGTCCATTAACACCTAAATATAAATACGCCTTCTATATATTTGTAAATGTAAGTAAATCATTGCATGAAGAAAATAAATAGAAATCGTAGACTTGCCTATTCGTTTCACTCTCATTCAAATCGTGAACTTCCCTACTCGTTTTCTTTTTACTCAAATAGTGAACCTTCCTATTCGTTTTCCCTAGCCAAACCGAGTAACACGCTTCTCTATTGGGTCTATTCCTTACTTCTTCTCGCTCTTGTCGAGCTTCATACTACTGCCCTCTTTGTAACTCGGACCACTCTGTGGTAGCTAATGAGATCTCCTTCCAAGCATTCATTAGGGAGGAACCCTCTGTCCATAAGATTACTTTCCATTACTAGCATGCTGACTTGGACTCATTCGGGGATTTTCTTCGTGACATCCCTTGTACTGACATCTTCAACCTCCCAGTTGAAAATTGCGAGGTTTCTTCTTGGGTCAAAACCAGCATGGACACTTTCATCCCTTCTCGGAAATACCAAGTGAAACCACAATCCTCTCTCTCCATGGTTCACACCAGCATGCTCGGCCGCCATAACTCACAGGATCCACTATTGCCGGCGATACCAGCTCTCGTCATAACAGGTGCCTATTTGCTACTACTCGTAACAAATGTAAGCGAGTCTTCGAAAAATCCCCGTTTGCTGAGAAAATGATGCACCGCAAAAACTTTAGCTCTCGTGATTACTGGCGTCTCTGTAATAGGGTACTAAATAAGTGTAAGGTCCCAGCTCTTCAATCAATTTGAAGTGTTAAATTCCTCTACTGATAAAGCTGAATCCTTTGCCCGTAAATTTTTCTCAAACTCTACTCTTGACTCATCTGGATTTTCCCTGCCTAACTTTCCACATAGAACTGAGTTTCTGTTGAGATATAGATATAACCGCATCCATGGTTTTCTGCTATTACCTTTAACTTAGATCCCCACAAAGCATTCGGACCTGATGCCATCCCTGTAATAGTCATTAAGAGGTGTGCTCCCAAACTAGCTCCTGTTTTCTCTAAAATGTATGATAAATCCCTTGCTGCCTTCTGTTTTCATGTCTGCTGGAAGTCATCATCTGTTGCTCTAAGTTTTTAAAAAATCTGTTGAACTGTCCGACCCTTCTAACTATCGGCCTATTAGCCTTCTTCCTCTTTTGGGGAAACTACTAGAGGCCTTAATCAAAGCTGAATTGGTTCATCATCTCTCATCAAAGGGCCTTATCTCAAACAAGCAATATGGCTTTCGTTTTTCCAGGTCAGCTGTTGATGTGCTAACGATAATTGTGGAAAAAGACTATCGTTCTCTAGATAAAAACGGTGAAGCCTCGACTGTAGCGTTTTACATATGGAAAGCCTTTGACAGGGTCTGGCATTCAGGTCTTCTCCGCAAGCTGAAAAGTTACGGTATCTCATGGCGCATTTTTTAACTGATCCAGTTGTTCCTATCAAATCTACATCCTTTCTTACTAACGAAGACGTCCCCCAGGCCTCCATCCTTGGTCCTACGCTGTTTTTAATCCTCATTAATTGCCTTCCCGGTGATATCAGCTCATAGTTTGGCACCTACTCTGATGACAGTACCATTTACCCTGCTTCTATAGTAAGGCTGATCAGTCAGACAAGCTCAAAATGGCAGCTGGTGGTTTATCTGACAAACTGTTCGTTTTTTAACGCTGAATTTCTTACACTCGTCTGAATGCATGACTGATAATGTTTTTTGCACATCTGTTTGTAAAATTATGATCTGTGATTGTCTGGACGATCTTCAGTCCGTTGTTAACTGGAGCAAAAGATGGCTTCCAATTTTAAAGTCCCCAGAACTAAACTTCTCTCCATGACTGATAACATCCTCCAAGAAAGTGACCCGTTGAGTCTTTTCGGGCTAACATTCTCTGCTGGCATGAAGCAGAAAGACGATATTGAATCTATTGCTAGGTTAGTTGCTAAGAAAGTCAGTTCACTGTGTCAGGCAAGAAAATTTTTCTCTCTGGAATCTATCTTGCATATCTATAAGTCTACCATTCATCCATACTTAGAATATTGATGCCATATATGGTCCAGTGCCCCTGCTATTTACCTGGAGCTCCTTGATAAGATCCAAAGAAGAATCAGCAATATTCCGCCGTAAGGTTGCATCTGTGTGCCTATTTTTATAAATATTTTCATGTTAATTGATCGAATGAGATCTTCGCTATGGTACCTAGACTTTTATGAAATAAGTGCAGTACTAGACTGGAAACGAGATCTCATAAATTTACAGTTGAGCTGGCTAGATGTAGCTGTAAATTCTATGCTAACAGTTGCTTTTCTCGCACTTCTCGTTTGGGGAATTCCCTTACGGCTTCATGCTTTTCAGCCAAATTTAATTTGCAATAATTTAAATGCCATGTCAATCGCTATCTATTGTCCTCCTGAATATTCTTTTCTCTTTCTCCTCATTACTAATTCCTCCACACCGTGTAACACCTTGTGTTTTAGTGACTTGTACTGCTTTTATTGGGGTGATACTGATTAAAAAATATCTGTCTTCATTTTATTATAACCACTTAGTGGATTCTTTTCTCAATAAGATGGTCTCTTTTCTTGAACCGGTTAATACTCTTCATCATTAATTAAACTACGTTATTTCTGTCGTAACTAACAAAAAATGGACCAGATAAAAATTGTTTTATACTTCTAAAATGATTAAAAATAATAATAAAATAATGCTTAACTCTTTAAAAATGGTGATGCCATTGTAGAACAATGGTATCTATAATACGATTCGTCATCCATACCCAGCCACCCAACAAAATTATCATTTTTCACGTTTCTGTTTTGTTCTGAGTCATATTGTGCTTGTTACAAAAGAAATCCAAATAAAACTTATTCAATTCTTCTTTGGTTCGCAAAAATGTATAAAATATATGATGTGGCCTTCGTAGTAAAATTCTGGGTTGGAACAAAAGTTCGTAGACCGAAAGAATAAGGTACCCAGTGCAGACTGTATTCACAATTTAGTCGTAATTGATCTAACGATACGAGATTGTTAACAATTACACCTATCAACTGCAAATGATCTTCTAAGCGTAGTTTAGATGAGGCACAAGGCCGAAAGTGTGGAGCGCTCACCGAGGATCAAACTCACTATACAGTTGTAATTGATCTAACGAGACGAGATTGTTAACCATTACACCTATCAACTGCAAATGATCTTCTAAGCGTAGTTTAGATGAGTCACACGGCCGAAAGTGTGGAGCGCTCACCGAGGATCGAACTCACTATACAGTTGTAATTGATCTAACGAGACGAGATTGTTAACAATTACACCTATCAACTGCAAATGATTTTCTAAGCGTAGCTTAGATGAGGCACAAGGCCGAAAGTGTGGAGCGCTCACCGAAGATCGAACTCACTATAGAGTTGTAATTGATCTAACGAGACGAGATTGTTAACCATTACACCTATCAACTGCAAATGATTTTCTAAGCGTAGCTTAGATGAGGCACAAGGCCGAAAGTGTGGAGCGCTCACCGAGGATCGAACTCACTATACAGTTGTAATTGATCTAACGAGACGAGATTGTTAACCATTACACTACGTCAAAATGGCCAACCTTAAATTGCTGTTGGTTCACATACTTTTTTGATCTTGTAAATAAAAAAAATATTCTCGTAAAACAAACTCTAATAAATAATGTTTAACATTTTTGTTGTTAATTCCCCAGAAAAAAATATGTATAAATCCAGTTTCATATATTTGGATTTTATTAAAAATCTAAAAATAAATTTTAAAACAATAAAAATTGCCAACGGTTTATACAGCAAGAGCAGTTTCAAGAGAAAACCTGTCTTATTGAAACAACATTCTTTTTGACTGGTATATTTGTTAAACTTTGCCAGTATTTTTTTCTTTTTCGTAATTAAAAGATCAAATAATGTTAATGAATCGCGTTTTCGTCCATTTTCATTTTCACTTTTAACATAAAATCATTTAAAATTCCCAATCCATACACGATTCGCATAGAATGACACGTTGACATCCCCCACCCTTTCAGGAAATTTATATATTTAAAAAATCTCAGTAACGTGTGAAAGGAAATCGTGAAATCTTTTTTTTTGTTCCAACAAGCCAATATTTGGAGATTAATGTTTTAGAATGGAACACAAAAGATTTTCATTAAAACCTAAACTGGAAAATTCTAATGTGAGAACAACTGGAACTCCCAACTACCAAAAAAAAAAAAAAAATAAATAAATAAAATAAAAATTCATTAAATATTAAAAGCAATTCATCTGAAAGACAAAAACAAAACTGGATTTTTATCGAGTCTGTAAATAAACAATAAGTATCCACACCGTCTTTAGAAATTACTGCCATTCATGAGGTTTGGATATACAAGCGCCATATTGGGCACCTAATGTAGAGTGATCGCTAATCTCACTAGGCCGTTGTTATAAAAGTGAGTTGTATCTTCATTGGATGCTTGAAACTTGAATTAACTATCTACTCACACGCTTTTTGTATGAATATTATTACTTTTTTTTACTTTCAACTTAACTTTCAGTTTATTTTTATTGTAACTTTTACTCAATAAAAGTATCAATAATTTTGCTCCTCCTCTGCTACAAGTATAAAAATAAATCTGATACTAATAAAGACCATCGAGTGAAGTGATGGGATTATCGGCTACAGATTTGCTTTGTTGGCTCGTAATACACAATGCCATTTGAATCCAATCAAATATACAGCATCGCCATCTTATGACGATCATACATACGAATGAGGGTTTTCAATAAGTTTGTGGATACAGACCATAATTGCTTTTTTCTTATAATAGATCTTCTAATTGGTGTGGCAATTAACAGCGATTAAGAAAAAGACAAACGGCAATGAAATTTTAAAAGTGGCCATTATAGAATAATGTCATTCAATAAAATTGGATCTCGAATAGCAAAGATATATGATAAAAAATAAATGGTTGGCATGGAAGAAGCCATAAAAAGAACACATCGTCGTAGAAATGGAACACAGATGCATGTGTGTGTATTTGTGAGAATGTTCATGCGTATTATATGCGTGTGTCTTTGTGTGCGTTTGTTTTGAGATAATTAAAAATAAAGGTTATTTTTCTTAAGATTTTGATTAATACGTTGTCTTGGATTATGAGTGCCTGCTATAAAACGATGCTTACTTGTCACTGTCTCGCTATAGAACGGTCTAAAATCACACCGGCCTTAGGGTAGTTTCCTCAATAAGCAGAACACAGGTTCGAACCCTACCGGAAGGTTCATTCACTGTATTTATTCTCTCGAATGCACAATCCGGTAGTTGTTAAATTACACTGTAAAAAACCGAGATGTCTATTCAAACACGTGCATCCACTAAATACAACGCTTAAAGTAATAAGGCACACACACACGCGCACACACGCACACGCGCACACATGTTAATTTTTATTATGCGATTTAATATTCTCCCAATAATAGTTATATTCATTAACCAATAGTGACAAGAAAAGTTTCAGGGTATAATTATATAAGCAATTTATTGTGTGACTGTTTATCCATATTAACGTACTGATAATAATCTATTTAGTCTTAATTCTTTATAGGTAAATAAATCATAAAATACAGACTACATAAACATGTATTTGATTAACAAACTATTCCATATATCTGAATAAATTATTATTTTACATTATATTCTATAACTTTCATCAGTCTTTCAACATTGGTTTTGCTAAGTTTTCTTCCGTTTTGAGCTGAATTGTATTAGGTTGGTGCAAAAATAATGACGTAATAATGTCGTTTTTTGACCTTAAACAATACTTTAAAAAACGACATTATTACGTCATTATTTTTGCACCAACCTAATAGCTGTTTTTATTGCTTCACAAGGATCGTCTTTGGGTGAATTCCAATTTTTCAATTTTGAATATTTTTAGCCATTTCTCACAATCTAATGCCCGTACGATGTCAAGTTTTTTTTATATTTTGATAAGCACAAAAAAGGAATAGAAAACTCAATTTTCAGAATAATAGGTTGAATTTGACTGTCAAATTTTGCAAAACAGGAAAAGACAAAAGTTTTCGTACATTAGAAAAAAATTGATCAATTTTCACAATATTAATCGTCAATAGCATTTGACCTCTAATCTTTATGGATTGCTGCAGTTGTTTTCTAAAGTATTTTATGAGATTTGAACGAATCTTTTCTGCAATTTTCTTCCATTCTTCGATGTTTACACGTTCTAGTTTCTGAAGGAATTTTTGGTGACCGACGATTTCTTCGAAATTTCAATTCCTGACATATTTTTTCAATAGGATTCAAGTCAGAACTCATTGAAGATCATAGCAGAACTGTAATCTTCTTTTCCTGAAGCGATTCAGTCAATGATTTAGACATATGTTTGGGGTCCTTATCTTGCTGGAAAGGAAATCGCCGACCTAGATGAAAATTTTCAGCTGATAGTTGTAGATTTTCATCCTGAATTTTGATATAATCTGCAGATTTCATTATTTCTTTTATTGCAATTGTCCAGTCCCCTTTTAGCTAAAACAATCCCCAAAACAACATCGTGCCGCCTCCATATTTTAATGTTGCTACTGTGTTATTTGGGAGGAAAGCCTCGCCTTTCTTTCGTCAAATCTTCTGTACATCATTATGTCAAAAAAGATCAATTTTTGTTTCATCACTCCATAGTACTTGTTCACAAAAGTATTTTTTTTTATCCAAGAACATTTTGGCAAAATTAAACCGAGCAACAATGTAACATGGTTTGTGAAGAGGGATTCATCATGGTCAGTTTCCATACAACCCATTTCTATTTAAACAATATTGTATTGTTTGAATACTTACGCTGATACCCATCGTATTCAAACTGTATTCATCTTTGGCAAGGTTAGAAATAGAAGTGAATATAAAGAAGCATTGTCTTGCATTAATATATTCTTTAGCTTAAAGTAAAACTAAAAAGTATCTTGTCCTAGAAATTGCAATAATTCTTTGAATTTATCTTGATCCCATCATCAACTTATAATATGATCACTTGCAATACGAGTTTCAAACATTACAAGACTTTCCAACTTTTAATAATCAAACATTATTGATTGGTTGATAATTTCTTGTAAGGACTCAACCACTAACTCAGTCATTAGGTTCATCTAATGTAGCTCTACATTCATAAATAACATTTCTTTTGAGAAATTAGTTCTAATTTATTTCCTGGCCCAACTTACTTTTCTATTTATTTATATAAAATATTATTTTTCTCTCTCTCTTTCTCTCTCTCTCTCCCTCCCTTTCTCTCTCTCTCTCTTTATATATATATATATATGTGTGTGTGTTTGTGTATGTCTGTGTGTGTGTAAATTAATTAACTGAAAACGATAAATTTCTAATAAATATAATAATATTGATATTCTGTTATCGTAATTATAGTTGCTATTCGAGGAATTGAAGAAATTATTTCCAATATCTTACCCAATAAGAGTTTACAGATATTAAAATAAAAGGAAGATGTGGAGAACAATGATTTTGAAGAGACATTTGCGTTGAAAGAGAAACGTTTGAAGAATCCGTTTTAAATATTCTTCGTCCTATTCTATTTTCTCGATTAGAGTTTAACACTTATAAGATTTTTTCACGCTTTCTTCGAATTAAAATGATGTCCAAGAATGTCTTCCGCTTTTGATTGCATCATTGCACTAAGAAAAGCGTTCTTTACCGGAACTTCTCAAACTCTCAGTGGTGATCATCGCCCACTCAGTGCATGGGGTTCAGAGTTAAGTAATGAAAATTCAGACTTGGCCTCAACGAAACGATAAGAAGTTCAAAAGCGCATTTCTATCGCATAAAAAAACTAGGAATGTCTCCAGTGTAACGTTCATTCCACCTGTGGCTGTAATTCTTTTGAATAAAAACAAATTTCATTGATTCATTTGCGTTTCATATTTATTGGTCTCAGCTGGCATTTGTTTTGCTTTTATTCCGAAATACTTTAATAAAAATTCAAATCGACACTGAAACAAAAGGTTGTCAACACCTGAGTCAGAAATAATAGAGTTAACTGTTCAAATTTCAGCATTTAAGTAAATGCAAGAAATTCCAAGAAGCTGAAAACATTGACCAGATAGCAACAATCGTTGCTCATCATCATTGATCAAAACATAAATGAGCAACAACTTGTGAAAATGCAAATGAAAGGTGTTTGTCATGGTTCAGTGGTAAACTATTAACTGCTATCCTAAATTCGAGCATTTAATGGTTTCCCTGTACTTGTGATTTTTGTATTTGACTAAGCAAAGTTTTATTTTTAATTTTGAATCGTATATACTTTTAACTTCATTTTCTTAGTTGAGCTTTATTCCAATCTTTACTCAGTTTATCAATTCTACGGCAGTGAGTAGACAATGTGGATCGGAAATAAAAGATAGACTATTGCAAAACTTCAATCTTTTAATCCCAGTCGAATGCAACAGCTGCTTTACCCGACAAAACAATTTCTTGAATGTTGAGGAAAGAATAAAAGCTGAAATAAACTATATCGTACACATACTTTCTGCGAGCACATTATTCATGGTTGACGTCTTAAACAATTTAACAAAAAGACAAATCCTCAAACCACGTATGTAGTCCTTCTCGCTAAAATTGTTTGCTTACATTCGAGTAACTGTTTTACATTAATTATAACCTCAGATTAAATCTTTTTCTAATAAATTCGCTGTGAAATTAATATCTGAATCTTAGTTTATTATGTTGGCCTATGATATCAAAAGTGTTGGTCGTAGATGTTGAACCTTCCCATCACTAACCCATAATAGTTTTTTCTTGTTACATATAGCAGCTAGTGGTAGTCTGGTAAAATAACGTCTAACATGAAACTGCGTACGAAGCACATCAGTATCAGTGAATTTCTCTATGCCGAAAAAAGTTGCTCCCGTTGGCATTCAGGGGTGCTTGCTAAATGTTTACGGAAGTGAAAGAGTGGATATGAGCAGAGTTAGTCTATGAGCGATGTGTGTGGAAAAGCGAGTTGTCTCTGCTGAAAATATTTATGAGGTTACAATGAGCAATCATTACTGGTTAAAATGCATAGTCAAGTGGTGGTAGTTGTGTAGAAAAAAGTGTTTTGTAGGTGAAAACTTGTTCTGTTGAACAGTATTGATGTGTGGCTTGGATCTTTTGTTGTTTCCGTGAAAATAAATAGATTATACTCTTCTTTTTTTTTCTTTCTTTCTTCCATGAGTAATGTATCTTCAGGACGTAGCCGGTCATGGCTCTCCACAGATTTCTGTTCTTTTGTAGCTTTTAATAAGTTTTGTCTTTTAGCTATCTCTGCTTGACAACCGTTCACACGAGCTAACTGGATAGATTATTCGCTGTTTCCCTGTGTCTCTCTTGCCATCAAACTGTCTTGTGCATGTCAAATTCGCCAATCTCTCTTTTCTCATTATTCGCACTAGAAATTCCAACTGTCACTTTATGATTCTAAGTAGAAGCTTTCTTTTTGTTTCCATTTTACTCAAACCTTCCCTGTTACATGTTCAGTCCATGATATTCTAAGGACCCTTCTGTAGAAACACATTCTATTGACTGAAGTCTTTTCTTCATCTTTGGGGGAATTGATATTAAATAACAGTTAAGTACTCTTTTCTTTGTTCCTAACGAAATTTTCAGTGACTTAATATCTTGCTTAGATTTTGGAAGACCTCTTTCTTTATACCAATATTTGAAGATAAGAAGATATTTTTATTTGATTAATTAAAAAAATTAACGGTGTTTTAATACCAGTTTACAAAAATAATTTTTGTAGGTTGAAGTCCATTGCGAAAATAAACAAAAAATTGTTATTTTTTGTAGTTTAGGAAATATGAGAGATTTAAAAAATCTAAAAATATTTGAATGACTGATCACTTATGTACGATGGCTATATTTGCGCAACTTTGTTCTGCCATTTTAGTGGTTTTAAATTAATGGCGAGAAACTAACCATATATTTATATATATATATATAGTCATCCACATACAAGCTGATTTCGCTCTATCACAAATCATTTGTGTGACTAGACATCTTATTGCTTCAATTCGGGATCGAAAACCGACCGATTTGGCATTAAACAGAGATTCTACTCCTATATATAGTTGCATTGTGCTTTATGCATGTTTGTATATAAGTCAGAAAATATATAAATACCTATATAAAAATATGAATTACTATTTTTCAAATACGTATATGTATACGTCTGAGTGAGTAAGTATATATATATATATATATATATATATATATATATATATATATATATATATATATATATATATATATATATATATATATATATATATATATATATATATATATATATATTATGGTTAATAGTATATCAGATCAAATGAAAGTACCCATTAGGGTCATATGTTCGTTTCTTGTAGAAGAGCGCATATTTTCTACGAAATTTCTCGAACATTCAAGCCGGCAAATGTAATTAATGTTGTTTAATTAAAATAATGAGGATTTACTTACATATATATATATATATTTACTTATATATATATATATATATATATATATATATATATATATAAGGCACGATGGGGTAATGGATATATATATATATATATATATATATATATATATATATATATATATATATATATATATATATATATATATGTTATCTGGCATTTTATGGAATTGTTCTTTATTCGTAAATTCAACATCCAGTCTTTTCGTCTACGTAACCGTTGCCTTTGACCCATTAGGGTCATATGTTCATTTCTTGTAGAAGAGCGCATATTTTCTACGAAATTTCTCGAACATTCAAGTCGGCAAATGTAATTAATATTGTTTAATTAAAATAATGAGGATTTACTTATATATATATATATATATATATATATATATATATATAAGGCACGATGGGGTAATGGATATATATATATATATATATATATATATATATATATATATATATATATATATATATATATATATATATATATGTTATCTGGCACTTTATGGAATTGTTCTTTATTCGTAAATTCAGCATCCAGTCTTTTCGTCTACGTAACCGTTGCTTTTGGACATATTTCTCTGGGTATTTAGGTCGATTCTTCAGAACAGATCGTCTATGGTTTCTTCAAATTACTAGGCTGACGAGCATAAAGACAAACTTTCAATCAGATTCAAATTACAGGATTCATCTAGTCTCTTCAATGTTGATTTTCTTCTTTACAAACCTCTAGTTTGTTGCGTGGGCATGAGCTTTCTCTTGTTCAAATACCCAAATATCCTTAATTTTTAAAATCTTGACTGATTTGACGAAGTTTGTGTCCAATGCGTCACGCTTCATTCATTTTCCCTGTAGTCATCCTCTACCACGTGATGTAAAAACAGCCCCGGCCATAAAATAACAATGTCACCTCCATTAGCTTGAACTGATTATTTTTCTTCCTTCAAACTCCATGATGTCAATTGAGATTAAATAACATTATCTTTGACTCGTCTGATCAAAGCATATTATTCCGAACGAACCAACTAGAAACTGACAACGATATTAGTTTTTACACATTTTATGAGCGGCCATTGAATAAATTCGGTCTTTTATAATTTTATATAAATGCATTTGTTGAAGATTTTGCTTATGTTTACTATTGTAAATTGAAACCTATTCGTGCCGTTGCTATATAATTCAATAAACTGGTTATTTAGGGGCTGTGTAAAATACTGGTTAGCACTATTTTATATATTCCTATGCCTGGTTGTCCGTCACTGCTAGTAAATTTGAGTGGATGCTGATAAGTTCAACCAAGAAACGTTCAACCAAGCAGAGACTTTAAAATAAATTCGGATGTCTTATCATTTGATCAAAATTGGGGAAGTGTATCAAGCAGGCCGTTAATTTTCCATCCCACTCTCGTATATATGCATTTATATTAAAAAAAATGATGATGAGCTGTGATACAGCGAAACAGTTTGTCTGTGGATGACAGTATATATATATATATATATATATATATATATATATATATATATATATATATACGTGAACATTAAAGTCGACACTCAGAGACGACAGGCTGTTTCATGCTGGACGCAATCGTCAGGCCGCGAATGTTTCATTTCTCCTCGGCAATTTATATATGTGGGTCAGTGATGCATTGTGGGTAATCTATTATTGTCGGTTATTTTTGCAGGAGTGGCTTGTTGTTTATTTATTTTACTTGTTTTTCATTTTGTATTATTTATTCTTTTCGTTTTTTGAAGTTTTATTAACGTAGTAAAATTAATGATGGGGTGATTTGCTTAGGTCGCTTATTTAATAGTTTATTTTGGTCTGGGAAGATAACGATATTTATTCGTCCAATGTTTAGATTGCTTGCCGTAGTCTATTCTGTTATTTTGGCGGGTGGACAGTTTTTAACTTATTTTATTCTATTTGGTTTTCGATTTTTGAGTAACACAGTAATGTTTTTTTATCGATATATTGCAGTTATAGCTATTTGTATCTCTAATTTTTGGATTGGTTTTGTAGTCTATTCTGACGGTTATTTTGGTGGAATTGGTTTGTTAATTTGTTTATTATTATTTACTTTATTTACTTATTTGGGTTGATTGTTTTTACTTGTTTTTTTATGTATTTTATTTTTTATTTTTATCCATTTTATTTCGTCTATTCTAACGGGAGTGGTTTGTTAATATGTTTATTATTTGTTTGGGTTAATTTATTTTACTTGTTTTTTATTATTTTGTTTATTTGTATTTATTCATTTCAGTTTTCGATTTTTAACTAACGTAGTAAAATTTGGATAAGCCCACTATTTTTTTATTTAGTAATTCATTTTGGTCTGGGAAGGTAATCATAGCTATTTCTTCCCCCAAACAAAGTTTGCAGGTTTGTGAAAGATGTTTTGTGTTTATAGTTTCTTTGTTTCCGGGGTCCTTCAGTTATTGCTATGTATACTTTTTCTTCATTATCTGGTGATTTTACTGTACCTTGGGATATTAGGTTGCCTCATTGCTCCCTCTAGTGTGACATGCCTCTGAGGACCACAGAAAATTTTTCTGGTATGTTTTAACGTTAAATATGAAACGGAGCTTAGATTGATTCATGAAAGACATTAGTGCGAAAGTAAATGCAACAGACTAGATCGAAATTTGAAATTTGCACACCTATTCCAGTTTCCGCGTCAATATGTGTACGCTACTTTCGCATCTTCGGTATCGTTACTCTCTATCGGAAATCAGAAAAATAGCAAATTTTTCCCCAAATATTACGAATATGAAAGTGTGCACTTGTAAGTGTATATTTGTGTGTACTTGTAATTGATAATCGGATAAACATTAAAAAGTAAAATTTTATTTTTGTCGTTGAACTTTCGATCTAAATACACTTGCAACACAGGAATATGACAATGTATTAGAAATGATATTCAGTATTGAAATCGTCATTCAATTAATATAAGGTTTCTGCCTTAAGTGCTATCTTTCTCAAGTCACTCTACCATATCCAACATTAATCCAGCTCGAGCTTATTTAGTTTTATAAATATAAAAATATAAGGAGAGACAATTCTCTTCTTTTTCCAAATCATTTATTTATTGCATCATATTTTCAAGAGTTCAAATGATATCGATTTCTTAGCATTTTGTTGAAAATTGATTCTGGTCAGTATACGCCTCATTTGATCACTCCTCACTTCAAGAGATTGGCTAATCAGTTACACAAGTGTATTCATCATATGAAAAAAAAAAAGAAAAAAGAAAAAGTTCTATCCACTTTTGGAAAGGTTATATGTCTCATTGCACAAATGACGTATCAATAAAACTGTCACGCAGAGTTCAATTTTTAAGGTACTGGAGCTGAAGAAGAATGTTTAACAGCCTAATAGCCTAACCACGTAGAAAATTTGATGCGATTTGACATTGAAACCTTTGAGGAAATTAAGGCGTGAAATACTTTTCTGAGAGATAAGAAAATGTATAGAAAATAAAATTCTTCCATTACTGCAGGAGGGATTTTGAAAGATGTGTTTAATGTCAGGCGGAGGCGAGGAATACTTTTTAACTTGGCAGATGATTAAATCGAGCCGTTTGTTAAAAATCTTCGTTAATTTGGTTAGCACACCATACATCTATTGGTATTTACTAAGGTTAGCTTAGTTTGGTACAAGGATATAACCGGTGCATCCCCCCCCCCTGTAACAATCAACACATTGCAATAATAATAGTTTGCAAGGCTCGACGAGACTCCTAAAAGAGACTTGCCAGAAAGTGTATCAAATCATTTTTAGTATCTCAAGAACCAGCTGTGGAGCTAGGATGCAATTTGGTATTAAATTATAGAGAATTATTGGGTTACTCAGTCGTTTATGAGGTGCTATTTAGTTTGTCTATTCTGCGCCCTTCGCATCCATAACGACTTCGCGTGAAGAGGTTTATATAACGTCGCATATCGTAACTCAGCCGAGATTTATGCAAATTCTGACTTCGTTGAAGGCCAAATCTAGGGTTGAATAAGTAGAGATTTCAGACCGTCGATGAGCGTAATGATTAATGAGTGTAACGAAGCAGTAGATGGCAATCCCGAAAAAGAACTGTTTTTAAAAAGTGGAAAGTGTTTAAGATACCAAGATGGAATACTTTGAAGCGGACTAAGGTGTCATTGTATGAGGGAAGCTATTCTTTCGTTAATATTAAATGGCTGGATATTGTTCATAAAGACCTTGTATATCTATTAAATCGTAAATAGATTTGCATGTTGTTGGCATATCGATTCAGCAGTGTGCGACTTATGAAATCGTATCTCGGCCGAAGACAAAACATCAACAGCTCTGCAGTCGATTCCTGACTAATAGTATAAATAAAAGAAGTTTTGAAAAAAAAAAAAGAAAAAGAAATAAACACAACACAGACATTCTAATTTGATGGTGTTGATTCCTAAAATGAACTCAGTTTTTCATGGTCAGGTACCATTTTTTCTGTATTGAAATGGCTCATTTTTGGAAAAAAAGATCAATTTACGATCTTGGCTGATCACAAAATTTAGTTAATAAAGGTCGTAGAAATCCATCAATTTTCAAGCAGGCCGAGCAATTTAAGTTAGCCACCTGAAATAAAGTACCTTTATGAGAAAAAAGTGTTTTTAAGTCAAAAATTTTAAAATAGAAGTACTGAATGTTTCCAATTATCGCTAAAATTCATATTAACTGATAAATTTTATCAGTAATAGACTTTAGTAAACCTGAGCATTAAGGTGACATTAAAAAAAATGAAACGTTAAAATCTTCTGTTTGATATTCACAAATTTATCCATTCACTTTTATTCCTTCACTACGGAAAGAAACCAAGGACACTGAGAGCATTTTGTTTACACAGTTGGAAAGAAACTCGAACTAAGGACATCCCAACTGAATGCACATATTCCACTGTACATGATACTGCTGGAGTATTAAAAGGAACTTAAATAACATTGAACGTAACAATCAAGGAAGAGAAAATTTTTACCATTGTTCTTATGTTCATGTAGGTTTTTATTTCTGCTGTTAGCTTATTAAATGATTTGATGAAAATACTTGTTGGTCTTGGTATATTTTTAAAGACTTAGGGTTTGCTTGTTGTTGTAAAATAGTATTTCTCAATAAGCAGACCAATATTTGTTGGTTTAAATACGAATTGAGAGGTTTCTACGATTTTATTTTGAGAAATATTGGCATCAATCAATATCATATATACAGAAAATAAATGAAAGAAATGCTTTTTTTCCCCAAAATGAGGCAGTTCTGTAAAGCAAAACAGTAGCTAATCAAGAAAAGGTAAGGTTATTTTTAGATTCAGCGTCCCCAAAGTAGCTAAAAAGATGTTTGGTGTCTCGACACAATTTCTAAATTTATTTATTTTTTGTTGACCAGTGATATAAATATTGAGTTTCTACTGGAAATAATAGAGGAGTTTCTATGGTTATTATATAATAATTTGTCCCCCTAGAATTATTGCACTATATTAGATTTTAGTCAATGTTTTCAAGATAAATTGGCATCAACCAACCGATTCGGGGCAAATTTTCAGAATATATTTATATGATAGTTTCTGTTTTCATTTCAGATATTTATTATAACTATTATCGTGAAACTCGAAGGTTGTTCATCGTATTGATTTGTAAATACATACAATAGTATAGACAGTAATGTATATCTTTTTAAAATTCAAATATACAAAGGTTGCCATGGATTGTAAGATATAACTTGCAAAAAGAAACAATATATTGTAAATTTAATGTGTGATAGAAATAAAAATCTGAAAAAAAAAACGGAAATAATAACGAGAAATCAGAAAAACAACCAAGGAGGATGCTCCACAGAACTTTATGAAACAGACACTTGAAAGATGCTTCCTTGATCATTACGATCTTCAAGTCTTGCCTCAATCATTATCTATCCTACATATAATCATAATATGCACTTTTTGCCTCCTTCTTTTACGTCATTACAACATAATTCAGTAAACTTCTAACTTTGTTGGCTATTGGTCCTTGTATTGGATTAATATAAAAAAGAAGTTGAAGAAGAAGAAAATAAGCTGGATTTATGAATGTCATAAGAGATTTGAGAATATTTAAAAGATTAATAAACAAGAAAAGTGAATTGAACAGTCAGTAAGTAATTGAAGAAACTGTTTTTTGCGAGTGTAAACAGAGAGAAAATATACAGAATATTAAGAATATTTGATGATACATATAGAACGACCCACTTTCAAATGGTCTTAACAGCAATATAAGCATTAATATCTTGACAACATTAATTGACTTGTAAATACCCGAGAAAAAGTAGTTAAGCAAATGTACGTTTCGAATAGTTATGCTTAACTGAATTTGTTACTGAAATCTCTCATATATTTTCATTAAATGTAAACACTAAAGAATTCATGACGCAGATGATTTTTTAAATAAAACCTTAGATAATATCATGTCATTATGTAATATCACCATGTATGACCATGTCATTCTGTAATATCTGTTAGACAATGTTGTTCATCATACACGGTCGTCTTCAAGTATAGAATCCAGAGGTTCGCAGTGAATATTTCGAAGACAGTAGGAAAGCGTTGTTCAGGTTAGCGGTGGATATTTCGATAAAAGTAGCAGAGCATAGTTCGTCCATTCGATTCTCTTCGCCTGACAAGCTGGACTGGACATTCGTGTCTAGTGAACAAAATGGCCGCCTTTATACACGACAGATTGTATGTTGTACCTCTTCTGATTGGTTAACCTTCTATTGGTGGACTATAAAGTGAGTCGTGTCATTCGAACTGGCTCAATAGTTACATAATATATACAAAAAACAGTAACAATATCCTCATGTATGATCATCTCATTATGTAATATCATTATGTGTAACCATGCCATTATGTAATATCAGCACGTATGATCATGTCATTATGTGATATCATGATGTATTATCATGTCTTTATTTAATACCACTATGTATGATCATGTGATTATGTAATATCATTTTCTAACCAAAGTCAAATATTCTATTTAATCCTTCTTCAGGAATTAGCATAAAATGCTAGTTGTAGGACAGTTTTTCAGCCACTTCAGTATATTTGTATTGTTAATATTTTCCAGTCTTGCTTTAGTTTGCTCCCAGAAGCACATGAATTGGGTATCAGTAAATCTAGAACTGATCACAATACTGAATGGGTCAACTAATCTAATTCTTATGTCCTATGCTTACATGCATGCTTCAGTCTAGAAATGTCTGTATATATGACTTTGTGATGTGCCAATATTAGTATGTCTGAATGAAACATGCTAACGTGTTCAAATATGGAGGGCCTTATCTAGGGTTGGTTGATAGCGTATGTTTGTATTCGTGTACAATAAGATCTACGTTTTTTTAAGGATTAGAATAAACTTGCTGCCTCATATTTGTGTAATTAACTCCAAAATAAAATATTGAAAATATAAATGTATTTATTACACTAATTCAGTGTATCTATGCGTTTCTAGTCGAGTGTGGGTCAACGTTGTTGCATGTGTGATAACGTGCAAAAATGAAACCCGCACTGCGTAGCGCAATTTTCAGATTGTTATTTTCTTCCTTTAAAAAAATTAATCTTTTCCCGGCATGCACAGGAAACGAAGAGGCAGTAAAACAAAAGTGGACAGTCAATTGGAAAAGGAAGTGAGATAAATGGAAGAAATATGAGTTTTTCACAGCCTCATTTTCAAAATTTCTTTTTATTTATTTATTTTCTTTTTCTCTATTTCCTTCTTTCTTTCACTTTGTTTTCTTTACTTCTTTCTTTCTTTCCCTTTGTTTTCTTTACTTCTTTCTTTCTTTCACTTTGTTTTCTTTACTTCTTTCTTTCTTTCACTTTGTTTTCTTTACTTCCTTCTTTCTTTCACTTTGTTTTATCTCTTTCTTATTTTCATCATGACGCGTTCTTTCTCTTCCTTTTCTTCACCTTTGTTGTGTCTTCGTTTATTCTTTTTCTATTTCATTCCAGTGTCATCACTTCACATATTCTTTTTCTTATTTTATCATGACTCTTTCCCAACAGTAAAATTGTAAATGTTTTCTTTTGCTTTGCCTCAATCTTGTCTCAATATAATTTTTCATCTGTCAATTTCGATTGAATAGAAACAAAAGAATAAAGACACAACAATGAAGAAAAAAAGGAATTTGTAAAGTGACAATAAAATATTTAGTGTACAAACGACATTTGCAACACATCCTGGAGAAGGAATTCACTAAATGCAGTCAGTGAAGAAAAGGACAGCCGATAAAATATTACAATAGAACGATTCAAACAAAGTCAAGGAATATCATATCATAAGTCGAAATATTCTCTTCATAAATTTGCCCGATAATAAAAGGGTCCCTGGAGGAAAAATCAATACTGGTATTTTGTTTTATTAGGAGTTTTTACTGTTGCCTTAATGTCTTTTTGTTGCTATTTTTTGAAGTTCTAAAAGTAAATGCTTCGCCTGTAATATTACAGAAGTTTGAGACAATGAAAGAACTTTTAGAGGTGTCTTGGAATAACACTTCAAGAACTCGTCAATCATGTCTTAACTATTTAGAAG
Source organism: Acanthosepion lycidas (assembly GCA_963932145.1). Lineage (NCBI taxonomy): Eukaryota > Metazoa > Mollusca > Cephalopoda > Sepiida > Sepiidae > Acanthosepion > Acanthosepion lycidas. The sequence continues at coordinate 147,690,745 of OZ010573.1, forward strand.
ACTAACGCATTTATATGCAGGGCACATAAGGTATCTGAGGACGTGATTGTGCGCTTGCAGTTATGTGATAATCGATTAATGTGATTGTATCTTTTATGAGTATCAATTGTGAACCATGAGCTGAGGTGAAACGGCATGCTGTAACTTTTGCGATACAAAGCAGAGCGATAGTGAGATTGCACGTTTTCTCGTAGTCGCCAGGTCATTTGCACACAAAGTTCGAATGAAGGTGCATTCTGGTCCAGTATTTAAGCCACCATTGCAGATAAAGGAGGTTACATCGAATAAACATGTAATCCAACCATTACTGAATCTGTGTTCCAAGTTTTGTATCAATAAATTTAGTTGTTTGTAAGATGAAGTTGTTTCCTTACGGTCTTCACTGTGTCCTCCAATAACATACGTACCATGTATAATGGAACATTTTAATTCCATATTATTGTGACGCTATTTTCTGCTTTTGAATTTATTTGACGCTGCCTTATTGATCAACTGTTTGTCAAATTAGTTGTATTACTTCTTAAATAATTTAAGATTCTTACACTTTCACATAGGATTTTTACAGTGTGGTACATACTGTACACAGTCCAGGATTGTGGTAGAGAGTTACTGAGTTAGAAGAGCATTTTATGTAGATAGGTGGAAAGATAACCGTTAATCCTAGACTTGAACAAATTAAGATTATAGTGAATAGGAAAACAGTCTCTTGGGTGTCAGTTCCATAGAGTAAAGATTCGCAAGAAGAAGCTGCTCCAGTGGAACTTACTACTCACCAAAGGAATACAGAAGAAATGAACGTGGTTTGCTACAATGTGAGTGGTATGGCAGGTTCTCACCGTGATGATTCGAACAAGGAATGTAGTTTGTCCGAGCACTTTCGATGGAAATTAGTGATATAGCAGTGAGAGGCTTGGCACATCCCGTCTGTGAGAGAGAAGGCCGTCAGCTGAGTGAGTTTGCATACTGTATAATCGTCCAATTCCCTCCCCATACAATGCACCTGCCCATTAGTTTCGTCTTGTTAAGACGTCTGGCATATGAAAAAGACACCCAGGTGTGTCAGCGTCTTTCCATCTCAGATGTGCCTCTTTGCTTTCCTCAAAACTAAAGTCGTCATTAATGGTCGAGATTAAAGAAAACACAGTGACGCACTTAATTGGGCTTATCAAACTGTTTACAGAAATATGTATAGTCATGATACGTACATGAGGTCCTGACTAGAAGGAGGAGTTCTGTTGATTTGACTTCTGGGCAGACGGGACATGTCCACTCGGAGCATGACGCATTTATTTTATCTCCTCGTTTGATTGTCCCCTTATTAAGAGTTCTGGAGGTAGACTTTTTCTGGGTTTTGGCATCATGCGCCTGATAGTCAGGGATCCGAACCTTCGACTAACTTCGAAGGAGGCTATCCTATCAGCAGGTGTATAATATCGGGGCTAGACTACCGTCATTTTGTGAATTGTTTCTGGACTATGCAGTATTCACTGGTGGGTTCTCTTGAAGCGTACTGCAACAACTGTATCTCTGGACGACTCTCTCCAAGTTATCTATACATGCAACTCCTGCGGGTGTGTCTGTCACTCTGCCTACCAGTCTTCCACCAAACAATGCACACACTACTCATAATACAAATGAACAAAACTATCAAAGAAAAAAAAGTAGACCCCTCGTATACCATCTCCTGTACAAACGTGTGGTGTCTACGTTCCAATTTTCCAGAAGTGGAAGACTATATTCTCTAAACTAAATCAGATCTCCTCCTAATTTCTGAAACCGGTATGAACACCTCATGCTCACTAGCGGAGTTCTCCGTCCCGGGCTACTCACCCCTCATAGTCAAACATGACCACCTAAATCGTCACAGCCACGGACTCGAGGCCTACAAGGATGAGTTTCCCTGCGGCAGGGACGAAAAAAAACAAAACAAAAAAACAAACAACAAAAAATGGGAAACCCGACTATGTACTTCCGCGTGGCACTTATCCATAGTACATTTGTTTTTTTCTTTTTACTGTCCTCATGACTGTAGATCCGAGAAGATTGACAATATCCTTACTCAGTTCCCCTCGACTAGCTTTCATATCTGTGGTTACTTCAATATCCAACATAAGGAGTGGCTAGTTCACTCCAATAAAACCGATGAGGAAGGCAGATATTGCAGAGACCTCTCCATCGCCTATGAACTAACCCAAGTCATGGGAGAACCTACCCGGATTCCGGACACGAGGGGACATCAGGCAACCACTTCCTAATCTCCTGTGATTATCAAAAGGTTTACCTCCACCTCAGACCATTCCCTAATCAGAGTCCAGATTGATGCCAAACATAAGGCATCCACTGATCTACTGTTCCATAGGACAATTTTCCGCTATGCGGAGGCAGACTGGGACAGAATTCGATCCTACGTGATAGGAGCTCCCCTCCCAAACTTCTTCAAGCATGTTGCCTCAAAAACTGATGCCTTTGTCACTGATTGGATCCTTTCTGGAATGCAGAGTTTTATCCCCCAAAAGAAATTTCAGCAAAAAAACAAACAGTCAACCCTGGGCATCTGGAAATGCGATAATATTGAGACGAGAAAGACAAAGAGATTTGGTCTTCAGGTAGAAACGACCACCCAGTTAAAAGTTGACTGCGGTAATTAATGAGTTGACGGAGAGTTCCTCTAATGGATTCCAGGTGACCCAGGATAAGATAAAAAAAATATATTTTTTTTCTTTGGGCGACAATGTAAACTAATTCCAGTCTAGCCACACCCACACCGCCAAGAGATCATTGGCTAAAGTGGTAACATGGGTGATAGGCGGAGGTGAATGTATGAGAAAGAAGGGAAACTTCTTGACGCCCACTGAAGGGATTGGTATGAGACACCGAAAAAATGAGAAAGGAAGAGTTTATGAGGATAATTCTCCTCCGACATCTCCTCACAGAAGGGGGAGAACTCTTCTAAAAGAGAAAGTAATTGACTTCCAAAAATGGGAAGTGATAAATTTTCCTGTCCGAAGACAATGAGAATCCTTATTGGGGATTTGGAATTATCGAAGGCCTCCGAACCACGTCCGGCCCCACACTAGGTTTTGGTCGGCGTTCATATAAACGAACGTCCCCGGGCGTTCAGTCAAAAAAAGAGAGTTCCAGTGAATAGCAGTCTCAGTTGGAGACCAGTCGAGCGCGAGACCGCAGGCTCGGAGAATAGCGCCTCGCAGGAGGTGACCACAAGATTCCAAAACTTCCGACTTAGACTTCTAACCAAAAGCAATTTTTAATGAAGAACGACTTAGACTTCTAACCAAAAGCAAGTTTTAATGAAGAACGACTTAGATTTACACCACCAAAGCAAGTTTTTATGAATATCGACTGAAGATACCAAAAAGCAGTTTATTGAAAAACAACTTAAGATATCAAGACTCGCTTAAGAAACGCAAAAGTGTCACGAATCCATAGAAGCGGGTTGGGAGAAAGACGCACTCCTGTATTCAGCAGACTGATATAAAGATACTTGTTATTTCTCAACACATTTGAACCTCCTGAGTTTGTTTCGTTATTTTTCTTTTACATACACTTGTGCGGTATCACCTTTACCCCGGATTCAGCTTGCATTACGGCCCGACCCCTGATTGATTTCGTCTACCTAAGATCAAATCACAACGTGAGTAGGTTAGGCTAGAGATCAAAGCAGTTACTTCGGTAACTAGACGTTGGAGGTGAGAATGACAAAGCTGATATCGAATCTAACCAGACATCGACTGCAACCAAGACAACCAGAGGGGTTAGTGTCACAAATGGTTCCGTGGCAAACCAGGTTTTCACCAAAACCAGCCAAGGGTTAGATTGTCACAAATGGTGCTGCAAACAGCCCAGGGTTAGAGTGTCACATTATTTTCAATCTGGAATTGTTAATTTTATGCGAAACTAAAACGGGTAAATATTTTCACGTTATCTTATACTGGAAGTGAACTCAGAAATTTCAGGAAACACGATGAGCTTTATGTTTTATCGATACGCCATTTATAGAAGTACACTGAAGCAGAGACTTTATGTTGTCTTAAATTTCGTTTTAGAAATAAGTGTCTTCGTTCTATATTGCTGGATGGTTATAAACGTGGACTTATAAGCAACTAATAAAAGAAAACTCAGACGAATTAATTAATGTAGAACGCAGAATGGAATTTCGTTTAAAATCTAGTTTTCTTCGAGAAAGATTATCACAGAATTTTGAATTCAATTATCTCTCGTTCAACTCTCATGATGTTATTTAAGTGATAATATCAGACATGTCTAATAAATTTCTTTAATAAATTTCTTAATAGATTTTTGGCATAAAAATACAAATATGGAACACACAGTGAGGATTAAACTCACTTCTATAGTAATGACCTGCTGAACATTGCGTCACTGCAAAAATTCTTATTGTTCATTGTACTTTGTAGCACGTAAATAAACTACAACAGATACTTTTTCAGCTATTAAATATTTATTCATTCGTTTCGGTTGGAGATTAACGATATTCACGTCTTTCTTTACACGATTTATACGTTGGCTTGAGATTTAATTTACCCTCGAGTTATTTGTTCACTGATTTTGTAAAGTAGAAGATTTGTGCTACATAGAAATTTTTGTAAAATGATTTGCAAGCAGAATTCTATCTCTCAAAATTGTAACCGTCCAGCCCACGAAAAAGATTCTGTTTGTAATTGTCATTTTTCTTTTTCATTCTGAATAATATCTGGCTGATTACAAAAAAAAAAAAAAAAAAAATATGTAAATAAAACTTATTCAATTATTTAAATTCTATTCAACTATTTATAAAATTGAATTATTTCCTTGGTCTGTGAAAATGTGGTGAATATACGATGTACCTCTCAGAAAAGGTAAAATCAGTGACTGTTGTTTGAGGCGACTTACCACCAAAACAAATAACATAGACTTTTGTATCTGTCTATATTTCTGAGATGAGGTATTGTGTACATTATTTAAATTATTCGGACTATTGTCCTCATCTTTGCCGCCATATTTATTACAATGTTTCGGCCGTTGTATGCTCCGCCCTTTATCCACTGTGCCATGTGTCCTCAAGGACACATGGCACAGTGAGCAAAATAAAGGGTTCAGTTCGACATTCAAACCCCCTGAAGAAGGCCGGAGCGTATGACGGCCGAAACGTTGTAATAAATATGGCGGCAAAGATGAGGACAATAGTCCGAATAATGTAAATAATGGACATGGACTTTTGCTTTTAATTTTTCTTGTTATTTTTTTCTGTCCGCTCTCCACACTTCTTTCGTTGAAGATTTTATTTTATTTTATTTTTTATGAAAGACTAATTTTATTTTTCATTTATTTCGCAGTTACAGGAACCTGATTCGGCGGAATGTCAGGGAGAATCTATGTCACTCTTGTGCAACCAACCAGGACAAACGTAATTTATGCGGCAAAATATAACCGTCATTTCATTTAACAGCCAAATTGTGTGCTGCCAATCATTTAATGTCATCGTTGGATTTGCAATCTTTTGTGTTTATCATCAATAGGAAGCCGCCATATTTTTTGGTTGTCATCCATTTTTGAAATTAAGACTAGAAGCAGACGATTTAGTTTTCAGACGGAATGTGAAAAATGAGGGACGGGAAAATAAATTTGAATTGAACAATGAAACAATTTAGGGCAGATAAGTGAATAGTGACAAAATCAGCGATGCAAAAAAAATAGTTGTACCATCCTCAAATTTAACTATCCAGCAAAACATACACACACACGCACATTATACATACATACATAGACACACACACACACACACATATATATATATAATGTGTGTGTATGTTTTCATTTTCTTTATATTTATTTATCTAGATCAATGTGATCATACATATTTAACACTCTTTGTAAGTTTAATCAAATGTAAGTTTTTTCATCTCTTCCACCTTACTTAACCAGTTCATCTTTCGATGAAAAACTAACGACAAAGACAAAGTATATTTAGTTGTTGCAATATAAATGAATAAATGGTAAAATACAATTAGTCTGCAAGATAAATTGAATGACTTTGTCAAAAAAAGAAGCGAAATTAACAGATTGAGAGAACGTTGATAATTTTGTAGAATTAGGAAATCAAAAAACAAAATAATTTGCCGACATTTTTACTAAAAGATACTCATATATCATGAGTTGTTTGTATGAAGTCTGTTCAAGAAATATGGCCGCGCTAAATGTGATATTATGAAACGGAACACTGATTTAGACGGGAAAACACAAAGTCATGCGTGGTTGCCGTCAGTTGTTGACAAGAAAATACGTATAAAGCGGCAAATTTTTGATGGAGAAAGTCAGTGAAAAGTGAAATTGGAACCAGTGGCTACATAAAGAGTCAAGATTGAAAAAGACAACCAGTTTAATCGATTTTAATAAAAAACAATCTGAGAAGAGGAAAGGTTTAGAACAAATAAATCATATACAAAGAGCACAAAGGAAAATTTTTATATTTTATTATCTCTAACATTATTTAATTTTTCGAGTTGACTATATATTATATTAAATTCCTGTGTCTATTACAGAAGAAAATAATGTGTTGTATTTGGTTGAATAATCTTGCTCTAGAGCTCCTTACTTGAACGAACATAAGCAATGATGTCGATTGAGTTAAATGGAGAGGAAAGTGAAAGCAACACCCAAGGATCGTTCTCAGATTGAGACCTGACAACTTTCTACACATTTCTCAGCTCCTGAAGTGGTGAGAACAGGGCAACTACAACAAAAATGAAAATTAGAAGACAGTTTCAGAAGTTCCATGAAAACGGCCCAAAGAGATTATTTTCCTGATACTGAAATGAGCAGCATCCAGAGTTACTAAGTAACCTCATATTTAGACGTAATAACAATCTTTACGAGGAAACAGTCTTTATTTGGGACAGACAGTAATTAGCACAATATGAACGTGACATTGAATTGTGACTTTAATAGGTTTGTTCCATTAGGTTTCAGTTGTCCTGAAGCAGGGATCAAGTATCTTGTAAAGAAAGAAGAAACAAATATACCATCTAAAGACGAAGGAATTATTAAATTTGTTTTTAATGGAGCAAGCAAACTAGAAAGGATAGAGACAACGATCCGCGTTGATTTTATATGAACTAAACATCGATATGGCGCTATAAATAAAGAACATTAAGGCAACAGGATGTAATAGCGCAAAGACTCTGTTATTGTCAGGTAGGCCAAAGCTTGAAAGGTTCCTTCTATGATGAGGTTTCATCGTTAGAGATTCTGTCGTCTCGAAAATCAACTGTCTGCTAAAAGGATACTAAGACATATTGTCATTTTTATGTAGCAAGCCACACACTGTACCCTTTAGAGTATACGGACCGATTTTCCAGGTAGACAACAAAGGTACAAGCAAGGTTTCAATTAGTCAACGTAAATTTTTATCAAATGCCCCAGCAACTAAGATGGTCTGTCAAAAACGAATGTCACGTTAAGATACAATTCCATGTTCGGAATTCAATTTTCTTTGTCAACAGGATTTTACAAAATTTGTAAATAAGAAAGAAGTAATTTTAATTAAAAAATAGAGGGGGGAATAAGAAAAAAGCAATTTTCCGTAAAATATACTTAATAAAATTGTAAACACACACTTTGGTCTCTTTCCATAAACACACGCACACACACATATATATACAGGTTTATATATATATAAGTTATATATATATATATATATATATATATATATATATATATATATATATATATATATATATATATACAGTTTTATACTGAGTGAGCATCTGCAATTGGGATTGGCTTGCCGCCCCAATATATGGGTTTTACTGCCTAAAATAACAGATTCTATCGGACAATTTGCTGTAACTCATTCAAGTCTAATCACCCCGTAAATCACTCGATGTAGAAAGTTGTTCAAATCTGTAAGGAAAAAATTCTTGGCCAGTTTTTAGTTTTGCTATTATCCCATCATTTATTTCTTCTTTCTCCCCTCTCCTTTCTCTTCTCTCTCTCTTTTCCCGACTCTCTCAATCCCCCACTCTCTCTTTCTTTTATATTTAAAAAAATTATAAATAAAAAATCTGTTATGTTTCTTTCTCCCTCTCTTCTTATCTTCTCTCTTGATTTCCCTTCCTCTTGTCAATTTAATATATCAGTCCGGGTGAGTTTGTAAATACTGACTATTACTGCTAATAATGCAAGACTCTTCAATAAAAGGAATCGAGTTCTCTCAGTCATTGTGTGTGTATGTAAATACACTTAAAGTCACCTTAAGCCTTGCAGTGCGCCAACGGCTTAAGGGTAGAATCTCCGACTAACGTTAATTCAACCGTGTTTCGATCCTAGCTAGACGCAACAGTACGTCAAGCCACACTGATGAGCTGTGATACAGCGAAACAGTCTGTCTGTGAATGACTATATATATATATATATATATATATATATATATATATATATATATATATGCGTGTGTTGTGTGTGTATGTGCGCGTGGTGGGGAGAATATGATATATAAACTCTGTATATGATGCAAATGGAAAAATGTTTTTTGACGTTTCGTTTTTCAAAAGGACTTCATCAGATTAAATAATGATTTTATTGCTAAAGTCGTATATATGTACACACAATTGATAATTACAGAAACGACATTGGTCTGCATTTTCGCTTCTTCCATCTCTCTCTCTCTCTCTCTCTCTATATATATATATATATATATATATATATATATATATATATTCATCTTAGGATTATATACATACAATGGATAAATTGCCGTCTATAATGACATCTCGTTTTAACAGATATATTCACTAAAAATACACAAAAATATCTTGAAATACTAAAGAGCAGATTTATTCAATAAAATCGCCACTGGCTTCAACACGGCCTCCAGATGACTTCGGAATCCCCTGCATCTCTTATGGACGGACTCCTTGTTTAAGTTAGTGAATGCTGCCATAATTCTTGCCTTCAGTCTCTCTCAGTTTTGTTTGTCTCTCGCTCAACTGCATCCCACACATAATCAAGGAGGCTGCACTCTGTGAGTTAGGTGGCCTGATGTAAAGCTTGACGTGGTAGCAGAAATTGTATGACATGCATGACTGGGTCTCCTGCTAGTTTAGCATGGTGCAGAGTCCTGTTGCCAGACATAGAGTCTTCTATCAGCTACCCTCTAGACCCAGTGCAACACAGCCTCCTCAAGTCACGATGTAGTCCTCCGTGTTGAGTCTGAGACCCTCACCAACAGATTCGGGAGTTCTTTTCGTATCGAATCACCATTACTCATTCAACTTATTCCGAATCCTCTGCACTGTCGTCAGATTGACACTAAAAACTCAGAAATGTTCGCACTGGAGCTTCTGACGCGAATGCCAAGCAGCACAGGATTGTATTTCAAAATTTCTGGCTGAGTGAATTGTGCCATGGTACTCTCTTTCTCACAGACTGACCCTAATATAGTGTGCAGTCGATAAAATAAAAAAACAAACTGGCTTATTTTCCCTTCATTAAGGGTGCTGGTGGTAGATGTTTCTGGGTTTTGATGTTGTCCGCCAGATAGTGATCCGAACCTTTGAGAAACTTTGAAGGTGGTGTACAATACCAGCAGTTGTATAATATCGGGGCTATTGTACTGCCATTTTGTAAATGGTATATTGACCGTGCAGTAGTTTCCGATGGGGCCTCTCGATGCCGTGTTGAAGGATACTGTTACGGCTGTATCCCCGAAAAATTAAATCCAGGTTATTTATGCATGTATCTCTTGTGCGTCTTTCTGTCTCACTGACTCCTAGTCGTCCACCATCCAAATCACAATACACATATGGAATCATTTATAATGAAAACAACTAGCAGGCCTAACCTAAAAAAGTAGACCTCAAATATATCATCTGCAAAACCAATGTGAGGTGTCGACGTTCAAACTTTCCAGGCGCAGAACTCCATCTTATTGAGTACAAATCCGACCTCCTGTTTCTGTCTGGTATCAAGTCCTTAATACCTCTGCAGGGGATCACAATCCCGGGCTGCACAACCCTAATAACCAATAATTCAAGAACGCCGGGAGCGCCCTTGCTTTTTGAGGCTATAATCAACAAAGTTGTTGAGTACCTAGATAAGAACAACCTCTTGAGCGACAAGCAGTACGGGTTTCGATCGGCCCGATCGACAACTGATGTCCTAACTACCGTTAGTCACAGAATTTATAATGCTCTTGACGACAAACCTACATGAAGGACTACAGCATTAGATATTTCGAAGACATTTGACAAGATGTGACACAAATGATTTGCAGCTATGGAATCACTTGGAAGGTCTTATCAGTTATAAAGTCCTATCTAACGGTTAGGTCCTTGAAGTTAGTTATTAACGACCAGGCTCTGACGCCCTGATGGTCAACCCTCTTTTTGCTTTACATACATACCATACCATTATAATACCATTATATACTCAGATCATTTGTGAACATCTGTGCCGATAATACAGCGATATATGGGTGAACCTCTAAAATGCTTGATGATTAGAGATTGACAGCTGTTCTTTCATTTGATTGAGCACTAACTTCTCAGTGGATGGAAAAACCGACTGATTATATTGAAATCCCCGAAAACTAAACTATTTACATTCCATCGTTGCCGATCAAACCCCGAACAACCACCAGTCACGATGAACAGATGTTCCCTCGGGGAGGTTCCGCCGTATCTTGAGAGACTATTGGACCATAAACTCACACCTGACCTTAAGTAGAACTCGTACATACGCTCTATCGCTAAAGATGCAGTAAAAATGGTCTGCTCCCAGTACCGCGCCAGTAAGTATCTGACTCCTCATGCTATCCTCTACCTTTACAAGAGCCAGATCAGGCCGAAAGTGGAGTACTGTTGTAATATTTGAGCTCGAAATCACTTCCGCGTCCTTGTGGGGGATAAACTATTTTCCACCTTCCAACCTCTCTCGCACGGGAGAGATGTGGCAAGCAAAGCTTCATCCCTCAAACCACTGCTCTGTGGATCCGACTCCCAACCTGTTCAATGCTAGGGTTAACCGTTATCTTCTTTCTCCTATCCTCACAAACTGCTTCTTAACGTAACCCTCTACCTCGAGTGGCCCCCGAGCCTAGTAAAGGGTGAACCATACAGTAAAAAATAAACACACACACACATATATATATATATATATATATATATATATATATATATATATATATATATATTTGGTTTGGTTTGATATAGCTGCTAAAAATAATTACTAATAACTCTTAACTGTACGTTTCCAGAAAATATAGACTTGGCTATTTGTTTTGACCTATTTTTAAGTTAAATATTTGAGGATTTTTAAATTTTTTCATTTCTCTCTAAATACACATGATAAGTAAATAGTTAAATTTAATACCAATGCAAAGTTTCCATCATTATAAAAATGTTTATGCATTATCTGAATCAATTCTAGATTTAACAAGTACTCAGCTGAAGAGAATGTTGCTAATCTATTTTTTTCTTAACTTGGCACTCGATTTGGCGTTTCTAAATTGCTTGGATGGTTGATTCCATTAATTTAGAGATTGCAAATATATAATCTTTACAATTCATTAACCTTTTTGCCCGTGTCTTTCATTTGTCGGTGTTCACCTCATCTCCAAATAATGAAAGACTAGTTGTACAAAATTACATGGAACCAGTTGTGGGTAAAATGTTCTCATGATCTCGGAGGCTGTTAATACGCCATATTGGGTCGTTCATGACATCTGTCGGATAAGAGGGCTTATTCTGTAGAGTCGATATTCGCTCCAACATTTTCCATTTATCTCAAAATCAGCGACGATCGATTTTCCCGATGTACAGTGTTTTATTTTCTCCTCATCTTGGCCACTTCCATTATTCAACTCCGGATATTCTTTCTATTTAAAATTAAGGAGAGAGTGTCATGATAATATCCTGGTGTTGATCTGACGGCAAAGTAATATTTGCATACAAGCGCTTCGGTGTTTACAATTTGTTTCGGCTGACAATTAACTTCAACGCCTTCGAAAATCCTATTTTATCCATTTAAGTAATCGTAGAAAAGTAAAGCTTTAGACTATTATTTATGAGACAAACATAAACTGGCATACGTAGTTATTTATTTCCAAGTGGATGAAAATTAATTAGAATTTCATTTCAAAAGAAGAATTTGACCAATCTTTATGGGAAACAGTTTTTTTCGGGTCATACTCTAATTACCTTAATATGAAGTGTAAACACATTTGATAGCAAAGAGATTAATATCAAATATATATGCGGTATTATATCAACTGAGATGTTGGTGTAAAGTGAACTTATATCTGGTCTGGCTATGTTTGTTTCCCTTAGTTTTTCAACAAGAATGCCTGAATATTTTATATATGATGGCTGATTGTTTAAGGAAGATGGTTTAAAATTCTTGTTATGGCTTTTGCCGGTTCGTATGCGTTGCGATATCTGTTTTGTGGGTTCTACGGTTAGGATTATATTGGTCATTACCATGATTTGTTGCAAAACATACACCCACGCATGCACGCACACAAAAATTTATATATTGTGTATTTAGGCAGCAATCCTTCATTTATAAATGTTTCATTAAAGACGACAGATAAGATATTACGATTAAGCTTTTTATTTAATTTTTCTTTTGTTCGAGCATGTGTTTTCTTTTTTGAACATAGAGTGTGTAGAAACTGTCACTTATCAAGTACATTTCGAATGGAGTCCGGTAGGTTTGTGTGTAAGTTTAAATGAGTTCTAATGGAGCTGTAGTGGGATAGGTGTAACGTAAGGCGTCTGGATAGGCATGTAGTAGTGTGACCGATGTAATTATTTATGAATTTGGTTTGATCAGGAACACAGTTCCTTAGGAGGCATTTGAACTCATAGATAATGTTCGTTCGTTGTAATTTGGATTTTGCTGGTGTGTTGTTATTTTTGAGGATAAGTTTAACTGTTTTAAATTTTTTATAGTAGATAATTAATTGGATGTTTTTGTTCAAGTCAAATGGTATAGTGTTGCCATGAGAAACATCCTAGTCGAAAACACAAGCATAATAACCTCATCCACATGTAAAAAAAGATTAAAAATAATGGAAGCCTTAATAATAAAAAAGAAAAAGCCAACACTTAATAATATTAACTACGAACACGGCCACAATGTGCTAACTGTGCTCGGAAAATAAAACATCCCTATAACTCTAGAAACATACACACAACTCATACACCCAATTAAAAAGCAAAAATAAAATCATCCTGGATAACGGCTGAAAGTATAGCCGAAAGCGCTCGGAATTACTGTTATTAATTGAAGAATTAATCGTAGTACCTTGTCTAGCGTCTTTAATGAAACACACACACACACACACACACACATATATATATATATATATATATATATATATGTGTGTGTGTGTAATGCATATTTGGGCAGTTTTCCACGTTTCACTTAATACAATGGACGAGGAATATTTTGTAAGTTTTCTTCCGTCGTTCCGTCGTTCCGTCGTTCTTATAATTTTTCTTTTATGGCGACTAAAGGTTTATGGAAACGCTGCGTAATGATTATTTTTCGAAGCAATTTTGCCACTTTAAAGGAACTTAACTTTAGTTATTAGTATATTTTGTTTTTGTCATCTCTACTGTGTTTTGAAGGAATAGTAGTAATTTCGTTGATATTGGAGGCTTTGTTTTGTTCAACAAAATTCATCTTCTTGATGATGGTTAAAATGTTAACCTAAAGCGCTTGGGATTACAATCAATATGAAAAAGTGTCTACAAGACTTAGTCCTCAAATAAGATATGCTAAAACTTTTAAAAAAATGAATAAACAAATTCCTTTCTATCGTATTCAATGAAACGTGTATGTATATATATATAGAATATGAGAAACTAAAAAAACATTATTAAAGATCATTAAAAGAAGAGGAATTAAGAAGACAGATGATAACGATTGACATTGCATTTAGATTTTCGAAGATCAAATTTGATTAGGAAGCAAGAAGCCGGAAGTAAGTTCCACAAGCGAGAAATGCGATAAGAAAATGTTAGCCTTGAACTTACGGTTACATCTAGACATTTCAACTGTAAAATGAAGAAATTGTGTGGAATTCCCAATAAAGTAAGAGATCATTATTTATTTTGTCCTTTCTACTTGTCTGTCAGTATCAATCTATCGCTAAAAAGGTGATGCAAAAATTATCAGTTACGACAAAGTTTCTTTTTCATATAAATTCATAGCATAGTTATTTATTCATCAGTGTATTTTACCTGATTTATTGTGACATTACGCCAACTTTAAGCTAAATTGTACATTCCACCATAGAAGAACATATTTCCTTATTGATTCAATTAATACTTGAAAGAATTCTACAATGGTTACACATTTTGAAAACGCTGGTAAAGAATGTTCAATCGAACAAATCGTCTGATCATTTGAAGGAGATGTACGAGGAGAATATGTTGCATAACGAAGACCATTGCATAAAAACATGTGGGTGGATAGTGTCTGGCAAGCAGAACCACCTGTCGACTTAGTTGTTTAGAAATAAGTTTTTCTCTGTTCTATGAACCAATTGCTCGAAGCGTATGTATATATATATATATATATATATATATATATATATATATATATATATATATATATATATACAGTAGCGGCCATAATATAAGGAACGGAAACAACAAAGACATAAATATGTGTATTACTTAAAATGTAATGCATGATTAGCAATGAAATTTTTACCGAATAAAGATTAATTTCATTGCTAATCTGCATTACTTTTTAAGTAATACACATATTTATGTCTTTGTTGTTTCCGTTCCTTATATTATGGCCGCTATATATATATATATATATATATATATATACATATATATATATATATATATATATATATATATATATATATATATATATATATATGTAAGTGCTCCTCTTTTAAACTTTAACCTTGATTTAAGTTTTTTAATTTAATTTTTTGCCCCCTCCCTACGCCCTATTTTCTGTATTTACACCCCACATTATACTGTGAATCTGCGTGTAATTTAGCGTTCCTCTCATGAGACGCGGTATATTATTGTTTATTTAAATCATAAGTTATATCTCATGCCGGATGAGTTGATAAAACAACGAAACGTAAGTCGACACTACAAACGTAGGTAGACGTATATTTATTAATATATATTTCTTTGTTTTTTCTAACCACATACACTGCCATGTCTACTCCTTAAACTAAATTTAGTAAATATTTATTTGCTTACTTGTGTATGCAGTCTGGCGCGCGTATATACGGTTGGCAATATCTAGTTATTTAATTTACCCACCTCTTTGTATACATTCGGACGCAATACGTTAGAATTTCTCTTGCTCTTTGTCGTTCACCGACTGATGCCAAATCATTAGGGTTTCTATCCAGGTTTGAAGCAACCGGATGTCTAGTCACACTGATGAACTGTGATACAGTGAACAGCCTGTATGTGGAGGACCATATTAATATATATATATATATATATATATATATATATATATATATATATATATATATTCCTTTCACCAGTTTCCTTCATTTAGTATTGTATTATTATTACATCGTAAATATCTATCTATCTATCTATATATATATATATATATATATATATGTGTATGTATTTACTATGTAATACAATCCTTCATTTAGCATTGTATTATTATATGTATGTATATATATATTTTAAAATAAAGAGAAAGAATAGTAAGATTTATAATCCGGTGTTCTTGTTAATTATTTTTATTTTTAAGAAACAGTGCTCAATACAATTCTGAAGAACATAAATATTATAAATTTACTAGTTTAAAAATATTTTTCTATCGCTACATAGAAATTACCATGTTTCAAAAACAGAAACTAAAAACTTCAAATTTAATTATAGAATTAAATTAAAATCCCTATGTACTGTTTCATCTTCAAGCGCACTTTGGATTCCATGGTAATTCCTGTGAAGCGATGGAACCATATTTTTAAACTAGTAAATTTATAATATGTATGTATTTACGATGTAATAATAATACAATCCTAAATGAAAGGAACTGGATAAAGGAAGATTGTGCAGCCGCCCAAGTCTTCCAAGGGTGAAAAACCTGCCTGTTTTGAACGTTAGCAATCTTGCTTGTACCTAAACTCGAACACTGTTAGCATTACAGCACGATCCTAATCTTTATCAGTCATTCAGCAAACCACAACACAGGTAAACATACACAAGCACACTCAAACACCCACCACAAACACAGCCAAACACCCACCACAAACACAGCCAAACACCTCCTGAAACACACCCAGACCTACACCCGCACACGCGTATGAATAAGTCTGTGAGTGTAGCCTATTATATGTTATAGTAAAATAAAATCCTAACCTCAAGTTATATATAAAAATTATAATTGTTTAAAGTAGACAGATTTGAAGATAACAGACATATTAAATATCTTTTAAAGCGTTTAAAATATGCCATATTTTTATAGTATTGTATTGCATGATAGACAAAAGTATAAAGATAATACTACAGGCTGTGTGTTTTTTACATTTTCAACAAATACAGCTTATCTTGAAAAGGTTCGGCTTTGTGGCAGTCATTTAAAAAAATAAAAACAATAGAAATTGGATAGGGAAGGAAGACAGAAGTCTAAGTTAAACTTAACGAGGTATTGTTGTAAAAAGAAAGAAATGGATTTAATTAGACAAAAGAATTGTGGTAGAGAGGGGAGGGGGATAAGCTTGTAAAGCTGAAAATCATTAAAAAGATTAGAAAATCGAATATTTGAGAAAATCAAAATGTTTGTGAAAAGACAAAACAATCTGGAAATCAATGCTTGTTTTTATTGTTGTGTCTTCTTGGAGATAAAATAAGAATATTTTGTTGTGGTGTTTTGGTGCTGAAAGACGGGAAAATGAGGAGAGAATAGGTGTTTGTCGGAGGAAAGAAGATGAAGATAAAGAGAGGGGAGGGAATAGAAAGAAAAACGATAAGAACAAATGAAAAGGAAAGTGGAGAAGAGAAAGGTGAATGAGTGTAAGGAGAAGAAGTAAAAGAAAAGGACAATAATACTAAGAGAAAAAAAAAAGAAAGGGATAAGAAGAAAGAAAAATAAAGACTGGCGAAAAAGAAGAAAGTAAATATCAGAAAAAATGAATGGATAACAGAATCACAGAATAACAAAATAACAGAATAAAGGAACAGATGAAAAAAAGACTGAAAAAAGGGACAACTGCATTAAAATAATTATAAGGCGTAAAATTAAGAAGAAAGATAAAAAAGAAATAGATGCCGAGACACATACACAGAGAGAGAGAGAGAGAGAGAGAGAGAGCGAGAGAGAGAGAGAGATATGGAAAGATAGAGATATGGAAAGAGAGAGATATGGAAAGAGAGAGATATGGAAAGAGAGAGTGTAACAAAGGGAGGGAGAGGGTGAAAGTAAGAACAAATAATATGGAATGAAGAACGAAGAACGAAGAAGAATTTCACTAAATATCTCAGTCTGCTAGTCTTACATTTTTTTAATACATTCATATATTTAAACATTTACTTCAGACGTTATTATAGTGGATACTCCGTATTTAAAATAGACGTCCCAATTTTTATTTATTAAACAGTGTGTATTACGTCTCTCGACCTTTGCGTTCCAGAAATCTTAGTTACGAAAAATGCGTTCCGCATTATGGATTGAAACTGCGCACCCCCTCGTTTGCAATGAAGAAAGATCTGCTTCCTTAAAGGGAGGGTGTGGAATATAGCCTACTTTGCTGCGCCCTCTGTGGCTGAGCGGTAAAGCACATTGGATCAAACGGTGGTTCGATCCCTACAGGGTAACACATTTTCTTTTTACTAATATTTCTCAAATACACAGTCCGATAGACAAGAGAGACGGAAATGGGGTGCCTATTTCAAATACAGAGGGGCCCCACTATAATAACGTTTCAAGTGATAACATTTTCGGAATAAAAATAAAACTATTCATTCTTTAGAAATATTTCAACATGTACTGCTTTAAATGTTCATATATCTGCAGTGCCAATCAGAATTGAAGAGTTCCTATAACTCAAGATTCATATTATAAGCATGCTGTGAAAACACATATAGAAAGTGTCAGTTTGCCCATCAGGGAATAGGACACACACACACACACACACACACACACACACACATATATATATATATACATATATATGTGGGCGCGTGGTCGAGTGGTTGGAGCATAAGAGCCGGGTTATGTCAATTTATCAGGGAGGTGGTTTGATCGAGGCCGATCCCAGCGTGCTAGCACCTCTGAAAACTCTTGTGGGCCGTCGATAGTTGAGCTAGCACGAAGCCACAATTCATCGTGGCCGAGGGTTTGAGCGAGCTGGCTTTGTTCAAACTTTTGATCACGCGAGATAACACGCTCTCTCCCAGAAACTCTAACTAAGGTCTGCTCAGCATAAGTGGACTCTGTGGTTTATACAGCAACTAATTAATTGAGCTAACACAAATGTTCCTGAGCGAGTGTCTGCAATAGGGACTATTTTTTGACAAACCGCCCTGCGTATCCTCGAATACGAGTGGCCAGAAATATATATATATATATGTGTGTGTGTGTCTGTGCGCGAAAACAGAGATATAGAAAAATAGGAAAGAACACGTTAGGTAAATAATCCGGAGTTCTTTAGTATTTTTGTTTTTATTTTTTAAAAAACAGCGCTCCATACAGAAGTAGAGCTTAAATTATAATTATTTTTTAAGAAATGATTCCTTCGCTACTTAAGAATTCTCATGTTTCAAAAATGATACCCGAAAACCTCAATATAATTATTAAAATTAAATTGAGTTAAAGTATCAAGCCCTGTTTCATCCTCAAGCGAAAATTTAGGAATAACCAATCTTGAAATTTATGCATCTTTATAAGCATGTTCATTCGCAAAATTAATTACTATGGAAAGGGCTTGGGCGACTATTTTGGTAAGGGGTCTAAGAGATAATTTTTATCCGCATATCAGTCACCTTCCGAAAGAGGTCAAGATGAGGTAGGATGTGGGCATGCATTTCAAAGCGAATGATGGCATTCATGTGCGCACATAGTCTGGTCAGTCACAGCGAAAGATTACTTTTGGCACCATGATATGTCGTTCAGTGTCTTGAGAATTTTGTTTTATTTTATTTATTTATTTATCCTTTTATTTATTTTTATTTATTTATTTATTTATTTATTTATTTTTTCTAAATGGCTGTTTCGTCCTTAAACGCGTCGCACAATTTGTTTTTTTTTTTTTGACGACTTCATAAAGGGTTTTTCTATCTTGTGATTGAGTTAAGCTTTTAAACCTTTTATTAGACTATGAAATTTAATTTTTTTTAAATTTAAATTTAAATTTGTTTTATGCTAATTATTTAATGCAAAAATTTGTTGATGTTGGCAGAAAACCGTTAACTCATGCCTATGGTTTAATAAATTTTCATTATTTAGAAACTTAATAATGTGTAGTTTTTCATGTAGGCATAAAGGGCATGGGTCATGCCAGGTTTTACAAGTTCTTGTTCTATTTATTATTTTCCATTTTACTTTTGGTGTTTTATTCATTTCTTTTAAATGCCCAAAATATTTGGATAGAGATGTCTGATTTCTATTTCTAATATTATTGAAGGAGCTTTTGTGTTGTCTCCATCTAATTTTAAATTCATTCTTTGTTGAACCAATGTATATCCTATCGGTGTTAGGACTCTTAATGGAGGAAATAGTGCATTGGTATGCCACAGATTTTGTGCGGCACTTATTTTCCAACGGGCAGTCTTCAGGGTTTCTACAATTACATAATTATATATATATATATATATATATATATATATATATATATATATATATATATATATATATATATATACGAGGACGACTCTGACGGTAATGTTTCCTATTTTATTATGTTAGCTCGCCTACATCAGAAGTGGCTGTTAGTGATATGGGAATAGAGGTTGAACCATAGGTGTCTGGCAAAAATAGCGTTTCACATGAATGTGCATACGAAGCAACGGAGTACTAATGGATTTCTTTATGAACTTATTGACATTCAACAAAGCTTGATTGACTTTTACGGAGACCAATCAGTGGATATGAACAGAGTGGTGGCAACAGCGATGCAAATGAGTAGGCACATTCCCAGCGGTCATGCTCATCTGTCAACACACAAAAAGAAGAGCTGCTCAAACTTGCATAACCAATGATGGTGACTATGTGCAGAAATCGGTACTATTGTGCTTCTTGTATCTGTTGTCGCTTTAGCGGAAATAAATAGGTGCCATGACATTACTTTAGAAAAGTTCATTATAAAGCGTTGAAGGACATTGTGGAATATTGTTTGAAAATTCAGAAAAACACATAATGAAAATGTGTATTTGTTGAATCATAGCCTAAACATTTCAGTTAAAACTGTAAGCTATTTATGCATTTTAATGGTATATCTGATTGCTACTGCAAAGAAGTGGCATATAAGTAAATCTGAAAGTCACTATTTGGAGAACATGAAAGATTATTTTTATTTCGATATTTCTTAAGGTCTTTTTAAAAATCAATTTTGGGAAGAAAAGTAAAAAAAAAAAATATTAGGACACGTAAAGGCAAATATTTATATAATCTTTCTGCGTAAATTTATTTAATAATACAACAGGAAATATACAAGCAAACAGGGATAAATCTGCGTCTCTCTTTTTGGCGTATGACCAAATTTAATAACACGAAATGCATTTTTAACCGCAGGAGAGTATCTAAATGAAGCCAGAAAGGAAGCAGCTTTTGATCTTATTGTCGGATCTCCACAGCATGAAACGGGCTGATATGTCATTTTTACACTTAGTCAGTAGAAGGAATTAATTAATATATTTTCTGAACAGATGTTAAGTCTTTATTGAAAATTCGATGTAACACAAACAACTGGAATAACTTGAATAAGTGAAAATTAAAATCTCCTTTTTGGGCGTTTGATAATTGTAACCATGTGACAGACAAATCCATTCTTATTAACAATTTGCAGTTAATGATTAAAAGAGTTCCATAATACGAAATTTAGGAAACCTTTGAATGATGAAAATTCTTGTAAAATGATGCAAGATGAAGAACTGAAGTCGGCCTTACTGGTGGCTGTGAAAAAGCAATGATAAAAAACATAATATTAAGTGAACAAACCAAATACGACGAAAATTTAAATAAGAAATTGAAATTGATAGGAAATTTAAAAAAAAGTCCCGTATTTTGGGGATTTTCTGTTTCTTAAATAATGTCTGAACATAATCTTGTAAACAATCTTGCATTTGAAGACCTCTGGCGTAGTGTGAAGGAAGCTATTGTTAAATGATTATACGTTATAGCTGTATAATTTAGCTTTCTGTGATTCCCATAGCTTCCATGATCCGATACATTCTGATCTCAGTTTGAAACTAAAGAATTCTACATTCTACATTAGACAGATTTCGATTCATTTTAGTTTAGATTAAGATTTTTTTAAATTTTATAAATAATCTTTTAATAAAACTAATTAAATAGCATACGGAATCACAATGATGTATATTTTTTATGAGGTTTTTTAATAAATAATATAAAAATATTTAATTCTATTATAAGCGGTATTAGAAAATAAACTGATAATTTAATACGTAAGGTGTCGATTTCTCTTTCCCCTGCAGGCTGACGATGTGACAAATTAAAGAGGTCAAATTATTGTTCATGTCAAAAGTACATTGATCATATATTTATTTCTTTTTTTACAAAAATCAGAGCAGAAACATTAGTTCAGCGAAAAAGAGTCAAGCACAATGATTAAGTTCGCAGCACAATTCATCATTGACCTCACTATAGTAGTAACAGTAACTATATGCGAAACAGGTCGTTCTACAGTTAAATTTAGTTTGGTAAAAGGCTTCAAATATTGTGCAGAGCGAATTCATATCATTATCGAACTGTAAGACATGCTGATCAATCAGCTCCTCTGATAATATTGTGATATATTATAAAAATATTTTTATTACATCAAACGTTATTTTTAGAGGATACTCATATTTGAGTGCAATGTACCGTTTTTTAAAACAGTGTTTTTTTCCATCTACCGGCATGCGTCGCCATTCGAAGGAGGAACGCTTGCATGGTCCAGAGTGCTTTGCACTACTCAGCTACGTAGAGCCTCATAGCTCGGATTATGTCAGATTAAAATAAAAATCCATTAAATCTTTAGAACTACAATACTATATAAATATAACCGATTATTAATCCCGGAAGAATTGGCTTGAACCGATCAACGAGCATGAATTTATCTAAGGCAGCGAGACTCAGTTTGATCTTATCCAGTGAAAAGACAAAATATATTTATTCAAATATGATTCTGAAACACACACACACACACACACACGACAATAAGGTATAGAACTTGCTCCAGTAAGAGCCACATTTGAGTGTACATTGCACCTGAAATAAGAGTAATCAATACTTGGTCATCTAACCAGACAATTTATTGGCTGTTGTCCTCAGGTGTTCCGGCATTGACCAGAGGTGTCGCGGTTTTTTCCTGTCGTCCATATCCGGCCAATCGGAATCGACTTAGTTGATGTGAAGCTGAATAAGATAGCTATTGTGTCAATGTCTACTGAAATTGTCAAGGAATGAAGTTTCATGGTGGCTTCGTAATTATCTCAAAGTTATTTGAATATAAGTAGGATGCGCAATGCTTTTATTTTCTACAAAAATCACCACTATTTTACTCAAACCTCTTCTTCACAAAGAGGATACATTGCGAATAGATTTTATCGCAAAAGATTTTAGCCAAAATATTAATTCTCTTTTTATTATTAGGTGACATTAAGAGCATTTAGTCTTAACCAACTTCATTCAAAAAGATAGCTTTTGAATTTATTACCACGGATTTTCATTAAAAGTGTAAAACAGCCGTATTTTTCTTTATTGATTCTAAAATTTAAAATGTAAGAAAATAAGGGAGAAATAAATTTAGAAACTTACTTTACTATTTTACTTTAATAAATGAAGACATTACTTGAGGGTAATCAAATTCATAGAACATAGGAGCGGGGATTGTTAACTGAAAATAGTCAAAACAATTGGTGGAAATCATCAGCACCTACTAATTTACACCAAGTAAAAGCAGAAATCAATGAAGAGAATTTGGAAATTAGTTGAGAGAAAAGACACAATATTCCATAAGGAAAAAGACACAATATTCCATTAGGAAAAAGACACAAAATTCTACAAGGAAAAACACCAGACAGTTGTCTTTTTGTTGTTGAACAGCCAAAATGATTCCATCTTTGGTTTGTGTGTTTTCACTCAATGGCTTCATTCAGCAGATATTGTACTTTCAGATTATCATTTATTTCCGTCATTAAGATATTTTCTTAATCATTGAACAATAAAAAAAAATTGCCAAAGAACAATTCTGTTTTAAGAAAGATTAAAAAATATCCGTGGGAATGGAATTATAAATAATCTGAAGTTGGCAATAAAATAATTAGTAAAAGAAATATTTTAATTAAAATAATTCCCCTTAACTATAGAAAAGATTTCAGAATTAAATTAAATTTTCGATTATTAAGAAGTCATTGATATATCAAACTATATTTATATGTTGGCTTAAAATTGAACGCCTATTGTTGGGTGATTATTAGACAATTTCTGGTAACTGTACTGAGTGTTCTACTTTTTATTTTTGTGTCAAACTCATTTTAATAAATTGACAAGTTTTGGCTGGTATTAAAGTAAGTATCTCTTTGGGAAGATTGAAAAAGATGAACATTTTAAGCTGAGCGAAAATAGCTCTTTACGCCTGCTTTTGGCGATATTATCCAGGGGAGTACAAGTATGAATGTCTTTGTCTCCATGATCGCTTTTAGAAGCCATGGGGTAAATGAAAAGAGTTTTAAGTGTTAATTGCGAAAGGCATCAAGATTTGAGATTAATAGATGATGACCGTGGCTCTTTTGGAAACAATGTTGAATCTCTATTTTATCAAATAACAACCCTGTTGTCTCCTACGGCGCGTCGTTTTAGAGACAATTGCTTGAAGAAGCAAATTTCAGTTTAAGTGTGCCTTTACGAAACGTTTACAAAACAGCAAGTAAGAATCTCAATGGCTGTGGCCTTGTGCCAGATTAAGGCAATCCTATTAAATAGTTAACTCTCGCGCTGTAACGGATGTTTCTAGAGATCCGTACACATTTTTGAATGTTCAGTATTTTTGTTAACCGCGAATTGACGGATTGTGTATTGACGGATCTTTGAATTAATTGAGAATTTCTCGGACACCAGGAAAAGGCATTTAATATCTAATAAAAACCAGGATTTCAAATGCTGTTTTTCTTGCTAAGCAAATATTCTCTGTTGTGTTTTTACTGGTGCCCAGACTACGTTAATTTAAGTTTGCTTCTAGATTGACATCCAGGTACCAATCATTTTATTGTTGAATTAGTTAAATGTAATCGCCACTTCTACGCCATCACTTTCTTTTCTCGCACTTCTCCCCTGTCTAACGCCATTCCGTTTCCTTGCTTCTCTGATAACTACAATGTTCAAAAACTTAAATGCAACGTCAATCGCCATCTTCTATCTCCTTGAACTCCGTTAAGCTTTTATCCTTTCCTCGGTCCCCCATATACCCTGTCTTTTCTCTCACTTCTACTCCCTGTATCCCCCCCCAGCATACTAGTGGTATTTCCACCTTGCTTCGGGTGAAATGATTTTAAAAAATTAGCCAAATACAATCTTTTACCGCATTTAATCTTATTTGCTCTTCCTGCCGGATTAAGCTAAACTTAGTAAACATCAATAAAGTATTTTCCTCCAGTATAAACATCCTCTTTCCCTTTTAACAAATTAATGTATTAATATTATAATTGTGAAGATGTTTTTGCGGCAGGGGAGTTAATCTCCGTAAATATATTCCATTATTAGCAAATTTGATTTTTGTTATTCTGTCTAAAAATATAACGGCGAATACAGAACGCCGACTGCTAGTGAACAGCAGAACAGTTTGTGATTTCAATAAACTCGCACGTGTCCATTTATCAAATTGTCTACAGAATTTCTTTTTTGTATAGGGAGTTGGAAAAGGGTTCCTTGCTAAAATGGGAAATAGAGAAGCTGCAAAAATACGCAAAGAGGATTTAAAATCTTGTATTATCTGAAATTGTCCAAATATTTCGCTCTGTATACGGTGTAAATTGATTGTTGTAGTTTGACTTATTTTTATATCAAATCATTTCCTATCATCCTTATTAATTTTGAGAACATTTTAACACTGTTTCTTTAATTTATCCCCACTGGGGCGTGGAAGATGGTACATGAAATATTGCCTTTTACTTTTGTTATTTTATTTTACATATCAGGCTGATTAACACACGGTGAACAATCGTTTGTTTAATCCATACTTCTATTAATATTAGGTTGGTGCAAAAATAATGACGTAATAATGTCGTTTTTTGACGTATTTTTAACGTCAAAAAACGACATTATTACGTCATTATTTTTGCACCAACCTAATATTTTCAAAGTTATCGCTTTATAAGCAACAAGATGCCTTTAAAAATCGGAAGGGATTTTTATCCTTAACTATCTGTTCTACAAAGCATGAGGCACACTAATGAGAACTAAACTAATTACTAGTAGTAATCATGAATTAGTTTCTTAGTTAACTAGTTTCTTAGTTAACTACCGAAGAATAGTTTAAATCTTACTGTAAGTTTTGAACACAGTTACAGCCTTCTAAACCAGCGAACTAACCATTGGTCAGTGGTAGAAATTTAGCTAAATGTCGCAAAAGATTGCAACAGCTAGAGTTTTAATGCTGTCTTAGGCTATTTTCTTAACAATTGTTCCATCAAATATTGATACACAACAACGAATAGCAGTATGTGAAGAAGAGGAGGAATTATATTGTACTTTGAATAACAGAATAGCGGCATCACTTCTAAAATACAAAGTTTATCAGTTATGGAAGAAAATAATCGCAACTGTGTTATGGGATGCATAATATGCGCTGTTCATAGATTTTATATTGTATAGCGTTATCTAATGCAGTTAGATACTATGAAACCCTGGACAGACCGAGGGAAGTTGTTTGTCAAAATAGATCAGGACGTTTTGTAGAATTGTGTGTATGAAATACAAGAGACTATATTAAGGATTAGGGAGAAAAAATCTAACTTATAAAAACACACGAAAATACAAAAAAGAAGAAATAAACAAAAACAGTCACACAATTTGATTGAAAAATATCATATTTCTGAAATACGATACAATTAATAGGGTCTGTTGATGGACGGCCACAAAACAAGAAAAATGAATGTTATTTACATTCAGACTGTTGTTCTCATCTTTTTTGTTGTTATCACAACGTTTCGACCATTGTGTCCTCCCTCCGGCCTTCATCCGGTGTATGTCGATCCTGATAACTTACATGGAATTTCGAACTAAACCCTTTATTTAATTTACAGGTGTAGACTGTTCTCGTTTCACTCTCATGTCTAGGGATCCCTCGTCTAGTTTTTCATTCTTAGCACTGCTCCCTTATTACTCGCCCTGTTTTCCACTGAGTCCAAGTACACACTGCCCATCCAAGGGATTGAACTCACAATTATTATATCACCAAATTCATGAACACACGCTTTAATCCATATTACAAAAAAGAAAAAAAAGCTTCAGCAAATAAATTCAAGAATGACAAACAAACCAGCAGGTTTGATTTAAGGCTTCAAGTTCTCCACAGAAAAGTGTCTTACATGGATTAAAATATTGCTTCGTGAATTTGGTAACATAATAATTGTGAGTTCAATCCTTGGACCGGGCAATGTGATAACAACAACAATGATGAGGACAATAGTCTAAATGTAAATATAACTCGTCATTCCAGAAATTCAGACACAGAAAGAAAATGGATGATAATGCTTGAAAGCCCAATGGCGGTAACGAAAAAAGAGACCAGAAAGGAATTGACCTCCCACCTTCCACCTCCCAAATGGTCATCAGGACAGTCATCTGAAAGGAGGGATGAAAATACTTTGGGATTCTGGAAGCAAGTCTCATTAAGCACGAGAGGATGTAAGAAAAATGTCAGCAAGGTATGCCTCAGAAGAAGAAGAAGAAGAAAAATAGTAGAGAGCCAAGTTTATGTAAAACCTAATTAAAGGTATAAATACCGATGCTGTTTTTATGGTGAGGTCCTCCGAATCATTCTTGGGCACCTTGAGGCGGTGTAATGGTTAGAAAGCTTGTTTAGCTAGAACAATTATGACGGAGCAGTGAGTTCGATCCTCACTGGGTGCCCCCTACTTTCGGCCGTGTGCCACATCTAAACTACGCTTGGAAAATCACTCCGAAACGTTCTTGAGTTGCGCAAGAGAAGAATTTTAAGATCTGGAAAAAAAAAAATGACAACTTATAAGACACTATAGCAAAGAGTCAATATTGACAGCCTTCATGTGAAAATAAGAAAGAAGGGATTGCGTCAGTAACGAGGATTGCATCAATCCTGCAGTCAAAGAAATCGAAGAATACAAAAACAAACAGAGCAGGGTAAGAGTATTAACAGTTGTCAAAACTTTCACAACAACGAAGAGAAGAATGAAGAGAAATGCAAGAAGCAGATCACCGAGAACTCAAAACGGAAGACAAATTGGAAAGAATGGTAGATATATCGATATTGTTATCATAATGAAATTGAATTGCATTTAATAGCAGCCTAACACAACACCATAAGAATCAACCATACAAAGACCAATGCATAAAACATAAAAGTGTAATTGTAAATTGTGGGGAATTAAATGTGCGATAGTTGAAGTCAAAATCAGTAAATTTATAGAATTCCCCCCCCCCCTTAACAATATAGGAATATAATTGGATGGGAATGTTTCCAAATAATTATTTAAAACAGGATATCACTTATGTGAACTTCCACTGGAAGTCGACATCCAAGAGAAGTAAAGTTAAATTTGTCTTACCAATATTTATGCTATTAATATTAAGAAAGCCTGGAAACATTTTTGATATAAAATTATTTATGTACTATTTATAGAAGTAGATATTTTTTAAAACGGGTTTGTATGAAATGTTGCTTATCTCTAAAAATATTCGAATGCAGATTATGCATAAAGCAATCGTAATAATTTGTATTCGGATATTCTTGGAGAAAACCGTCACGATTTAAACAATCAAATCTACATCTGATTATACATTTCAATTAAATTTTCTATAATTTCATTTACGATTGATTTTTGTTTATCATTTTAAGGGTGTCAACTGGTTTATTTTTCTTTCTATTTTATTAATTCACACATAATCAATACATTTCCTAATTCAAGGCAAAAAAACAGATTTAGTCAATGTAAAAAAAAAAAAAAATACAAAACGTAGAAGTTTCTAAATCAACGCACGACAAAGTTTTATAAATATCTGGACCCACTTTTCCATTAAACAAAATGCATTAAATATTAAGTGAAACTATTTCGACCGTAAAGTTAAATTTATTAAAATGACTAAAACTGTGTTGGACTACTGAGATGTTTGCTATTACTTGTCCCCAACAAGCAGATTGAGCAGCGGAGAAAAATTCATATAACGATATGTGTTTTGATTTATTTTATTTATTTACTGCCAATTTTCCAAGTTAAAAGAATAGAAAGACACAAGCAAAATGAAGTAAGCTTTTTTTTAAAAATATCAGCCCTGAAGCTGACTTCAAGTGTATCAGCTCAACAAAGAATTTTTGCTAACGATAAAAGCCTTTCCTCAAACATAGCACTTTACGGAGAACCAAGTATTTAAAAGTCTTGTCTAAACCACAGCCTTTTTGAGAACCAACTACCCAAAGATTTTAACTCAACTATTTTTACTTCTTTTTGAATTCATGTATATATGTTTGTAAATAAAAATGATTTATTTACCACACAAACGCATGTTTTCTTTACTTTTATTTTATTTTATTAATTGTTTGGAATTTTGGATTTTTAATATAAAAACCTGAACGACTAAATTTCTTACAAATACATATAACAAAAAAACAACAACCCCCCCCAGCTTTTGTAAATGTTTTATAATAAGTCGTTATTGTAAGAATATGGTAGATTCAACATGCCAACTTAAGAGAGACGACACTATATTCTTGGAATCCCTAAAATTTCTAGCGCAACTGCTTTCTTTAATATTACAAATGATAATGTTAGACATAAAATCTTCAAATATTATATTCTAAATTTATTGTCGCCTTAATTCGTTCTTGTATCGAATCTTGTGTTAATGGTCGACAGGGCACAATGTTGTTCAACATTTTACTTTAAATGAGCTAACAAAGGTTTGCCTTAAAACTATTCAGAATAGTCTTTATTGAATTGTAAACATTTTTAATTAAGCTACAGGCTTTAGAAACTTTATACAGCAAACCATTGTGCCTGTGCCACATTAACCTGATTTTAGTAAATATCTAAATCGAATTCAATAAATGTTTATAGGAATAGGTGTTACTCTAAAGTAGAAGATATTAAGAGATATTCAATAAAATGAATTTAGATTGGAACAAGGTCACAATAACAGAAGACCCAGAGACAGTCTCACGATTAATGATTTACGAGAAAAGAAGACATTTATTTGGCATATGACACAAGATCCTTTTTACCTAAGCATTTACTCCAAATTAGGTGCTTCTTTTGGCCTAAACCATCTTAGTGCAATAGAGGGTAATTACTATGAATGCTCACGGGTGTAAATTTTTTTTTTTGTATGGGAGTGGGGCGTCAAAATATCTGGTATGCTCACTCACTGCTGCAGACATTATGACTCTGTAATGTAATGCTACCTAAGAGATAATCGATGACCAGACATTTTCTCAAGGCGAAATTGTAACATTGCCACAGTGAATTAACTTTAGTAAAGATCTAGGCTAGAAACTGATATTTATATGTTCCCGACCCTGACTAAACTTAGCTTTTTGATAATTTCATATGACAAATAAAGACGTTTATCCAGAAAACTATAGAATGACTTTCCTAAAAGAGAAATCTTTAGTCAAAAATTGCCTGGTATTATCGCGCTCCTACAACGTCCTATTAACACTGTGTTCATTGCGCATTTTCCATCAACATTAGTAGCTCTTTATTCGAGCGGAGACGAATGCTGATTTTCAAGGCACATGTGCCCTCTCCAATTGTGAGATTGGCGCAATTTTATTTTTTGTACTCTGAATTTGTCCTTCTCAGTAAACATGAATATCTACAAAGTTAAATCGTTAAATTTTTATTTACTTATTAAGAATTTAATTGTGGATTTCTTTACTAGAAAAGATTAATAGATACTAATTTCTGAAAGAAATTATAGAAAAGACTCCCTCTCAGAGGCGATTTATTTTTATATTAAAAGTTATTTATCTTACTTTTCGGTGTCTGGAGTGTCTGAAGTTATAGAAAACTCCTTCATGTCGACCAGAGGTTAAAATTCAATGATCCAATTTGTAGCCAGGTGTTTTGCCTTTCGTCAAATTATAAATTAAGTAATGCAATCAAATATTTAAGCAAAATATCGAATGAAAAAAGTAAGCTCTGACTCCAACAAGCCGGTGAGGATCAAACTTACTTTCAAAGATCTACGAGATAACAAGATATTAATTTTGTAAATTTTATATGTAAGACAAAAAAAAGTTATTCTTTTCTAAATGGGTGCGTAGCCGAAATGCTTACCATACTCGGCTTTTTCAGTAGATATCTGAGTGTGTCCATGATATCTTAGTGTAATAGAAAATTCTGCCTAAACTGTGTCCAGATTTTGTCTTTTCGGTCGCATTCTTTAAGACATTTCTTTTTATTAAACTTAGCCTGGCATAAGGTCACAGAATCAGAGTATCGAATTCTCGAAAAATGGTCACAAGAATAGCATTTCAGTAGAGCTGTTTTATTTACGATGTGTCATTTTTCGGTCTTTATTGTTCGCTTAATCGTCATTGGATTTGAAATTATTTTATGGGTTTTTAGTTCTATCCTTTTGATATTTACCAAACTTTGTTTTGTACAAGTCTAGGGATCTTTACTAAGAATTTTTTTAGTCCGACACAATAATGAGAGAATTAAGATATGATATTTGTATCGCGTTAGTTTTTCATAGCCAGTCAATCTTAAAAATCGGTTATTGTTATTAGATTGAGTGTAGTGGAAAAAATGGCTCTCTAAATGGAAGCAGTTATAATCCTTGGGAAAGATACAGAAATTATTTATTGACCCGCGACTGGAAATCTTCTTTCAGACATTGTCTTATATTCAGATTCTGAGTTCACAAGTTGTGTGTAAAACATAATTTCATTTAGATATATAATTGTGAAACATATTTACACTGAATGATTTTTAAATATTAAAGAGTTATAAAACGATTTTACCTATTCCTTATTTTGATCATTTTTAGAACTTGATTTTAGGAATGAATTGAATATAAATTGGAAAATGATAAGATGAAATCTGGCGCGTTTCCGATGCTGTAAATCAAAAAGAATGAGAATATTAGACGATGTTCGCTTGGGACATTAATGAAACTGAACAAATTTATTTACTTTTTTTCCCATAAAAAAGAAACAATCATTTCACTTGGAAATCGATTTCAGCTTAGTCAAGTTCGTGTGAAATGTATACAACAATTATTTTACTTTTTATTTTAACATTCCAACAAAAACACGATGTTATTTGGAGCAAAGAAATCGTTCTATTTTATGCATTTTTATGGCCATTTAAACATACTGCGTTTGCATATATTCACTTGAGTGTTGGAGTAAGTAATGGTTCGTATAAAAAGGTCAAAGGTGACGAGGGCTTATATATTTCTCGGGGTTTATCGCTGTAAAAATTCGACATTATCTATAGCAAATAAAGGTGACATGGCTGGCGTACGCACATAAAAAGATTCTTTACATAAATAATACGTGCATAATTGATCATAAAATAAAGTTTTCATTGTTGACATTACGTCCAACTTCCAGTTGTGTAGCCAGAAATTGCTATAAAGGAATTTTGAATTTACTCACATCTATTTTTTGAAATTTACCAAGCTTAGCTTAGTCTTGCATAATGCCAGCTCCCTTAGTTCCCTTTTGAAATGAGTAATGGTTTTATAGGTAGATAGATTTTAGAACTTGAAAGTGATGGAATGGTTAGAAAGCTTGTATGGCAAGATCAATTACGACTGAGTTCGATCCTGACTGGGTGCTCCATACTTGCGGCCTTGTTCCACGTCTAAAATACGCTTAATAAATCGCTATTAGTAAATTTCTTAAATTATCCTCAAATTAACACAGATCTTTCCGCATCTTCATTGCCATATTCACAACGTTTCGGTCGTTTTACGCTCCGGACTTCTTCTGAATGAAATTTCGAACCGAACCCTTTATTTCGTCCATCGGGGTAGATTGTTCTAGTTCCACATGCTATGCCACTTTCGGATGTCTCAGTTATTTCCCTTTAACTCAACTCTCCAAGGTTTGGTTCACCACTGCTGTGGCCTGGTATTGAACTTACAACTCTTTGGATCAAGGACCCATGTCCAAGTGGATAAAAACGATATACAGTGTAACCCGGATATAAGAGAAACACGGATATAAGAGAGATTTTCTCTGGTCCCAAATTAGAGCCATACTTACCTAAACAAAATAGACCAAACCCGGATATAAGAGAAACCCGAATATAAGAGACTTATTCTCCGGTCCCGACAACTCTCTTATATCCGGGTTACACTGTATAAGAATATATTATAATAATAGTTTATCAAATTATTAAATTAGTTAAGTTTTGTTTAACGCAACACAAGGAAAATAAAGGGAAATGAGAGCGGAAGATTGTGTTACACCAAACTTTCAAGTTAAGATGGCTGGCTGGCTGGCTGGAGAATGAAACTATGAAATGGATATACTGAGAAGGGAAAATAATATTTTTAGCAAAAATCTACTTTGGGATATTTAATTTAGCATTAGGTATAAAGGCCGAAAAAGGATAAAATTATTTTAAAAACATACAGATTTCAGATACAGACTGTTTCGAACCTTTTCGTCATCTGGCATTTATAAGACATTATAATATATTATAAGACCTCCTTTCGTTAATCAATAGCAGCTGTACATTGCGATGTTCATTCTGCCTTCCGTTAACACATTGTTACGAGGCATTAAATGAAGTTTTCTCCTGTTTCATTAGCGGGGATAGAGCTTTTGCAAAAATAAATAATGTAGACTCTGAAATCAACACCCTCGTGATCGACACTCATCATCAGACCTACTCCAACGTATAAAAGGTCTTTGCCTTCCGTGGCACTCACTTGTTGCTTTAGCGTCTGGGCAGAATCATAATCAAGAGATTTTGGAGGCGCAATATATATATATATATATATATATATATATATATATATATATATATATATATATGAAGAAAAATATACGGAAAAAACAAACAAAAATCCTTATATGCAATTATGCTGTTTTAATGTTAATATAATGTCAACGTCGGACGTTTCGGTCTAATAAACCATCTTCAGGACGTATTCCTAAAATTTTAAAAGTTTTCACAGCGTCGCCCACGTGACGACAACGTGACCATGTTTAAACGGAACGCTGATCTTATAAAACTTTCAGTTATTTGTTTGGATAAGTCTTGTTCTTATGTCCATCGTCTTTGTCATGTTGAATTGATAATGTTAATTATATTTTATGAATATGTCATGAAGATGGTTTATTAGACCGAAACGTCCGACGTTGACATTATATTAACATTAAAACAGCATAATTGCATATAAGGATTTTTGTTTGTTTTTTCCGTATATTTTTCTTCATACTGTCGGATCTATATCCATATATTTGCTTACATATATATATATATATATATATATATATATATATATATATATATATAAGGAAACCCCTAAATGAGTATGCTAGAGAGGCCGACCACCTGATGATTGCAGGAGAACGTATGAATCAGTTAGTTGTGGTCGGCCACCTTTCAGTAAAACTTTAATTATATATATATATATATATATATATATATATATTATGCACTGGTACATTAGAATATGTAAATATACACTACAAAATTCCACATTTTGTTTCAACGTTAAAATTAGCGTCTCTTCATAAAACAGTGATGGCAGAGGGTTTCTTATATTCATATATATATATATATATATATATATATATATATATATATATATATATACGTTGGAGTAGGTCTATATTGGAGGGCACTTATGTGTGTGAGTGTACGCGTGGGTTTTCTAAAACCGTAGTTGTTTCGCAAGAATGCATATTTACCATCGTATGAGCAAATGTTGTAAATTCGACATTTTTGTAGACAATTATAAATGCTATAATAAAAGTTAACTCAAATATTTGTGTTCATTGGTAATCAAATGTTTAGTTTACAACTAGTTATAGCCCATGTGGCCGAAGGATATTTTAAATAAATAAAATAAGTATCATTTAAACACAAGTATCTAATCTTAATCATGAACTTTGTTTTTCTGTATTTTAAGCATCCAGATTGTGCCCGGAAGCCTCCACAAGAAATTCGTGAGTCGATTCTTATTCTAATGTTTGTTCTTTCGGTTGATTTACTTTTTATTTCATTATTAGTCTTAAAATGTATGGATGTGTTTACATATAAGGATGGAAATCGTTGAACATAAATACATTAGCTGATGTTTATTAGAGTATCCGTTCGTTATTATCAAAGTGTTTAATTTATTTCAAGTAAATCATTAATAAAAGGATGTTTTGAGGGGACTCCATCTACGTGTGTGTGAATCGCTCTCTGTGTTCTAGAGTTTTCGTATACAATTAATAAAACAAGTATAGAAGGAGGTTTGATGTTGAAAAATCTAACCGCGTTTGGAAGTTTAAGAAATAAGCAATTTTTTATATGGGTTAGTTTTATAGCTTTTAATGATTTTTTTTAGTTCGACGTTGTATTCGAATAAATTATATGACGTTTTTGTAAAGAACGCTTAGCAATGCAGACAAGTTAACGAATTTTACACAGGCAAACCTGCAGGTTTTACCGAATGAAAAGAATCTGCTTCTTTTTTGTGAAAAGCTTTTAGGTGGCTGTTAAATTTAAAACGACTCACTATTTGAGATTTCAGAAAATACGTTTGATTTTTGGTTGGATATTACTATTTTTATATCAAAATGTATTCGGCATAGAAATGTATCAATTTAAGAATAAAATTTAAATTAAATTTATTGTCTGCTTATTTCTATGCAATATAAAACAAATATCGGCATTAAAAGAATAAACGATGGCAAAAAAGAGGCCGAACTATGAACAGGGAAAGCTTTCAGACTCTGAGCAGACGACAATAGAAAGGATAAAATGAAAACCCAAACAGCAGACGAGAATCGGAAATGAGTTGGTTGTGGGATGATAGGATGAATGAATGGCGCCAAAAAAGAAATCATCGTGGACAAAAGAAGTAAAAAGTACTGAATGATAACTATAGCATGTTCTATTGATTTAAGTATTGGCTCTTAAAAACAGCTTCAGGGTCCCAAAATAAACAGACTACTTTTAAAAATCGATAAGAAAATCGATTTTCACATAGCCTCTGATATTTCCCTAGCTTTATTAAAAAAAAGGCATCGGAATGGGCATGTCGAGCGTTAAGTAGACATCTTTGGAGACGATAAAAATATTCGGTTGCATTATTCTGGCATATCTTTAGACCTTGCGAGTAGATCGATGGACAAACAATACGAAGCAATCAAACATTGCTATCAATATTTTGGAGGGGAGTCGTTGTGACACTCAAATGGAATTAAGGTAAATACGTGGCAAAGATGCTGTCAAAATTGAAACGCGCGCGCACACACACATTATTCCGTTTATATTATGAAATACCCTATTCCCTCTTGAGTAAGGCACTCCCAAATCATGATACTGCCACCCCTATACTTCACAGTTGGGTTGGTCTTCAGCAGGAAAGCCTGTCCCTTTTTTTTATTCCAAACATACCAAAGATTATTATGGCCAAAGGTTTCTGCGTGTTTCATCATATAAGGGGCCATTTCTCCAAAAGCTAATATCTTTGTACGTATATGCAAACCTTAAGCTAACCTTTTAATGACAGATTTGAAACACTGGTTTTTTCCTTGCTGATCAACCTTTCAGTTCATGTAGATATAAATATTCGTTTACCTGAGGATACTTTTGTACATGTTTCCTATTTAAAAGATTCTTTGCCATTATTATGAAATTGATTTACCCTTTTACTCTTCAAAGTACGTCCATCTCAAGAAGATATACGATGTGTCTTTCCTAAGTGATATGTTGGATTTCTTATACACTATTGTTTATGCAATCGAAACTTCGACGTTTTGAAATTAACTCTAAAGTTTAACGAGATTCCTGGAGGCTCACAAGTTTTTATTTTAATTTCTGCAGTTTTAACTGACAGTGAAAAATTTTCCATGATGCCAAGCAAAAAGGTGCTTTTTAAAATATATACATCGACAAATACAAAGTGAATATGACTAAACTTCATCGAAATTCGAACTCGGTTCGGTTATTCTAATTTACGTACCGTCAACTTGCAACTCATTTTTTCTCTATAAAGATATTTTTCATTGTTTACATTATTCGGACTATTGTCCTCATCTTTGTCGCCATATTTATCACAACGTTTCGGCCGTTGTACGCTCCGGCCTTCTTCAGGTGGTTGGAATTTCGAACTGAACTCTTTATTTCGCTCACTGGGGTAGACTGTTCTAGTAAATAATGTACATAGTACCTCATCTCAGAAATATAGACAGACTCTGAATGATATTTTTGTCTGAAATTCTTAGATGAACTAATGTTTTGGCAACTTTTATATTCATCTTCATTGCTTTTATTTTTATGAGCATGTAGTAGTCCATTTAAATTTAAACTATTTAACACGAAAGCTATTCGATAAAGGAATAATGTTAACGCCTCTATTTCCTCTTTTTACTAATAGAGAAATCTTTAAACATCTGATAAGGAAAATTTAATTCTACTGTCATTGCTCCCAATTTTTCAAATCCACAATACTTGGCTCGTTCTTTCAATCTATGTAAGTATTGTATAATAGACTCATTGGGTGCTTGTCTTGTCTTTAAAAATTTGGTTCTTTCGGCGATGACCAATCTTTTCTTTGGTCTTATGTTCGTTATTTAAATTTTAATACTTTCTTCAAATGTCATTTCTTCTAACTCGCTCGGGTAACAAATTATCAAAATTTTCTTCACAGCTTCGCGCCCAGCGGTAGCAAGAAATAAATCTGTTATCTAGTTCTCTCCTCTGTCGGTCTTTTGTGTCTCTTTTTTCATTCTTACAAATGCAGCAACAGTTATTATCCATGTTTCTATGTGTTCTGGGGCGTCCAGCGAATTTAATGATCCTAAATTACGACGCCATTGTTGTCTTGCTAATCATTTTGTGTAGTAGTAGTCGTAGTATAGTTCTCCATGCCGTGCATAGTACCCAGGTTTGATAGGCATAACCGCTCTATGTTCGCCAGTTGTTCCCTATTTATAGTTGTCTATCTAATTTGTATACGATCCTAAACGCATCTTTGAAAATGAAAAAATATTTTGAATGGGAATCAAACTCGAGTGAAATCTCATCCCTTTCTCTGGTTATTTGTATTTGTATTCGGCCATTTGGATTTTTGTTTGTTTTGTTTTACGGCACATCGATCTCAATAGGTTATTTAATGCCGACAAGATTTTTAATGATGGTAATATTTTTTTCAAAAATGTATTGCTGGCAATATTTTTCTTTTTTTTTTTTAAGATGTACTGCTGGTAATAATTTGTTTTCTTCAAAAATATTGCTGGTAACATTTTTTTCAAAAATATATTGTTGATAATAATTTTTTCCAAAAAAGTATTGCTACTATTAAAACCTATATTTACACTGTCATAGTGTTTTGACCCCAGTTTGGGGGTTAATTATTTCCCCATATCTGGGGCCCTAACAGGTGTTACAACCCCAAGCCAGGGTGGATTTGGAAACACCAGCAATTAAGAGGTGGTTCCACGCTCCTCATAACCTCAAGGTTAGAGGCTTTTCTGTTTGATGTACGTCCATTTCTAATTGTATTTATTAACATAAAAATGAAGATTCAAAATAAAGAATATTTTAAAATGATCTATTGGTTTTTACATCATCCCTAATTTTGACTTAACAAAAGAATGAAACAACAAAGCTTTGATAAAGATCAATGAAGTTTACTTTTTAAGAAATACATTTCTAAATTTGGAAAAAAAGAGAAACCAAAAATATTCTATCAAATGGACGTGAAAAGTAGAAGTTTGAAAAGACAGCCTGAAATAAAAACACAAAATAAGAATGGATTGAAAAGAAAGAAAAATTACAAAACCAAACTACACCAAAAATATGAAAGAAAAAGTAGAACTTGTCCAAAATAAAAAAAAAAAAAAACGATTTCCCGCTGTTAACCGAATATGACAAGGCTACAAGATGCAATCTTTGATTTTTATTGAGTTACCGAAAAGTTTACAGACATGATTGATATAAACCTTGCAACAGGTTGGTATTGGATGTCAGATCAATATCGATCCTCATCGGTATTCGATATAAACGACCAGTGGCCATGTGTAGCGC
Organism: Acanthosepion lycidas; assembly: GCA_963932145.1. Lineage (NCBI taxonomy): Eukaryota > Metazoa > Mollusca > Cephalopoda > Sepiida > Sepiidae > Acanthosepion > Acanthosepion lycidas. The sequence continues at coordinate 147,729,393 of OZ010573.1, forward strand.
TGTCACAATGCCTCGTAGCATTTAAAATCAACATGAGCGTCTCTAGGTTGGCAATTACATGATACTCTGCTGTCGAACGGAAACAGCTGTACTTCAGCATTTCAATAAATAAGGCTTAGTGGATCGAATGTTTTAAAACAATAAACTGATAATTATGATATAAAGCGCCTATCTATCCATCTATCTATCTATTTATCTATGTCCTTATGTATGTAATTATCTAGCTAGTTATTTATTATTAGTTGCATATTACTGGGTAGGAATAAAAATAATCGTGAAGCAAACTTGGCGTCATTCTGGGTCATTAACTATGGTTAAGTAGCTTTTATAGTTATCCAGAGAATTGAAATGTTTTTCCTTACGAGTTTTTGTAGAGATCGAAATAAGGGATAATCCGAAGATGCTAGTACAGCTTGTGTTATAGGACATCCCAGCTAATATCTACGGATGTCTTTTGGACCTTTAATGGGGCATAAGTTCTGCTGTTCCTGATTGAGAGGTTTCCCATGCTTTTCATCGACAAGTTTTTCGCGTCGTCCAACTCGCTGCCTATAAACGGTCCAACTGGAAGCAATACTTTTCTGAATTCAATGCCTGATTTTGCGGAAGGCACATGTATTTAAAAGTCCCTAACGAAATACACAGCATTACGTTTTTCAGATGCAGCCTTGCTGTTAGAGTAATTATGGTAGCCGGTTTCCTTTTTCCTATTTCGCTCCTCATTGTTGTAAACAACCCACTATTGTTGGCTGTGATCGTTATTTTCAAAAATGGCTTCTTCTTGTTTTTACCATTTGAGTAGACAATATGACTTTGAAATGAAATCCATTCATTTTTTCCATAAAATCATGAGGTATCCGAGCATCGGTGCAGTTTACGTAGCCATGTGTTTACAAATGAATTACCAACGGTCTTATATGAGATATGTAGAGTGTCTCTGTAATGCACCGTATCGTTTGACCTAGAATATTTTTAATCAGATTTTCGAGTTGGTCATCATCAAGGATTTCACGTTTACCAAGATGTTCTCGGTTTTCTAACTCAAAATGTCCTTTTCTGAACCTAACGAAAGACAGTATTCTTAGATAATAGCAAAATCACCATAAAGGATGCATATTTTTGTCTGTTTGCATGGCATTTATCCTTTCTGAAAATAAAAGAGACACAAATATTGAAATTACATCTTATTTTCTTCCATTTCCACTTTTAACTCAAAAACATTTAAGATTCACAATCCTCACACGATTCGTACAGTAAGACGCTTGAAATGTTACCTTTCAGCTTATGTATATATATATCATAAATTTCAGTCACGTGTGAAACGAAATAACTTGTTCAAAGCTATCTATTGATAAACTGTTATCTGCTTCAGTCTAATATTGGCCTATAATACCGCTGTTCAAGTTCTGTTGAATAGCCAGAAATTCAAATACTGACTTCGATGAAAAGCAGATCCTTCCTCCTAGATAATTGACACAACACGATCTCTTTACTTAGTCATCAATACACCCATTCACCTGTAAAGTATGCAATGAATAAATGTTAAACTATCTCGGTCCATTCGTATCTTTACAAAACATCTCCCCAATTTATCCACATATATGGCAAGTTATGTCGATGAGATGACGTTGATATAACATCGACGGAACCTCGGCGAATATACGGCCACCATTCCCACCAATAAAAACAAAATATAAATTAGGAAAATATATAAATAGGAAATTATAACTCTATTAAATATTCCATGATTTAATGAGCAAACATTTTAAATATGGTTTCCAACACTAAGAATAATGATACATGTCCTCTTTACTTAATATTAATTTATTTACCAAGATTAATTTGGTTGTTTTTTCTAAATTATCTTTATATTATATGCCCCCCTCATCTTGTAGATTTTTAAAATCACCCCATGCAAGTCGGTAATGCCACTAGTACGAAGGGGGTTACAGGGAGTATAAGTGAAATTGAAGACTGAGAATAGGAAGGATTGAAGAAAGGTCAAAAAATGAACGGGTCTCATGAAGGCAGAAGATGGCGATTGACGTTGCATTTAAATTGTTGAAGATTGTAGTTAACAGCGAAGCAAGAAAACGGAAGAGAGTTCCACATTAGGGAAGTGCAAAAAAAGAAGCTTTTGGAGTAAAAATGACAGTTGCATTTAGCAAAATTTCAACAGTAAAATGGTGTGACCTAGATCCCAATCTTAAACTTAAATTCATGTATTCATGGCACCAAGAAAAAAAGCTCGTCTGAGCAGTTGCCATGAAAATATTTTTAGAAAAGACAGAGGGAAGTCATGTCACATCGGTGAGAAAGTGACTGAAGTCGAGATGACAAGTCATTACAGATTCTTCTTTGGATTTTGTCAAGAATCTCGGGATATACAGCAGGAACCCCAGACCAGATATGGCAACAGTATTCAATGTACGAACGAATCATAGATTTGTAAACATGACAGATGGATTCTGACGATAAAGATTTTCTGGCACAACACAGTGACCCAGATTTCCTTACATTAGGTGCAGCTGCTCCACTTCATAATAGTGGAAAACGTGAGTCCAAGAAGGCGTAGTGTGTTGCTATCCCTTAATCTATAACATTTCAAGTTCAGTTTGGGACTAATCAGAGTCATTTTGGGACTAAGCCAAGTTCAAAATAGAATAGCAAAATGGGACATAGCAAATTCAAAATGGGACATAGCAAATTCAAAATGGGATGTAGCAAAATTCAAAATGGAATAATCATGGTACAAAATGGGGCTAAGCAAATTCAAACTGAAATAGTCAAATTCAAAATGGAATAAGCAAATTTGATTTGGGAGTTAGCAAGTTCAAAACGGATTATGCAAATTCAATGTTTGAGACGGATTAAATATTATCATGATAAAATAATAATGTTCAACTATTGAGATGTTTTATCTTCTAGGAGCAATCAATAAATCAAGAAAATTCATGAAAGGTGTATATTTTTAGGATGCAGCTTTCAGCTCTTAAAATCTCTCACACTACCTATCTTTTTTAAAACCCTGTTTTGATATACGCATTCAGTATTTCCTTGTTGCTTTTTCTTAGGACTTTCGAGATTTGCCCCGTTATCCCCCAAATCATTTCATTTTGAATAACTCTCTCTTATTCTCTCTTTTTTAACACTATATATAGTCATCTCTTCTTCTCTACTCCCTGATTGTCTTACCAATGAAAGTGCCAGAAACTCTAAATTTGACACAAATTTATCCGTTCAATGATAGCCTCTTGTAAGGAACTGATAGTAAAATCTACGCAAAGCTGCGCTCCGATTTTTAATTATCTGATTTACAGCTCAGTTGATTTTTTAATCCATGATATTTGTTTATTGAAATGCGCAGATAAATTCGAAACATTTTCCCATAATGGATCTGCTTAGTCCCAATTCAAACTTGCTTATTTCATTTTGAATTTGCTACATCCCATTCTGAACTTGCCTATTTCATTTTGTATTTGTTACGCCCCATTCTGAACTTCGTTATTTCATTTTGAATTTGCTACGTCCCATTCTGAACTTGGCTATTTCATTTTGAATTTGCTAAGTCCCATTCTGAACTTAGCTATTTCATTTTGAATTTACTACGTCCCATTCTGAACTTGGCTATTTCATTTTGAATTTGTTACGTCTCATTCGGAACTTGTCTATTTCTTTTTGAATTTGTTATGTCCCTGTCTGAACTTGGTCATTTCCTTTTGAATTTGCTACGTCCCATTCTTAACTTGGCTGTTTCATTTTGTATTTTCTACCTCCTATTCTGAACTCAGCTATTTCTTTTTGAATTTACTATGTCCCATTCTGAATTTGACTATTCATTTTTTGAATTTTCTATGCCCCATTCTGATGAACTTGGCCATTTCCTTTGCTACGTCCCATTCTGAACTTGGCTGTTTCATTTTGAATTTCCTACGTACGATTCTGAACTTGGCTATTTCATTATGAACTTGCTTAGTCCCAAAATGACTTTGTCTAGTCCCAAATTGAACTTGGAATTGTATAGTGTCAGTCATGCAGGTTACAGGTAGAAATGTTTCTCTAAAAAGAGAAGAAATGCATGTACTTTTTTTTGCATGAGTTCATGTCTGTTTGTAAGTATTCCCAAGTTGCTGCCAACATTAACAAAGTATGGAGTGAAGGGTCTACTTGTAATCAAATAGTACGGCGCAGTTTTCTGAAGTTTCATTGTGGGGATACAGGCTTTGAAGCTCATGGTGGTAGAGAGCATCCATCTGCAATTGATAATCAACATCTGAAAACACTCGTCGAACAAAATCCACGTCAAAAATTGATCCATTTCTTGATCTAATAGTGCTTCATGATAAAAATGGCTCCTTTCTGACATTGTAAAAGATAGGCTCAATCGCTTGATCATGACAATGTTTATGGTGACTGTCTGGTGATCCGCCATTGGTATTATCCGTTACAGCTTTCTGGATTCTAACCAGAGCATCACTGTCGAAGTTTAAAACCAACAGCGGGATGAAATGCACATTCAGTTAAGCAAAAATAGTTCATCAAAATGAAGTTAAGCAAACTTCAGTTAACATTTAGTTAAGCAAAATGAGAGTGGCACTGGTTAATCGATGAGTTCCAATTCTATTTCATGATAATGCTCGGTCACACATCCTGGCAAGGATGACACTGCAGATTGTCACCGAATTGGTGTACGGTACTTTGCCATTTCCACCATATTCCCCTGATCTCTTGCCCAATGATTACCACATCTTGAGAATTTTTGAAGCCAAAATACATCCGTTTGCAAATAAGTTGCAGAAACTTCATTTAGAGGTTTATTGTTATCCAAAATTTTAGAGTTTTAACATAAAGGCATAAATAAACTTGTGCCCCGATGGCAGAAATGTATAGATGTTAAGGTTGCCTATTTTGATAGATTAATGTATTTAATCACTGCTTAAATACATTCATTTAGGAATAAATGTTGATTCTAAAATTGGGCATTATTTTCTGAAGAACCTAATATTTTCCTTTGTACAGTACAAATTCAAATAAAGAAGGTCAAATAGGCGTATGAAGATGATGTTGCGTAAAATTTCTAAGTTCAGAAGGCTTGTTTACATCCCTTGACATTTTTACATTGGTTAGAACGTCGGACTTTGGCAAAGGGACCGAAAAAAAAATGGAAAAACGAATAGAAAAAGAATAAAAACTGAATAGAAAAACAAATAGGGAAACAAAGAAAAAAAAGAATAGAAAAACAAATAGGTAAATGAATAAGAAACTAAATATAGAAAAAGAAATAGGGAAATGAATAAAAAAACTGAATAAAAACAAATAGGGAAACGAATAGAAAAACCAATAGAAAAACCAATAGAAAAAGAATAAAAAAACAAAGTGAAAAACCAATAGAAAAAGCAAATAGAAAAACTGAATAGAAAAACAAATAGGGAAACGAATAAAAACTGAATAGAAAAAACAAATAGGGAAATGAATAAAAACTGAATAGAAAAAACAAATAGGGAAATGAATAAAAAAACGAATAGAAAAGCAAATAGAAAAACTGAATAGAAAAACAAATAGGGAAACGAAAAAAAAAACTGAATTAAAAAACAAATAGGGAAACGAATACAAAAACGAATAGAAAAAGAATAAAAAACAAACTGAAAAACGAATAGAAATGCAAATATAAAAACTGAATAGAAAAACAAATAGGGAAACGAATAAAAAAACTGAATAGACAAACAAATAGGGAAATGAAGAAAAAACTGAATAGAAAACAAATAGTGAAATGAATAAAAACTGAATAAAAGACAAATACGGAAACGAATAAAAAAATGAATAGAAAAGCAAATAGGGAAATGAATAAAAAACTGAATAGAAAAACAAATACGGAAACGAATAAAAAACTGAATAGAAAAACAAGTAGGGAAATGAATAAAACAAACGAATATTGAAACGATTGCAAAAACGAGTAGAAAATAAGGTTACAAAAACAAAAGACATTATACTTAAAAATGTCTTTGCGGTAAAAGAGATTATTCAGTCAATAATTATTCTGTGTACTTTAAGTTTTCATCCAAGTAAATCATTTTGATATGTAATATAACTTTCATTGAACAAGTGGATGTTTCTGTAGATATGAGTGTGAAAGTTTTTATCGAATAAAAGGAATGTAAGTGAGCAACTAACAGACGCTGATCGTGAGTGATAATGAGTTTTACAATTTACAATAGTCAGAGGAATGTCAGAGGGAATATGCTGTCTGAATATTAGGTGTAAGGGAGTGATAACATGATCTCCTTCCAAGATGTCCGCTTCGATGAATCTTTTGTCTATTGATCTATCTATTCCTATTTTGCTTTTTTTTATTCCAAAAAATAAGAATTTGGATGTGTAGTCATTGGGAAAAAAAATTCACGTGGTATATGCTAGAGTCGTGCTACTTGATGTCATATAGGTCGGGTTTAATAGAGATTCGAAAAAATAAATGTAAAAGATGTAAAGAGCGGAATTAGAAGAGAAATACGAATGCTTAGATGTTTTTAGCTCTATCTTGAGAAGTAATGGAATTGGAAGTAAAATATCTTAGGTAGGTTCATAATTATTTATCAAACTCAATTTTATTACCCACAATAACGTGGCGGAAACTGAGGATAAAATTTATGAATTAGATTGCGAGAGAAGCCAATTTTTTGTTTAATGGAAAGAAGTAAAAAAAAAGAGTTCCTTTTATTCTAATTGATGCCTATCCGTCCCAAATGCAAAATATTTTTTGTCAGCAGCGCCCTTGTCACCGTTTGTCTGTGATTGTCTTCTCTTAGAAAAGTGAAAGAAAAGCTGTTCGTTACCTTCAATACACACGTATATGTTCTCTTCTTTTCGGCAAGTCTCGCTTTGGTCGTAGTGATGACGAAGAGTTTTTATATTTATAGAGAAATTAATAACAACAAAAATGAAATGTTGTCCACACGTAATGTTTAGTTCAAACTCAATTTTATGATATTTTACAGGATGAGATTAGAAATTTTATATATCGAAAAGCAACGAGTTGAATATCATTATACATCTGGTTACGCCATCAATTTAATGCATCTTGCTATCAATCCAAACTAATCCTATGTACATCTATTACCAGTATTCTTGCCTTATTTCCACTCAGATCAAATCCAACTTCCCGATAAAAATAAAATCTACAAAAGAAAAAACAAAATATAGCTTTCATTACTAGCAATATAATCCATCTTCGACCGGGTCTTTCATTTCTGGGAATTTCTGCTGTTCAGTTGGAGCAGTTTCAGTTTAAATTCATCCCACCTGAAAATCACTATTAGTAACAACAATTGGGTGCCAATGAGGCACATCCCTATTTAGGGGTTAACAATTTGAATGGGGTGAGGCCTGAAAAAGGCCGTTTTTGCGTTCTCAATCTTGCAAGGAAGGAATCTCTTCCATGGACGTCATAATAATAATATACGATAAATTTTATATATAATATAATCTTTTTATAATTCTAATTATCTTTTGCGTTAGATTTCAAACTTCTTAAATTGATTGTACGCTGTTTTTTACAAACATTAAATTTTGCCTCTGATTTTTGCGCAGAGTGTAAAAAATCAGTTTTTTCAATTTTTCACCTTCAAAGTTGTAAATTTTTCCAGCCAATTTGGACTCAAAATCGGCACTGAAGAATTATTTATCAAAATAAAAAAAAAATCATCGAATGAAAACTATAGAAACGCATAAACAACATTCGAACACACAGATACACACACACATTTTGAGAATTATAGATGATTATGAAACTCTTTACCTGTGTATTAATAATTCTTTTCTTGAAGTGGCTTAGGTGAGATATAATGTATTAGTTCTCATGAAGAGACGATGGTTTAGGAAGATTCCTTGACGATTGTGACGGCCGAGAAAAAGATAATAAAACAAGAACAACTTTTATTTATGGCCTTTATTTGGGCGCCATTGCTTGTTGCCTTCTTATAAATTGATTCTTTAATGCTGCAGGCATCCCCACTCCGCGCGCCGCTGAAAAGTTTCAGCAATGAAGTGAAGTGTTTAGTGTAACATTATCGTAAGAGACACGAAACAAGGAAAAAGTTATAAATATTTCTTCAGGCACATAAACACGCATACACACACACACATACAAACACATGCAAACACATATACGCATATTTAAATTTAACATCACTAACCTATTCAACATGGGAATGCCATGATCTTCAGATAATGGAGCGAAAGCCTTTGATGTCTCGATTATGACCGATTCTTGCCATCACTTCCACCCTCTCAGTGAATACTGCACAGAAGAAAGATTATTTAAAAGAAAACAATGCAGCTTTCATCAGTTTCATTCACTCTATCTATCTATCTATCTATCTATCTATCTATCTATCTAAGTGTATTCACTATTTACCTATCTGACTGTATTCAATATCTATCTGTCTGTAAATATATATATGTACATATATATATGTACATAATGTGTACGTGTACATGCGCGTTTGTATGTGCATGTGCGTGTGTACTAAGCTTAGCGTACTCCAGAGGAACGCCTCTTCGCACATTGGAACGGATAAATCTTAAGAAGCGACCTCAAAATCTGAGCTCCATGAAAAAAAAAAATGTTGTTCGTTTGGTGGGATCTTCTTATTCAATTTGACTTCTTAATACAGAGTGAAACTCTAAATATACATTTATACATTCATCAGCTACAGCGTGTCCATAAACGTTTGATCGAAAAGCGGCCTGCGCCTGTTGGTAGAGAAAATGTTGATCCCCATGAAAGCATAGGGTGGCCTGCAGCAAGAATAGCACAGGAACAAATTTTGAAATTCTGTTGGTCTGATCTACCCCCACTCGCCATGCTCACCTGACTTTGCACCAACCGATTATAACATTTTTTAATCGCTGCCAAACGCTTTAATATGAGAAAAGTGTTCGTCGAATGCTTTTTCACGTTAAAATCTTCAAAATTTGACTCAATACTGCCTGATAAGTGGCAAGAAGTTATTGCAAATAATGGTGATATATAAAATTGAATGAAATGTAATTGTGCATTATGCTTTTAAGAATAAACTTGATAAACAAAAATGGAAATTACTTATGACTCGACCTAGTATATAGATAGGTATATAGACAAATAGATATGAAACACATATGATGGTAGCCTTAGGGCCTAAAACTGACAGTCACCATGTAGTATTGATTCCTATTTGGTAACATGCTATTAATCAGTTAGATAAGATTTATATTGAAAATGGTCAAATTTCATAGTTTTTCATAGTTTTTTGTTGACTATTTTCGACAATCTCAAGCCATTGTCATCGTCAGTATCATTAGTTATAATAGAGAATTTTTTTTAATAAATTCATTTTTAAAGAGACTTTGATATATAAATTTAATTCAAGTAACGGTATGTGCCGTACAGTTTCAGTTAGAAAAAATATATTTTTTTAAATTTATGATTTTAATCAGTTGGAAATTTAATTGCGTCTAAGGAGAAAGAAAAAATTTGGGTTGTTTCATTTGTATAAGAATAAAACTTCAAATAGTTTTAATTTTTTTACAGTCAGTGCTCTCTAGTAGATTAATATTTCATATAAATATGATACCTTAATTCCACAAACTTAAGTGCAGTACTAGATTAGAAGATAGGTCTCATCATTTCACGGGTGAAATAGCTAGGTGCAACCGTAAGTTCTATGTTAATAATTTCTTCTCTTGCACTTCTTGCTTGTGGAACTCTCTTTCGGCTTCTTATTGCCCTGTCAATTTCTATCTTCAAAAATGTAAATGTAACATTGAAACCTGCCAATTTATTGTCTCCTTTGTCGAATAGAATTTTCTCAGTTTCTTTCATTCCCACTGACCTCTTCTGTTTTAACGGCTTTTATCAACTTAAGGTGAAGTAATTATATATATATATATATATATATATATATATATATATATATATATATATATATATATATATCATACTTATTATAAAACCACGGTTGTGTGTGTGTGTCTCTATACGTTTATATATTAGATCGGATTTCCTACATTTTTCAACCGACTTCAACAAAACTTCACTGGACTGCGTAAAATTACCTTGCGGTGGTTCTGACAGCACCAAAAATTGGAAAAACGCAATTGTTTTTGCATGAAATCAATTTGAAAACACGATTTAAAGGCATCGCGAGAATGAAAGCGGGACGACTCATATCGAGTTATACTTATTATAAAACCTGGGTTGTTTGTTTGTGTGTGTGTGTGTTCGTTTACATATGGGATCCTACATTTTTCAACCAATTTCAACAAAACTTCACTTTTATTTTTTGCAGGTAGTGTTTCTTATTGTCTTGAACACTTTTTTCTTTATTTTTACATTCAGAATGCTTTAAAAATTCCATTTACAAGAATATTGTTTATAATAAAATTCTATTCAATCGGTAGACTCATAACGATTGAAAACAATGTTTTTGTTTGAGTTTGGGTTTGACCAATTCGTAAAAAATGTAGTTATATTTAATACATTCAAGTTAAAATGATAGCTTTTCTAACTTTTTCCAACTAGTAATGATAATATCCAACCTCTGATATCTCTAGGTGACTGTCCAAATTATTCGAAAAATGATCATGAAGAAAGTGGACGGCATCGTTTACATTTGGCACATATATATACATATAAAACACACACACACACACACACATATATATATATATATATATATATATATATATATATATATATATATATATATATATATATATATATGTATGTATCTATGTATGTATGTATGCATCAGTTCGTATTCAGACTTTGTGATATGTCCCGGAAAAGGATATATTTGAACAAAGTAGCTACGTGGTTTTGGCTACTATAACCAAGTAGAATAGACTGGTATGGGTCGTAGTCGTAGGTAAGAAGTATAGATCAATGGTGTAGTCCAATGGGCGTCGTTATAGACAGCTCTCAGACTAAGGCTCTTGACTCTCCTACACGTCCGTCGGTATTTATGACGGACACCAGCCAATCATATTCCAGTGAGGGGGACACAGGTGTACGCATATTCCATTATATCACCTCCCCCTGAGCTAAATTCTCCCGTGAATTTTAGCTTTAATACTTCCTCTTCTTAGGGTCTGGACATAAACGATTAACTTTTTTTCTAAGCCTTTTTCGCCTCAATCCTCCTTGTAGTGGTGGCGTTTGACACACTGGTACCTCTGGCCTTGAGGTCGGGGAATGTTGACTCGCTGACATAGGAATATCAAAGGCGTCATATAAGACTTCCATTGGAATCTCTTCGGTATTTTCCGCGACCTCTGTAGTCTTTCTAAACTGATTCCAATGTCTTTTACAAGGGAATTTTTCTCCTTTTATGTCGTATATGACTTGACCAATTCTTTTGGTTATTACACCTTCTCAGTACGCTTTTCCAGACCTAAAATTTTTGAAGAAAACTTTATCTCCTGGCTTATATACTTTAGTCATGTAGTTTTGTTTCTTCTCAGTTTTCTTCACCGGACTAGGCAACAGCCTGTCGAAAACAGAGCGTATTCTTCTTGGAAACATCAACTCTGCTGGCGATAATCCGGACGTCGTATTCGGATTTGGCGTGATTCTGTGCACTGCCAAAAATTTCTGAATACTCTGTTCATTCGTGTCCACACCTTGAGTTTTCTTCAAGGCTCGTTTAAATGTGTCCACGAATTTTTCTGCCTGTCCATTTGATCTTGGATGATAAACTGGTGTTGTCACGTGATCGATAGCTAATGTGCAGAATTCCTTGAATTCTCTTCCCGTAAACTGTGTTCCGTTGTCAAGGACTAAAGTTTTAGGGAGTCCAAAGCGACTAAAAATTTCACTAAGGGCATTTATCGTATTTGTTGCAGTTGGATGTCTGCACTTAACAATTTCTGGCCACTTAGTAAATCTGTCTACCACAATCAGGTAATACGATCCATTCATGGGACATGTGTCTTTGGCCATGGTTGACTCTTTACAGGTGGATCCCTTGCTGCCAGTTGACATCCTTTACACTGTTTCACCACATTTTCTATGTCCTGGTCCATCCTCGGCCAATACGTGTAACCTCTTAATAGAGATTTCATTCACGAAATCCCTGGATGACCAGTGGGAAATTCTTTTAAAATTTTTTTCTGTAAAGTACACGGCATTACAACTCTGCGTAAAGTAATACCTGATCACATATTGAAAAAGGTGACAAACTCATTCCTTTTTTTGTTTTCTCGTTCAACCAGATTTGCTTTTTCATTTTCTTAATGAAATCATCGTTTTCCACTGCTTTTTTCACATCATCTAGAGTAACCGGTAGTTCTCTAATGGTATTGCATAACAGACCGGACAATTCACTTTCGTCTCCCAGCGCTGCTATTACTGTTTCTTCCAGCGGTTCCGTATATTTCGCTATTAACATCGACAACCCATCGGCGTGACCTAGCTTTTTTGAAGGCACATATTCCATTCTGAAATTGTAATTCAATAGAATTATACCCCAACGCTGAAGTCGATTTGCCGTGTGAGCTGGTATACCTTTTTTGAACCAAAAATTGTTAACAGCAGTTTGTGGTCTCTTTGAAGAGAAATTGTCTTCCATATATGAATCTGTGAAATTTCCTTACAGCGAAGATTATTGCCAAACTCTCTTTTTCAATTTGGCTATAATTTCGTTCCCGGGGAGTAACGTTCTCGAGGCATGTGCTACTGGCTTCGTAGATCCGTCCTCGAGTTTATGCAGCAATACAGCGCCTTGTCCGTCATTACTAGCATCTGCTGCTACAATCATTTTCTTCTTCAGGTCGAAATGCGACAACGATAGGTCTCCTAATAAACAGTTTTTTTTTAAATATTTTAAAAGCATCCTCGCATTCTTTCGACCATATCCACTTTGTGCACTTTTTCACCAAATTGTTTAAAGGATCTATCATCTCATACATTGTTTAAAGGATCTCTCATCTCATCTCATTGTATAAATACTATAGTAGCTTACCAATCCCAAGAACGCCACATTATCAGGTGCTGGCATATTTGTTTTAGTCTCAGCTCTTTGTGGGTCCGGTTTTCTTCCTTTGCTGTCAATTATCTGACCTAAATATTTTATCTTCTTTAGGAAGAACTCACATTTTTCAGCACTCAGCTTGAACCTGTATTCCTCAATTCTCTGAAATACTGCTCTAATATGCGTTTTGTGTTGGGCCTCGTTTTCACTTTTAATCAAAATGTCGTCTAAATATGCGATCGCATACTCCATACTAGACAACATTGTGTCCATTACTTGCTGGCATAGGCTTGGAGCTACCTTCAATCCAAAAGGAAGACGATTTATTTAAAAAAACTCCTTTATGAGTATTTATTGTCAGGTACTTTGGACATTCTTCATTGACTTTAACCTGAAGGTAAGCCTCCAACAAGTCCAACTTTGAAAACACTCTACCTCCGTTTAATTTAGTAAATATATCCTCCGGAGACGGTAGACGATATGCATGGTCTTTTAAACAATCGTTCAGGCCTGCTGAGAAATCAACACACACTCTGATTTTTCGTTTTTTTTTTTTTATATATAAACGGTTGGAGACGCCCAATACGAGTAATCCACTTTTGAAATTACGCCAATTTTTTCCAACCTTTCTAACTCCTCATTTATTGAATGTAGTGCCGAAAATGGAACTTTCTTTTTCGGTTTAAAAATTGGCTTCACATTTTCTTTCAACTCAAAATTGACTTCTGTTTTTGTACACAGACCTAGTCCTTCTGAAAAAAAACAAAAAAAACACGAGGGAATTCATTTTTCAACTCTGTAATAAATTTTTCTGTTTGCTTTGTCTTATATTTTTCTCTGACGTTCACTTGGTTACAGAAAGAATTTACTGGTAATTCCCACAAATTGAATAATACTATCCAGTCTGTACCAAAGAGGTTTACTGAACCAGGGAGCATATATTTTTTCGATTTGTGAATTTTCCCATGAACGAAATGTTACAGTTTAATTTACCTCGAAATTTGAGTCTTTTTCCAAACACTCCTCTGGCAATTTTGTCTGTTTTCGTCAACGGTGGGTAACCATGTTCGCTCGTTTATCATAGAGATATCACTTCCTGAATCGAGTAATAATTTTAGGGTCTGACCACTTATTTTTACATTAAGGTATTTTCTTCTTTAACCATCCTCAATTTCGTGTTTAGCCAAAACTACGTTCGCTTTCCCCTGAGACTTTGTTTTTTCATTTCTCTGTTTTGTCTGACAATGGGAGCTTTTATAGCTTACACGCCCACAATTATAACATTTTTTATCCTTAAAGTAGCAATCCTTCTTGAAATGCTGTCCTCCAAAGGCACTGGATTTTATTTTTCTTTCATTTTGTATCCACTTCATTTGACGTACAATTTGTACTCGCGAAATGTTCTTCTCCTCAATCCGAGTTGTGTCTTTTTTACGTTTATCATTCGTTGACATTCTTCAGTTACTTTTTGTAACGTAATCTTTGGATCTCTTTCCATGATCGAGAGGATTCTTGCTCTAATTTCTTTGTCGCTTGGTGTCGTCAGACCTTGCACAAAAATTAGACACTTGAACATGTCGCTTGACAACTTTTTCAACATTGTGCGTTAAAAATACCTGCGTATGTAACAAAATCATCATCATCTTCTTTAACGATATTCAGACACTTGTATCGAGTCTGAAACAGGCTATCTCTTTTATCGAAAATTTTCGACAAAATTTCCACCGTTTCGCCGAATGTCATTTCTTCTGGCTTCTTCGGGAGGATTAAATTCGTGTATTTCGTATTTTCTTTTGTTCCCAACTTTTGCAACAATAAAGTAATTTTTTCCTCGTCGGACCACTGTTCGCAACATTTCGTAAATATTGTTTCAAACCTACGAAAATAAGCCGGAAACGTTGAACCACTGTCAGGATCGTATTTAAATTCCGAGAGTGAATTTGAAATTCCTTCAGCAGAAAACAATCTAGACCCCGGTTCATTTGTTGTCCTAGATAATACGTGTTCGAATAACTTTTCAAATCTTTCTTGTTGCTGTAATTTTTGTTTTTGTAGTTGTTGTTGGAATTACTGTTGTTGTTGGAACTGTTGTTGTTGTTGTAGGAATTGCTGTTGTTGTTGGAACTGCTGTTGTTGTTGGAATTGTTGCTATAAAATGTCTTGTAGCACCTTAGCTAATTCCGCCATTTGTTCCATTTTGCCAACATATTCATCGGAAAACAATTCTGCTCCGATAAACAATAAAATTCTTATTCCAAACAAGAGGGGGGCAAGCGTTTCACAAGTTTTTCTAACGTTCCTCGTCAATAAGCGTTAAAACAGACATGAGTTAAAAAATTACTTACCCTCTGTAAGCATTGAACAAGTTTTTCTAACGTTCCTCGTTAGTACACGTTGTCGACTGTATTTTTTCTTCTTTTGTTTTAACTTGTGAGGTCGTTACGAATCTTGTCGCCAACTGATATGTCCCGGAAACGGATATATTTGAACGAAGTAGCTACGTGGTTTTGGCTACTATAACCAAGTAGAATATGGTAGCAGTAATCGACTGGTACGCGTCGTAGTCGCAGGTAAGAAGTGTAGATCAATGGCGTAACACAGGTGTATGCATATTCCATTATATCACTTTGCTAACCAGATGAATCTCTGTAGCTAAATTGTATAGCACGTCAGGCCAAATGACGGTTTCCGTATAGGAAGACAAGTTCGATTCCTCTCGGAGAACGCATATTTTCTACGAAATTTCTCGAACATTAAGTGTAATTAATACTGTTTAATTAAAAAAAAGCATTTACTTAAAGAAATTGTATCTATAAAAATAACGTAAAAAAAGAATATATTTATATATGATGGCTGCAAACTCGTGTTCGAACATTGCCATAGCTTGAATATCCGTAAAAGAGCTCATCGATGATCTGTTCTTATATGGCTTTTCAGTCCAGCTAAAGGCATACATTCTTTGGCACATGTGTGGCAGACATACACATCTCCAACAATAGTTCCTGCAACGTTGTTGTTGCTGTGTATTTTAACATGTCGCTTCAATCCTGCTGCACTTTTGAACACTTTTACCCACTCATTACATGTATTATCATGTAACGCGTAATCGACACTCGGGTGGCATTGATGCGTTCTCTCGTGACCCTTCAGATCAGCAAGTGTTAAACAGAGTCAGTCACAAATAACGCACTTGAAACCAGTCCGATTAGCCATTTCGTCTTACGTACTCCTTCTGGACATATCTGTTCACCTTTTCATGTTCAACACGTTCTTTCTTAAACAAATACTTTCCTGCATGAACCTCTCTCCTCCACATTCTTCAATCCAATCTTTCTAATTCATTTTCGGTTTCTGAGCCGGCCGCTTTCCTCCAAGGAGTTCGCCATAGAAGAGTTTCCCGGGAAGCCCTTTCGTCCTCCATTCTAATTAAATGCTTGCTCCATCTTAATTGTTGCCGAAAAAGATGGATTCTATGCTTCGGTCTTGTTGCAATATCTCAACGTCACTAGCGTACATTTTCCAACGAGCACCAAGGATTCTCATGAGGCATTTTTGGTGAAAGCGTTCAAGACGCTTTATGTGTTTTCTGTATGTGGTCCAAGTTTCACAGGCATGCAGAAGAGCAGATAGCACACATGCATAATAGACTTTTATCCTTGTCTCTTAAGGGATCCCTCGGCGCCTCCAAAGCCATTCCTCCAGTTTTCCAAATGCGTCACTCGCTTTACTTATCCGCAAGAACACCTCGTCATCCATTCCTGTTTAGCGTGCTGACTAAGGACACAAACTTCTTGACCACTTTCAGTTTCTGACCATATATGTAGATTTTGGGTTCTTGATAGTACTCTGCAGGTGCTGGCTGGTACATAACAACTGTTTTCTTTAGACTGATTGTTAGTCCCAATGCTGTGCATGCTGTTTCAAAGTCATCCATCAAGAGCTGCATCACAATCATCATCATAAAGCAGATCTCGAACCAGGTTCATTAAGACCTTTGTGTTTGCAGTTAGATGCCTGATGTTAAATAGCCTTCCGGAAATTCTATAGCGGATGTATGCACCATCAGAACAATCGTTGAAGGCCATCTTAAACCCCATAGCAAAATACAGAGCAAATAATGTTGGTGCTGGTATATGCCCTTGTTTCACACCACTTTTCACTGTAATTGGTTCTGCCAGTTTACCCACGAAATTCACAACAGCATTCATATCCTCGTGGAAGAGCCTCAGTATAGATACGAATTTGTCAGGACAGTCAAGTTTTTTTCAAAATCATCCAAAGAGGTGCTCTATTCACAGTATCAAATGCTTTAGTTATATCAATAAACACTTGATACAACTACATTTGCACTTCTACACATTTCTTCTGCAACTGTCTTACTGGAAAAACCATATCCACTGTTCCATGTCCACTTCTGAACCCACACTGAGTCACCGGTAGAACGTAATCAGCAATGTGTTTCAGTTTTCTGTCCAACATAATTCTACATAACACTTTCCCGAGGAGAGACAGTAATGCAATGCTATGGTAATCGTCTTTTGAACACTTTCCTTTGTACAACACAACAATTAATGCATCTTGCCAGTCCCTGTGAAACACACTCATTACTCCACACCATATGAAGTAAATCGATGAGACTTTTCATCAGGTTAGGCTCAGCACAATTTAAAATTTTCTGATTTCTCGGTGTGCGAAACCTTTTATGGAAAAAAATTGATAACAATACGATTTCCACCAGAAAATACACCATCTACAAAAACATCTGTCGGTCAGTAATTCCCATTTCTCTGTTTATTTCTCGGTCCGTTGATGAAGGATAAAGGCGTGTCCGTAAATTCCGAACCTGAAACCTATCTCTTCGTGCTTCATTTCTGTCATAAGGTTAATAATTAATAATAAATGTTTATCGTGCTGATTATATTGGTACGTTTTCGTTTGTCTTTATTTTATTAACACACACACACACACACACACACACACACACACACATATATATATATATATATATATATATATATATATATATATATATATATATATATATATATATATATATACATGCAAGTAAAAGTATATAAAAACAAAATTAATGAAATTATTTGAGCGAAGGGACACACATCACATATAAACAAATTTTAGATCTAAAATTATCGAGGATAATAAAACAGCTGAAATTGGTAAATGCCTATTTTAGAAAATAAATCGAAAACAAATATCTTGTATGTAGGTCTTGGTTGGGTCTAGAACTTTTAAGCATCCATACCTAATGTATATTGTTATCTATCATTTTTCCCTATTTATTTTATCTAATTTCATGAATACTTTGATTTATAGTTAAAAGCAGTTTATATTTTTCTCCTTTGATTATTCGCTGCCCTTTTCCCAATCACGCGTTCGCACACTTCGCTTTTTAGTTCGATGCTCAGTTCGTGTGTCCGTAGGATTTTGTGCCGATCTGATAGGGTAACCCAATATTGTGATTGATCAAAATATTCACGAATAAAAGCAGGACACTTACTAATGCCAGTTACAGTTGTTCAATTAAATCCTCGGCTTCTTCCGCACGTTTCACATCGTCTGAAGGTTTGGCCAAAGTCCAAACCTGGTAATTCTCTTCAGCACCTTGACCTTGGAACAGCAAATTCTTCGGTGTACTCTATGAATGAAAGAGGAAAGAAACGTTTCGTCTGAGCTAAGTGATCTGATGAGATTTTCTTCTATTTGAATCGATAGCGCATTCGTTCAGCTGAAGAATGTGGTTTGATGACGAGACAATATCTCATGTGTATTCATTCTATGAATTACTTTAGAGTGTCATTCAGTGCGCTATCTGATTAATTGTTCGCAAGTAGGATCACTCAATATAATAATTACCTTTTAATCATGGAAGGTGTCCGTCGAATATTACCAACACTTATAGCAACTCATTCAAATCTGAGGTCTATTTTTTCTCTATTGTCTGACGCATTGTATGTTCAGTTAACTTATATGAAATTATCTTATAAGTTTATTGACACAACAATTTGTGTTTGGTACAAGGCTGGTAAATTGTCAGTGATTGATTTCTTTCGATTATCACGATAAATCACAATTTACTTGATACTTTTCATTATTTTCTCCGTCGCATAAGAATAAAGAGGAAAAGATCTGGAGTGTAAATTTGGTCTAATAATAATATACAATATGACATAGAGCAAGTTCAATAATGGCATAGAAAAATCCTTAACTTACTGTTATCCCAGAAATAAATAACTTCACATATTTTACTCCTCTTAATAAATAATTTGATCGTAAATCTATTTCTTGTATGGGAAATTAAATCCTGTTTGTTTAAAATTAATCAACATATTTAATATATTGAGTAGGAATTTATTATCATCCATCTCCATCTGATTAGTAGGAATTTTCTGACTTTATCGGCATTTCAGAAACATTTCATTGATTTAATCCAACGTAAATGAAGTCTAAATTAGTCTAAATTTTGTAAAAAAACATCACCTTCCATTCAAACTTGATATCATCATCAATTTGAATCTTTATCAAGTTAAAGAAAATTAATCATTTAGAATGTTGAGGTATTTATTTTCAAAATTTCATGATGAATAATAACATCTCTTCTGAGATCTCTTTATGGATTATTAAATTCAAACTATTGAATCCTGATTAGTCTTCTGTTATCAGCGATTATTGAGAGTGACACCGATCATAGATATTATGATTGGTTAAATTGTGAAGCTATTCAAAATAAATTTCTTATCGATTGTCCATTGAGAAGAAACGTGACGAAAGCATTTAATCAGGATTAGAGACATGATGAAATTTCAGATTTCTTATATCGACATTTAGATATCAATTCCTAGACAAAATGCCTAAAATGTTATATGAACAAAAATATTTCATAATGCCTATGCTTCCAAAAGATTCCGAATTAAAAATATATTTACTGGTGATGAAAAGAGAAATTCAATTTCTTGCCTATCTGACTTCTTGCCAAATCCCGTGCTCTTCTGAGATTCGTGACGAGATTTGATGAGTCAAAAGAGTAAATCTGATACCATGAAAAATAATGGCAGACATATTTTTAGAATATATTTTTGTCTTCATGAAGAATTCGACTAAATGTTATTTAAATGTTGTTTTATGCGGTCAGATTTTTCACGCCAGTTTTTTTCCCAAATTTTTGTCGAGATGAATTGAGAAATCATTATATTTAAAAGGTGAGAAGTCAAACTTAAAAACAATTTATATATCACATTTCTATATTGCATATATCAGACTTCTTTTTATTTAAATGATTTAAACATTTAATGAAAATTTACTAATTAACATTGTTAATTTAAAAAGGGTGATGATTTCATAGTGGCTTTGAGAAAAATACCTAATGGATCTTCTGTTATGTACCGTGTCCCTTCAGTACATGAGCGATTAGGCCTATCCACATTTTCCTGTTTTTGTATCTTTTGACAATTTTTCTCTTTTTGTTGTCTTTCCTAAACTGCCGTCCACTTACTGAAGCTCACTGGGCAGGTTAGACGTTGTTTTACCCTCTCCCTATTGTCTTCAATCTGTCCTGTGAGTATCAAAATTTCCAAGCCGCTTTTCCTCATTATGTGCCCCAGAAATTTCCTGATGTTAAGTATAAGTGTCCTTTTTGTTTCTAGTTTCTCTAAAACTTTGTCGTTACTCACATTTTCAGTCCATGGTATTCTCAGCATCATTCTGTCTCTTCTTCATCTGTGAGGGAATTGTCCAGCATTCACAGTCATATAGAAGGATTGATATTGCGTAACAGCTCATTAATATTTTCTTCGTAGACAAAATTTAAGACGGATGACGCAACAGTCACAACACTCTGACTTAACGGTCTGTATAGGGGAGATATTAGGTTGGTGCAAAAATAATGTCGGTTTTTGACGTTAAAAATTACGTAAAAAAACCGACATTATTTTTGCACCAACCTAATAAAAAAAAAGTCACTTTGTTAAAAGAATTCAGGCAAAGCATCAAGAAATATACAGAAAGCGGACACCAACGCAATTAAAGATTTTCACGATGTCCTACAGACAATCTGGGAAGAGGAGAGGATGTCGGTTGACTTTGACGATACTCTGATTGTCCCTCTAGACAAGAAAAAGGGAAACTACAAGTTTATTGCACTCCTTTCTAGCACTGGAAAAGATCTCAGCACGAGTGATGGTCAAGAGACTCGTCACTACCTCTGAGCAATTTAGAGGCGCAATGTGACTTCAGACCAGGTAGAAGCTTTTTAGATATGAACCTTGCCATAAGGCAACTACAATAACAAAAACATAAACAAAACATACCTCTCTACTCTGTATTGATCGCATTGACAAAAGCCTTTGACGCTATCGATAGGAAGGCTCTTCGACCTGTCCTTAAACGCATCGGATGCACACAGACACCTGTATTTTATCATGTAGGTGTTTCATGACAAACTAGGGGGAAAAAACTACTATGGCACGTTTATTTAAGTTATGCTCCATTGGCATTAAGCCGGAAATATATATATTATACGAGACTGGTTGCTGAAAAGTCGGAGCAAAATAAAGACAACACGACACGTGGTAAACTCAACAACGTATTTTATCTAAACTGCATCCTGGATCCGTTTTAATCCCAACATTCTCTAGGATGACCGGAAGTGCTTACAATCATCATAATAATCACCATTACTGAGGTTGTTATAACAGTTTAAATATTGTTCTTATTTATGGAATCATATATATCTAGGAGGGAGGGGGAAGCGAAATAAAAACAAACCTCATTTATAATTATACATCGAGAGAAAATGCAGAGAAACATAAATTTAAACTTAGAATAGAAAATTCTAGATTCAGAATGGATCACTGATAACCAGAAATCTAAAGTCGGAAAACTTCGTTATTGAATATGTATTATAGATTTCAGTAAGGTTGAAGAATGCATCAACCGAAACGTGGATACAAAAACAAAACAAAAACAAAGTGAATATTAATCCGAATATCACTTATATCGATGACAAGGATTCATTGTGGAATTTCGAATGCATGTTGATTTAGCTACGAAAACCAGCGAGGAATGTTTACGTCAGCTAGGCTTTACAGCTATAATCTGCATTATGTCCTTTGGCGTGCTATTGATCTTAAAATCGCGCTAAACGCTGCAGTATCTGACTTATAAATAAATACTAAGTGGTTAATCAGAGAGAAGAAATATCGATTACTGCGGACGACACACGCGGTTTGGTTAAAAATGAAGACGGGATGCGGGATTTTGATATAAAAAGAAAAAAACGTCCCGAAAGAAAGAAGGTGAGAAACTGAAAAGAAGAAGAAGAAGAAGAAGAAGAAGAAGAAGAAGAAATGATTAATATTTAAAAAATCAAACAAATAAAAAATGTAAAAAAAAAAGGGAAAGAGAAAAATTCAATAACATAAGGAAAAGCAAACAAGACGAAGGAAAGGTAATCATAATTTTAAAAAGAATGAAGGCAGGCAAACTCTTTGAAAAAATGAAATTTCAGGTGTTAGGTCGCTTACCTCGCAACCCATTAAAAGTATGTTTTCTTATCAAAATGCGACTTTGTGTCAAAGTGGGGTTAATCGAAACTTGGTTGTTTGAAGGCCATCATCATCATTGCCAGTTTAGTGAATGCAATTTGCAACTTCACTCACGGATATTGGTTAGTCGAGTGAGTTCAATCCTTTCAAACAAACCCCGTTATTTCGTTCTGTACCAAATTAAGTTTAGTATATCTAATTTTACTCTGAGTGAATATGTATGCGTGTGTGTGTGTGTGTGTGTGTGTGTGTGTGTGTGTGTGTGTGTGTGCGGGAGAGAGAGAGAGAGAGAGAGAGAGAAGAGAGAGCGAGCGCTGATGTTTATATTTGGAAACTTTTTTTTTTGTTTACGTTTGCAAACGTAAAGTTCTTTGTATGTATGGAGTTTAGTCTACTATTGATCATGTATATATAATCGTATCAATAAAACTTGTAGATATGTGCGTTTATGTGTAGATATGTGCGTATGTATGTAGATATGTGCGTATGTATGTAGAGGGATAACAGTGGCAAGTTGTGTTTTTCTCTTTAATGTTTTCATGACATCGTTTCCGTGCGTAAATATCTTGATCAACTTTTCAAACTTTTTCGGATTTCTTTCGTTTTTCCATTATTTTTTTCTTTTTCGCTTTAGTTCTTGAATTTCTTGGACTTTTTTTTATCTTCATGGATAGAAAAACATATTTATTTTCTTCCTCTTTTCCCTGTATTCTTTCTTTCTTTATTCGGTTTTAGTTTCAATTTGGGCTTTTCTTTTTATTTATTTAGCACTTTATTTCTTTAGCTCTTTTTCTTTCTTTCTTTCTTTCTTTCTTTCTTTCTTTCTTTATTTATTTATTTATTTCACCTTTGATCTATTTCTTTCTTTACCATACACCTCTTTGTATTTTCTTTTCTATCGACTTCTTATTCTTTCAGTTTTTTCTTTTCCTCTCAAACTATTTCTTTCTTTAACATTAATCACTTTCTTTCTTGCTCTTCTTTATTTTTTCTTTCTTGCTCTTCTTTATTCTTTGTTTGTTTGTTTGTTTGTTTCTTTCTTTCTTATATTAATTCCTTTTATTTTTAAACCGCTTCTTCATACCTCAGTTTTTTTACTCTTCCTTCCTTCCTTCCTTCCTTCCGTTCGTAGGTTCCTTTCTTGATTCCTACCACGATTCTTTCTTTCTTTCAATGATCACTTCCTTCATTCTCTTTTTCATCCTTCATATAATTTACATTGAATTTCTCTTCGTGTTTTTCAAATTGTTTAACTCTCCATTTTATCAATCCGCGAATGACTAAAATATTTTTAAAAATATCTTATGGCTTTCTTTGTTCAATTTCAATTTTATATCAAATTGCAATCTTTTTTAACGTTTGCAACCCTAAAAAATATCACCCATTTACCTTTTATTGCAAACTTGATTGACAATGAATTTTTGATACAAGTTTCGTGCCTCAGCCACTGAAGGTCCTTCGTTGGACGTAAAGCTTCCCATGATTCATGCCGATGAATAAGCCATTACACAACGACGTTGACCCAAAGCAGGGGTTAGTCAAGGTGGACATGACATGCTTGTGTGGTCATGTCTTTTGTCGGGATTCCTGAACGCCAAGGACATTTGCATGTAAATTAATGTAAAAGACCCGCGACTGAAATTTGAACTCAGATCTCCAATTTCACATTCTGAGACCTTATTCATCATACCACCCACACTTGGCATATCCAAGCTGACATC
Source organism: Acanthosepion lycidas (assembly GCA_963932145.1). NCBI lineage: Eukaryota > Metazoa > Mollusca > Cephalopoda > Sepiida > Sepiidae > Acanthosepion > Acanthosepion lycidas. Next base: position 147,753,678 of record OZ010573.1, read on the forward strand.
ACTTAGCATTCTCAAACGGTCACCCATCTAGATTCTCATCACGTTCAACTTCGGTGCTCTAACGAGAACCAGTTTCAATGTGATAAGACCTTACGCCAGATATGAGTTTAATTTGATTAAAAGCTGTGCGATGTTTTATTTGAAGAAAGGAAGTTTTAAAAAAAGTGATTTTTTAGAGCATTTCACTCCAAGCAAGGCGGGGGTATAACTATCACGCAAGCGGTTAAATAGAGTAGAAGTAAGAGAAAAGAGGAGGATCAGGATTGAAGAAAGGATTAAGAAGAAGAACGGGATCAAGGTGAAGGCATCAGAAGATGTCGATTGACATTACATTTAAATTTTTGAAGATTATAGTTATCAGTGAAAAAGTAAGATGGAGGGAGGTCAGCTGTCGGGAAGTGTGTGAGAAGAAGCTGTTGCAGTAGAAGAAGAGGTTACATTTAATTGTTTCGACGATAAAAGCCTGAGACCGAGATGCCAACCTAGCAACACGCTTAAATTCATGCAGTCGGGGTACCAGTTCGTCAGATCAGTTGCCATGAAAATATTTATAGAAAAGACAGCGGGAAACCATCGCACATCTGTGTGACTGGAGGCCAGGAGAGGACCGATAACATTGCACATACATCTTGTCGAGAACCTCGTGATGAACAGCGGTGGCACTAGACTATATAAGGCGACAGTATCCAATGCATGGACGAATGGTAGATTTGTAGATGTGAAGGATGAACTCAGACGACAAAAACCTTCTGGCGCTACACAGAGAACAAGCTTTTCTTACGGTAGATGTAGCTATTGATTCAATGTAGTTGTTCCATCTCAGGTAAGTGGAAAACGTGTGACCAAGAAGTCGCAGTGAGATGATCTCGTGAAGCTGTGCATCTACCATGCAGATAGCAGGCAGGGAGGTTCCTCTATGGCGGATAAAGGAGAGCAATTTTGTTTTGGAGGCATTAAAATTTACAAGGCATTTTCTGTCCCAGTCAATTACAGATTGGCGGTCTTTTTCGAATCCAACGGCCAGGTTAACTTTGACAGAAATGCCGGATTTACTATTTCGACAGGAGTAAATAGTAATGTCGTCTGCGTAGTTGCCTACATGAGAACTGATGACATCAGGAAGATCGTTGATGAAGATCAGAAATAGTGTAGGACCCATGGTAGAGCCTTGGGGAACACCAGCGTTTGTATGAAAGGAATTGGAAGAGAACCCGTACAAGAAGACCTTCATTTCCCGGTTTGACAGGAATTATTGGATTAATTCAAATAATCGTCCTGTATCCCTGAAGCGTACGTAGAAGGCCGGCATGCCAAACCCTGTCAAACCACTTTGAGATATCTAGAGACACATCTCGAGCATCGCCGTTATTATCAAGAGCGTGCTATACAAATTCCGTTATGGCCGTAGGCATATCAGCAGTAGACCGGGCAAATCAGAATCATATTGTTTGTCAGAAAGTAGATCATGGGATGTAAGGTGCTTAATCCCCTCGGCATTGATTAAAGCCTCGAAGGCTTTACCGAAGTGTGGTAGGAGACTGATAGGATGGTAGTTAGATTGGTGAGAAGATGTCAGAAGAGTCCCCAGAGGAGGACTTTCAACAGGCTGGAAAGTAAGAATAGGAGAGGCAATAGTTGTATAGTTTGGAGAGAACTGGATCCAACTCAGGAGTACATTTCTTTAGTACTAGGGGTGGTTTCCTGTTACCACCACCTGCTTTATGCAATAAGCCAAGAATTACTTATGTTAAATTGTAAATCTTCGTTTTTTAAATGAATATCGAATTTAGCAATTTTCAGGGAAAACAGAACATGAAAAGAAGCGCCTTCACCCTAACACCCTAACACGCTTAGTAACGCAATGTGAGACAGAGTAATTCATATTCTGTCGTATGGATTAAACTCCCTTTGAGACTACAGCAACAGGTCTCCAATGATCGCGTCAACTTAATTCTCTTCAGTCAAGCAATGCCATGTCCCAAAATAAAATAACCTTTCAACTTGCGAAGACGTTCAGTATGTCAAACCCTGTCACATGCTTTCAAGAGATCTAAAGCAACAGCTCGACCTTCACCATTCTTATCTAATGTTTGGGAGACTCTTTCAGCAATAATCGTTTATACATGAAATCTTAACCAAGACAAGCGAAAGTTATATTGCTTATTTAACCTTGCGAAGTAAGATGCTTAACCAAATCAGAGTTGATTAGAGACTCTAGTACTTTGCCAGAAAGAGGTAGGAGACGAATTGGTCGATAGTTAAAAGGATGAGTGAGTTCGTCTGAGTTCTTAAAGACTGGATCTATAGAAGATGATTTACAAGAAGCAGAAAAGCAAGAAGCATTTATTTTAGAGTATAGAGAGAACAGGAGTCAGTTTAGTACTATGCCTTTCTATGAATCTTGTTTAGAGTTGATATACAGAAAATGAAATGATACATAGCCTGTACACTGATCAAATCGCATTAATGACATTAATATCTACGATGAAAATCGCTATTTACTTATCTTTGTTTTGTTTACCACTAGTCCAATATAAGAGGAATTGTGAGAGAGTAATTTATTGTACTTTACTAATCTTGTAAATGATTGTAAATCTGCATCCAGAATTATGATTTTTACCTGGATTCAAATACTGATTTCAACTATTGGGGAATAAGTTGCAATTGTAACCACGAGGTGGAGAAAAAAATATGAAAACTTGATTACTTAGCCTGATTTACTGGAATGCTTCATTTCGTATATTCTGTTAAATTTGATTTAATAAGATTATTCATTGTTTAAATGAAGATCAAAATATTTTTTATATTAAGTGACATCAATAAAGAAATCGCTGAACGTATTCTATTTCAGTTTTCGTTGTTAATGGTTACCACGTAGCGTCGCAATCGTTCTGCTGTGCTTTCATCACGAGATATTCTCTTGTAACATTATTCGTTGTTAATTGTGATAGTTTTGTTTTGAATGCTTGGAATCAGAAAGCGGTGAGTCGATTCGAATTCCAGTTGGTTCCGTTACATTCACTTACGCGCAAATACCCTTTGTAAAGGTATGAATCCGTCGCTTCTACCTCAGCTATGGATTAAATAGTAGGGCTTCAAATAATCATTGTTATCTCCCCACCAAAAATGTTAATGCAATATTCACAGACAAAGAAAAAAAAAAAAAAGAATTATTCTTACAACCTAAAATATATTTCGGCTTTAAATAACCCAGAGCCCGTAAAACGGAGATCACTCAATTAATTATTGAAAAATGCGAAATTTCATGACTTCTTGAGAAAAATAACGGAGTGATCTCCCCTTGTTTTCTCTAATATTTTGAATTCAGAGTTTTCCTTCTCCTAGACTGGATGCTACTCAAGGCTAGAGTTCGCAATTTACCCTGTTATTTACTGGGAGGAGGGGAGATAGTTTCATGCCTTTCCCAAGGGGATTAGTGCGGAATAAACTCGACAGAGTTTAGCTGAAATTTGTTTACTGATTCTACTTTCCGCTCCGTTTGGTGTAACACTCTACCAAAACATTGTGGTAACAAAGTTTATATTCTACGAAGCTGTGTTATCTCGTTAGAGAATTGCTAATGGTTGCTATCGGAACAATATGAATTCGCTTTCGATCTGAAGGTTTATTGCACTTGCTTGTTGTATTTTGAGTTTTTGCTTTAAATGGTTTACATAGTTGCTCGCTGGCCTGCAATTTTATACTAAACTAAATGGTACGGCGCCATTATTGCTATATATTCTAATTTGAGATTCGCAGGTTTTCGGTAGAAATACGAGTCACTCAGAAAGGGAATTACAAATGACTGTTGTCAGAATAAGTTGATTCCCGTAACGATATTATCAGCAGCTCTCTTGACAAATATAAAAGCCCCAAGCCGTGTAGATCTTAGCTTGTCTTCATTTGAGAAGAATGCTTAAACAGAATAAGACATTTACAAGATGATTTGTTTACATTGTCCAGTATAATCTGTAGAGAGGAAATCAAATGTACCGTTCATTAGTGTTAATTGCAAATGCTAAAACCTACTGTAGAGAATTAGGACCAATAAGTTCGTAGCCGAAACTAAATTCTGATACGGATTTTTCACTGGATAATGTTCGATCCCTAGGACAATTCTCACTATTGATTTATGTGTTTTTTTCTTAATATGTGGGTGAGGTCGTTTGTATGTGTGTGCGTGTGTGTGTATGTGTGTAAAGTCTGCATTATTAATAAATGTTTATGATTGACAGTCTAATAGGTAAGTAAGGAAATGATCAGTTACTCTCTCTTTCTCTCTCTCTCTCTCCTACATATATGCGGCACATAAACATACAAAACAAAACACACACATACACATACACACACATACGCACACACACATTCACACACATACACACGCGCGCACACACACACACGCACATATATATATTGTTTAGGATATCTTACGGATATAGACAGTGGGGATATATGAATCAAAACTGAACAATGTCTGTCCATTTCATGCTGAAGATCATGCTGAAGCCTTTATCTATTTATATACCTATCATTCTCTCTGTCTCTATCTCTGTCTGTCTATCTGTCTGTATCTGTCTCTTTCTCAATTATCTCTCTCTCTCACTCTGTCTGTCTCTCTCTCTCTCTATATATATGTATGTATGTTGGGTAGTACATGTAGAGAAAACAAACAAGCAATAAGTACCTACGTATGTAACCATGCATATATATAGATATAGATATAAAATATCCAAAACAGTGACCTTTCTGGAAACACCATTTCTACCAAAATGGTTTCGTCAAGCAGTAAGAACTTATTTTCTAGGAACCATGGTTGAAGAAACGTTATTATTTCGTTTCTATTTTCATTGTATCCCAAAAATTATTTATTATATATATATATATATATATATATATATATATATATATATATATATATATATATATATATATATATATATATATATATATAGGGTGCCAGTGGTTTATCAAGGCTTTACATTTAAGAACGTTCATGAATGTGGTTGGAAGGTCGGTCAAGGCATAATTCAAGGTTTAACAAAAAGTAAATTAAATCTTCAATATTTTTTTTTAATAAAGCCTTGATAAATCAATGACATCAATCGCCTCTCTATATAAACATGTGCAGCATAATAAATATTGCATTGCCTTGAAAGTCTCTAAGTATAGTTTTTCCATTTGTTTTTTTTATTCATTTTGGCTCTTCTGCAGATACATTCCATATATTTACACATACACACCCCCACATACACACACGTACACACACACATACATATATATATACATACATATATTATTGATTATTGATACGGGAAGAAAGATGTTGCCGTTTATCGGTTTACAGTGACGGATACAAAAACTATTGTCAATATATGGATTGAGTGACACATTAATATTCAGATACGAATTGACTAGATATATGCATATATATATATATATATATATATATATATATATATATATATATATATATATATATATATATATATGTATACAGAGAGAGAGAGAGAGAGAGAGAGAGAGAGAAATAAAAAAAACTCCCCCTAAGAATCAGAAATAGAGAGAAACAATTATGCGGAAAATAATAGCAATAAATATATATATATATATATATATATGTATGTATGTATGTATGTATGTATGTATGTATGCATATGTAGAAAGAGACAGTGAGTTAGCGAGCGTGAAAGAAAGAGACAGTAAATACTAGACAGAGAAAAGATTTTGGCCAACCGATATCTCCGCAATAGTCTGACAAATCATGATATTTATTTCTCTCCATATGGTGCAGGTAAAAGTCTATTATTTACTGAAAATCTCGATTTCAACCTATCTGTCTCTGAACAAAGAAACATTAGATTTGCCAAATTGTCTGGCTTATTGTTCACATAGATACAACTTCTACCAATTTGTTCGGCGTTTTTACTTATATTTACAAACGGATTTGCCTAAAATAGTACAATAAATTCTTATTTATAACGTGTTTCCTCAGCCTTTACAACATTCTTCATTGAAAAGAAAATACAGAAAAATCTATTAGAGGATTTTCATTATGATTTCGTTTTCTCACAAAAATAAACTAACATGACTTTTCGTGATTTCTAAACGGTATTCGCTTTCGACAAACAGCAGATAGCAAAAGATATGAATTGAACTAATCGAGTCGAGAAGATCAGATTAAAGGGAAAAGAGAGAGGGGGGTAAGGGAAAAAAGATACGGAGAGAAATTGGGTAATGGGGAGAGAGAGAGAGAGAGAGAGAGAGAGAGAAAGAGAGAGAGAGAGGAGAATCTTTGTTGAATCTATGACCATTAATCAGATGAGAGTAAATAATAAGTTATTATTTTAAAAAATCTGTAAATAATATTTCGCTTTTCATATTAAAATATCCGAATTATTTTGCGTTTTGTTTCTAAATAAAATACAAAATATTTGCCATAGAATTTCCACTTTAATTTTATAAAGAATTGTATTCACGTTCACTTACGAAAACGGAAACAGCTACCTGTTGGATTCCTGCTTGAGGATAGCTGACTTTATTTTGCACTATTGCCTTTTGCACCTCCTTGAAATCTATTCCATATAATGGTTCAAGAAGAATGAGTGCACGCGTATATATGTATTGGGCAGGGCACCTCGACGTGGTGTAATGGTTAGAAAGCTGGTCTTGCTAGATCCGTTACAACTGAGTAGTGAGTTCGGTCCTCACTGGGTGCCCCATACTTTCGGCCTTGTGTCGCATCTAAGCTGCGCTTAGAAAATCACTATATGAGAAGAAACGCTGAAGATATAGGGACGCGTCTAGATGCACAGATGAGCCGATTTAATACGGCTTCCTAACGCCATTGTCTTTGTTTTTATTGCGATTGTTTTTAAATACCCAACACTGTGACAAGAAAGGTCAAAGGTCGAAAGAAACTGGACACAAATTTATCACGGAAAATTATACTATCTATCTATCTATCTATATATACATACACTCCTACATACTCTCCTCCCATATATATATATATATATATATATATATATATAAGTGAACATAGAAGTCAACACTTAAAGGCGACAAAGTCTGTCTATATTTCTGAGATGAGGTATTATGTACATTATTTACATTATTCGGACTATTGTCCTCATCTTTGTCGCCATATTTATCACGTTTCGGCCGTTGTACGCTCCGGCCATCTTCAGGTGGTTGGAATGTCGAACTGAACTCTCACTGGGGTAGACTGTTCTAGTTCCACGTGCCATGTTTGATGGATGTCAGTTATCTCCTGTTAATTATCCCTCTGAAAGTTCTCCACTGCCTTAACCGGGTATTGAACTCACACTCTTTGGGTCCTGTCACTGGATCTAACCAACGTCTTTATCCACTGTGCCATGAGGACATCTGGGTATGAATTTCTGGGTATTATAAACCTAATGTCTTCAGCAATCATTTTTACCAGTGCTCATATTGCAATTTTGCTGTTATCATTGCATGTTTAAAAGCGACAGTCTGTTTCATGCTAGACGCAATCTTCAGGCCACGACGATTGCATCTAGTATGAAACAGACTGTCGCCTCTAAGTGTTGACTTTTATGTTCACTTTTATATTTACAAACGCTTTATCGATATAGAGAACTTTATCCAATAAATATAGCACATGTCATTATTACAGGCTATAAGATGAATTCCTGCTTCCTATTTTAGGCTGTCTTTTATTGTTGTAGAAGTAAATACATTTTACATTCAAATTAAGTAAATTCATATCAATGGTAGTTGTGATAGACTTGGTAGGTAGTATCATCGTTCTACTTTTATTAAGTTTCTCTATATCGTCCATTCTTTTATTTTTTATATAAATTTGAAAACTTTTCCAGATTCTGAAGATATATTTCTCTATACATAAGGGAATAAATAGAGGGACATTTAAAGAAAACAAATGAGCAACATATATCTATGTACGTAACCACAGATATACATATATTATTGCTTCATTTTGATACTTGTAATCCACGACTGTCATCTGATATTTAGAGAAAAGACGGTTATCACTGAGTAACTCACATTGTCCTCCAAGACAACCTTTGAACAGTCGCATGATACTGAAAGAGGAGAAGCACAATCAGGTCCTAGTATTGCCATCAGAGGTATTGTAAAGTATGACACCCCAACGGCATCGAAGAGATGGGAGCGAAAAAACAACAGCAGTATTAATGAAGTAAAAAGCAGACAGGCGTGATTCGGTGTAATAGAACTCCTCAATTATTAAATGATTCGCTTGTAAGATCTCTGGAAAATACAATTGGAAAAAGGTAAACAATGAAGTCGGGCATTTTTTTGGTGGGATCTTGTTATTCGAGAAATATTTCTGGATCTTTTCATGAGTGTAAAGTTACTACAAATAAAAAAAAAGATTGTAGATGAAAGCGTTGCATTGGTTACTTTTCTTTACCACTTACAAAAGAAATTACACTTATAAAAGACAACAAAGGATGAAAATATTGCATTCTTTGATATATTCTTTGTGATAGCAGGAAGTCATTTATTTTAAAATACAAGTAGGTGAGGGGCTGAGAAACGGTAATTGTAAAGAGAGAAATGTTTTTTCCGTTATGTGAGTGTGTATGCGTGTGTGTATGTGAAAGAGATATAAGAAGAGTGTGATTCTGTGACATTTACAGTTGCTTTCAGAGATTGGACCAAACTTTCACTTGGGCTCTTTACGTTCAAATATATACAGCTGGATTTGAATGACTGCAATCAAAACGTTTTCGTTGCCTAATCGGTAATACAGCTGTCCCACTAAATGATGGTAAAATTTAAATGATGCGAAATTCTTAAATTACGATCCGTGTAACTAACTGATAAATGTAAACTGACAGGCTGAAAGTTGTGATAAAAGCTACTAAAATTCAGATGAAAGAAAGAGCCGAAATATTAAAAAAAAATAATAGACAGCTCCCTTTAGATGTGTCAGTTTTAAGTAACTGGCCATCATTTATCTGGTGCTTTCTCGGTTAACACCCAAATAAGTTAACACACCGAAAAGAGATTTCAAACAAAGAAACGAATGCAAGGAAATTAGTTATTGACTTGCTATAAATTCAGACGCACTGAAAAAAAGGTCAAGATTATAAGTATGCAATTGTTTTTTTTTTACTTGGCTGTTTTCAGATTCCTATGTACAAAGGTCATCTATTGAATACGTATTCAGTAAGTAGTCTAGCAGAAAAATGAGTAGAAAAAGGAATGGTGAGCGAGGCAATTCAAAGAGAAGTGGAAATCCTGTCAGGATTCACTATTGGCGGCCACAATCTTAACAACATATGATACGCAGATGACAGAGTCCTGATAGCAGACACGAAAAAGAAATTACAAAACCTCCCACAGAAGGTAGCAAAGGAGAGCGAGAGAAGAAGGGACTAAGCATAAACTACAAGAAGACAGAATCCATGGTCATCAGCAGAAAGATGAGCCCGAAATACGATTTACAGGTCACTGACACTAAAACCAAGCGAAAATTTAAATATCTGGGAAGTAAGTGCGACGCTAGGATCCGAAGATGTATTTGGATGGCCAAAGGCGCATTCCAAAAGCTAGGCAGAGTATTACGAGAGGAAGATTTCGTTGGTAACGCAAAAAAGAGTACTGAACTGCTACGTGACATCTGTCCTCCTTTACGGCAGTGAATGTTGGACGGTTTCCTCAAAGATGAAGAGACTCGAGGCAACGAAGGTATAGTTCTACAGAAGGATACTGAGGATGCCATGAACCGTACATATGAGCAACGATAGGGTTTTGGAGAGGATGAAAACAAGGAGGAAACTTATACTTAACTTAGCAGCTGAAATTTCTCGGACACGTAATGAGAAAGTACAGCTTGGAAAATCTGATACTCACAGGGCGGATAGAGGAACAAGAAGTAACGCGTGACATTCTTAGCGGGCATAAGCAAGTGGATGGCAGAAAAGGTTCTGGGAAGAAGTATCAAAAAGACAAAACTCATTGAGAAGGAAGTGGATAGCTATGATCGTGAAGGGATACAAAATATAAAAGAAGAAGAATAACCGCCCCTCCGTACTATTAAGATAGTTACTTGCCGCAGTCAGAGAAAATTCAAACTTCCACTACCTCCTTACCCTAAATGAAAGCCTGATTTATGTTTATATAACTATTAATTAATTAATTTGTCTACCATTTTTATTTATTTATTTTTCTCTTAAGAGAGTCAGCCCTGGTTTACCACTGAATGCGCTGCAGCCATAGCTCACCGGAACCACTACTCCAAAACCTATTGCAAGGAGCGGTGTAGTCTGGCGCCCTTACTACTTTCGAAATCGCCCACAATCGATGGAAGAGAGTTTTGGAAAACACAAAGTGCAGCTACGCGCGTGCTGCCCAAACCAATGTTGAAAGGAAACAAATTGGATTTCACTAATTCTGGAAGATCACCAACCAAATTATGAACAGAAGCAAAGCGGTTGTTCCCACTGTGATAAATGGCACCGAGGTCATTCATTCGTCGACAGACAAGGCTAAGCTTTTGGTATCGATGTTTGTCTCAAACTCAACGGTAGATGACAAAGGACATCCCCTCCCTAACTTCCCACGTCTTACTGAGCACAATCTCAATAATATGCTCATTTCAGTAAGAGAAGCCTCGACCCCAAAAAGCCACTGGCTCAGACAAAATTCTAGTGATCATCCTTAAGAATATCAGCCTGAAATTATTCACGATCCTAGCAAAGTTATTTAACCACTGCTTGAAGGAGAAATCTTCCCCAATCCTGTGCAAGGTGATAAGCGTATGCCAGGTCTTCAACAACGCTGGCAACTGATCCTCCCCCTTCAATTATAGACTCATCAGTAAGCTTTTTGAGGCCCTAATCAACAAGAAGGTTGTCGAACATCGAGATAGGAACAACCTCTTATGCAACCAGCAGTATGAGTTTCGATCAGCTCGATCTACTGCTGACGTCCTATAATTACACACAGAATTAGTGAGGCCCTTGACGGCAGACACCGTAAGGACCATAGTATTAAATGTCTTGAAGGCATTCGGTAAGGTGTGACACAAAGGTTTGCCACACAAGCACTCTAGCTATGGTATGACTAGAAGGGTTTTCTCTATTATAAAATTCTTTGTAATAGATATACCCCGGAAGGTTAGTCCTCCAAGGCCCTAGTATTCAACTCAGACGTCCATCAGGGGTCACTTCTCGGAATAACCCTCTTTCTGATGTACATAAATAATCTACCTAAGTTCATTTGTCAATATCTATGTCGATGATACAAGGATATAGCTCTAAAACGCTTGACGATCAAAGATTGGCAGCTAACCTATCTTCCGATTCAACACTAACTTCGGGGTGGGAAAAATGGCTTGGTTACTTTCAAGGCCTCTAAAACAAAACAGCTTACATTCCATGACCGCCGATCAGACCCTGAACTACTGCCAGTTACGATGAACAGATGTCCCCTCAAGGAGTCCCCGTGTCTTGAGATGATATTGGGCCTTAAACTTACACCTGACCTCAAGTGGATTTCCTATATACAATTCATCGCTAAAGATGCAGGTAAAATAATCGGCTCTCTGTACCACCCCAGTAAGTATCTGATTCCCCCCTGCTCTCCTCTATTTTTATAAGAGCCAGATCGGGCCGAAAATGGAGTACTGTTGCCATGTTTGGGAAGGAGCTACCAGGCCTCACTTTCCAGTCTTGATAGAATTCAAAAGTATCTCCAAGTCCCTGTGTATGAAGAATTATTTTTACATCCTCCGACCCCTTCTCTCTCTCTCTCACACACACACACACACACACAAGCAAGATGTGGCGATGTTCTCATTGCTCTATCGCTTATACCATGGAAAGTGCTCGGATGAACTACATTTCTTGGCAAGGATCCGCCATACCACTTACATAGTAGTAAACCACCCACATTCCCTCCATATTCCATCGGCGAGAAGTAATTCCCACTCAAACAGTGCGAACCACTACCCTGTGGAACCGACTATCAAGAGGATGTTTCCCCGGCCACTGTTCAAGTCTAGAATTAACCGTTATCTTCCCTTCCTATTTATATAAACTATCCCTTAACATAACCCTCTACCATGAGTGGCCACCGGGCCTTGTACAGGGTGAACTTTACTGTAAAAACAAAAACAAATATATATATATATATATATATATATATATATATAAGGAACATTAGTATCCTCTCAAAAGAGAAAACATGTCTGCATTAATAATTAGCAGCGTCCGTTGGAAGTAAAGTATTTAACCCACGAAGCAAATATCGAAGGATGTTATATAGCTTCCTATAACGCAAGGTTAAGGAGCAAACAAGGCAAATAGGAGAGTAAGGAGACTGTAACAATCAAAGATTAGTTGCTTGCTTTGAAAAAGAAGAATTAAAATCCTGTTTTATCTTGTCCTGTGCTCGGATTTGGACAGTAATTCCTGGGACTCGTACGAAATATTCAGCTAAAAAAAAACAAGTTAAATCAGTATTTTTATAGGCTTGAAATTAACTTGAATTTAAAATGAATGATCAATGACAGCCATTACCAGTGCTACATTTAAATTGCAAACTTAAGTTGAAGTCTTGTTTTTTATAAACTGTCATAGGAAATGTGACGATGTATTTGTTAAAGTTCGTCATTCTAGACATAAAAACATACAAATGGCGCACAGCAAGAAACGATCTTTCAGTTAATGTTTCATGGCATCGGTACGCCAAGCCGTAACATTGGATGCCGCCAGAAAGGTAAATAGGCGTGAAAGAAAGTCTGAAAACTTGTCAAATAAATTAAGTAGAAAGAGAAAATACGTAATTTTTCGGAATAGAACCAAAATAAACTGACGGGTAAAAAAAGCGGGTTTGTGTTTCTAATAAGTAATTTGGCTGATGTAAAAATAAAGACTAGATAAACGAGGCTGAATTCAGGCATGATCATCGGGTGGCCTGACGAGTAAAGTAAGTGATCAACTCGTTACTGTAGGGAATTACAAATGAAAATAAAGAAACTAACGTTGATTTTATCTCCTAACATGAGGTACCCACTAATACCTCAGGAAATGCGTCCACAGATGAAAACTCATTTTTTCATTTAGTCATATGACAGTCGCTTTAAATATATAATGAGCTAAAAGGAATTCATTTGAATTCATAAATATTATGTAATTCTTGATACATTAAGGTTAAGACGGAGAATCGTTGACGCAGAGAAATAGCAGGTGAATTTCTTCAGGTGTATTGTCATCTAACAAAGCTACAGTATAGCAATGGGATAGTGATAAGCTAGATGTAATATAAACATGTCTTAAACTGACTTGTAGTGAGATAGAATCCAGAAACGCAGCAGTGAAAGAAAGTGAGAGGATTACTTTCAATACCTCATTCTCCTCCGTAAATAAATTGCCCAGAACTTGATTAGAAAAAGTGTAATTGTTCTATATTGAAGTTTTAATACTGAAAAACTTGGCTAAATTTAGAGGATATATATTTATGGAGAAAACAATAAACAAAATACAAAACAAACAGTATTATGAAATGGTCTGATTTCTATGACAAAAAAAGTTTAAATGATTAAGTATGTATAAATATTCTCCAGTATTTTTTCTTTTTATTATTAAAACTTCTTTCTACATTCCGTCTCGAGTTTCCAAAAAAAGTTTATTGATTGTTTGATTCATTTTATACGGCTTATCAACCCATTGCAGGTTATTTAAAGCCAGAAAATATTTTTAGATTGTAAGATTTTTTTGAGATAATAATCGTTTAGTGATAAAAATCTTACTAATTAATTTATAGTTGAGAATAGGTGGTTTCATATCTTTCCCTCGGGGTATTTGCACGTAAATGAATATAACGACCACAACGGGAATTGGAACTCGGCTCTCCGATTAATATTTCCGAGTCATTATCCATTACACCACCCGCACATCCTATCTTATAGCACCTGATATTCCAAAGTGGTCACCTATCTAGTTAGTGACCAGACTAGACGTTACTTAACTGCATTATTCTTACGAAAACAAGTGTTTCAACGTGGTGAGCGTAAACCCGAAAAATATTTTGCGCAAACCTATGACGACGCACTTTTTTTCACATTCAATACAATAGGCACCACTCCTTGGTGATTTTTACTAAAGTGATTTCAGGAATTATTATGTGACCCACACTTGTGACCGTCTGTCATATTAATCTCTGAGTTCAGGCAATTTACTTTAATATTACAAATACCTATTTAAACTTATATATCATAAGTATCCCGCTGTGTGTTAACAAACTGGTTTAGTTAAGCATTAATAGTAAGTGATATTCACACTAGGTGGCTTTTTTTTAAAAATTAAATGTTAAGTAGAACAAATAATTATGAGAGCGTCTTGCCTAAGTACAATGTCTAACGAGTTCGTCTAAGCAGCTGTAGTGATTAGGATCTTTCTTCGGTAATCTTTGGAACAAATTAAGCTCAGCTTACTAACTATAGATATATAGTGGTCGCCTATCTCTCTATATATATAGAGAGAGACCACATGGTAGCGTAATGGTAGCTGGCTAAACTTGCAGATCTTAATAGTGTTTCTTGTGCTAAGCTAAGTTTAGTAGATAACAAATATTAAAGACATGCATAGGCATTCAGAATTTTTGTAAGAGTCAGTCAGTCAGTTATGTGGTATGCGTGATACACGCTTAGGCGATCATATATATTTCGATACATGACTTACGAGGCAGATTTTTCCCACAGTAGGGTGCCTTTTTTTCTGCGGTCCAAGCCTATAGAACCCGGTCTGTCCTGTTATTTACACATAGCTGGAGGAAGAAGAATAGGATTAAAACCTTTCCTAAGCACGAAAGTGAATGTAATGGATTTGACTGGAAATCGAACTCGGCTCTCCGATTCCTCAGTTAGAACCACTATCCATCACTCCACCATGCCTTTGTAAGAGAATATTTCTATACAAATATTTTCTATAATAATTTGTTGTTTGAATCAAATTATTTTAATAAGCTCAGCCATACACCCTATACAAAAATGTAATCAATTTCCGGAAGACTACACCCATTTTTATAGGCTTCTCCAGTAAAATCTTGGCGCTATAGAATCTTCTTATTTGGATGCTTACAAATTCAGACATTTTTATCCTCGGATTATATTTTATGAAATTACCGTAACTCCCCATGTATAATACGTCTTCATCCATAAATACGCACCCCTAAAATTGTGCTGAAAGTTTGGGAAAATGCTTCTACTCATACATAATACGCACCCCTTGTTTGGTATCAAACACTCTAACTTCATTACAGCACTGTTTCCTACGCTTGAAAAAAAATGGTTTTAAACATAGAATAATATTATTCTAATTTAGTTTTATGATAATTCTTATTTTATTTTATGGCAATTTTTTAAAGAATTTTTGTAGCTGTGCATAATACACACCCCTGATTTTGCATATTATTTTTTAGAAGAAAAATGCGTATTATATATTAAGGTAAATTCATCTAAATTTACCTATGAATACTTCATGGTTCTTTTCGCAATTTAGTTAAAAAAATAGATATTTTAATAATGCAAAGAAAAAGTTATTTGCAGTGTTGACAGATTCTTTAGTTATAAATTTATATAAATAGAATTCATTTTTTAAAAAGTCACTAAAAGCAAGACTTTTTGTGAGAATCATTGTCTTAATTCACTCTTTTACCGTTTTGGTCAATCAATTTTATCAATTTAATTGTAATAATTCTCATTTATTTTTCGCCTATAGAAGTAACGTAAAATTGTGGCAAAATAATGTGGAAATGACTTTCCCATTTTTCTATGAGTTTGGAGTTGTACCTTATTAATTTTCATTGAATCACATGGATTTTTTCTAATCCAGGATCATCATGACTAAATCTTCAAGTAGTAATGTAATTTCCAACAGGTACACTTAGCCGTCATACTTTATGAATATGGGCGACATTACACAATACATGAATTTAATTCATTAGATATTTTGTCGAACTTTATATTCTCTTTTTCGTTTTTAACAGACATGCATGCGTAGTTCTTTGTTCAAACTTCAAATTTTCCCACGAGGATTTTTTTTATCAGCTGAAGACTTTATGTCGTTTTTTGTCTTTTTAATTCTCGATTATAGATTTATGAAGCACTGGTAGAATCGAAAATTTAATATTCAAGAAGAAATTGACAAGAAACAAACGGGAAAAAAACATCGAAGCAATATTCCATTGAACTTTTACCCTAAATTATAGGATGGAAAATCGCAAGAATTATTATTGCCATGACATACTCACTCAAGATGGACGCTAAATAAATATGGAAGTAAATCCTGACGAGAAATGTCGAAAGTAAACATATCAATGTATTTTCTAATATTGGAACAATTTTTAGATTTCATGAATAGTGTCTGCAACTTTGATATTTTTATTTGGTAAAGACAAAAATTTTCCGCCCGAATGTGTTCTTTGCTAAATCCAAATGAATTAGAGATTAACAGACACAAACAAAATGCCAAATCATAAGTAAATATGTTTCTTGCGATATAAGTATAATGTAACACCCCCACCAATTCCATCCACCGAAGAAATTAGCGAACTGTCAGACTCAGTTTAAAAACAGTTGCAAAAGAGAAAAATAAAGAAATGAGTAAGCCAGGCAGAGAGAGATTGATATAAACAATGATAGATAGATAGATAGATAGATAGATAGATGTATTATACATGTATTGTTGAATACAGATGTGCTCGTAGCATATTGGCTATTGGCATGGATAGTGGGATTTGAGTGCCAAATGTAAAATGCAGCCAATGATATTGCGTTTATTAGGTTGGTGCAAAAATAATGTCGGTTTTTGACGTTAAAAATACGTCAAAAACCGACATTATTTTTGCACCAACCTAATACATTCGCGCAAATACCTTTGGAAAAGTATGAATTCGCCTATTCTTCCTCCAGCTAGGGTTTAAAGTAAGGCAGACTGATTTCTATAGCCTTAGTTGGTATCAATTCTTGGAGAAAGAGAATTCTGAATTCAAAACCGGTTGGGTTTGAAGCTTGCTTATCCACCCTTGAAAAATAAACTACTTAGTACAAAAAGCCACAGTAGCACGATGAGGACCCTGATTTACAGCACCTATATACAATACAGTATTGTATATAGGTTCTTGAAGACAGGAACAATCGAAGAGGACTTCCAGGAGTCAGGAAAACATGATTCCTTGAGGCAGTAGTTATATAGTTTAGAGAGGACGGGCGCATGTTCAGGTGCGCATTTCTTCAAGACAATGGCTGGTATCCCATCTCCACCACTAGCCTTGTTGAGGTCTAAATTGAAGATAATGCCCAATACCAAAGACGGGGTTTTGTGTAACCCACTCAATAGGGCCTCAGTTCTAAGAGGGAAGTCGGATATGGGTACACCGGAAGAGTCGAGCGTTGAGTTGAATGAAAATTTCTATGCTTAGAAATAAATACATTATGGGAACCAGTAATAAGGATTGCCAGAGAAAAGCAATGATAACAACAAAAGTTGCAATATGAGCTCTGGTAAAAACATGAGGTGATAACAGCAAAAATTGAAATATGAGCACTGGTAAAAAATGGTAGCTGAAAACATTAGGTTTATAATTCCCAGAAATTCATACGTAGATGTCCTGTCCATGGCACAGTGGATAAAAGCGTTGTTTAGAACCAGTGACAGTAAGCCAAAGAGTATGAGTTCAATACCCGTTTAAGGCAGTGGAGAACTTTCAGAGGGAAATTAGCAGGCGATAACTAATGACTGACATCCATCAAACATGGCACGTGGAACTAGAACAGTCTACCCCAGTGAGCGAAATAAAGGGTTCAGTTCGAAATTCCAACCGCCTGAAGATGCCCGGAGCGTACGACGGCCGATACGTTGTGGTAAATATGGCGACAAAGATGAGGACAATAGTCCGAGTAATGTAAATACATCTTATTTTTAAATATTTTGTCTTTGGAAGATTTTATATTTTTTAACTTAACCTTATCTATATAATTTAAGTTTTTTTTTTAAAAAAAAATCCCTTTTTGTTCCTCTTATAGTTTTAAATTTACATTTCATTCTTCATATAAACCCAATTTAATGTCATAAGTTTAATATCCGGGCTTAATTTTATAAAACCTCTTCCCTTTAAGACAAATACCTTCCACCCTCGCCTGACCACAGTCTCGTGCCTTTCATCTGGCTGAGACATTGGAATGGATAAATTTTATATTAGTCTTTCGACGTTTTTTTTAATTTTATTTTTGTAGCATTTGTCACAGTTAAATTTCTAATTCTGACACGAATTCAGTCTATACACCGGGGTTGAATAAGACTGATGAAGTTTTCATCGGTTGAAGTGAGACTATACCTCATATGAGGTAATTTTGGATTTTATTGTATACTAATTATTTGCTCTGTAATAATAAATACATTGAGCTCTTTTTGTGGACCAGTTTTAATATTAATGTTTTTTATATATATTTAATATTAATTTCATATTAATTTCATATTATTAGAATCAACTTCGATGCCAACGAGATAGATAGATAGATAGATAGATAGATAGATAGAGAGAGAGAGAGAGAGAGAGAGAGAGAGAGAGAGAGAGAGAGATAGTATGTTTAAACCTCCAGAAAATTAGACAGTGAAATAGGATACCAGACAGACAGACGAAGAGAATGTGAATAGAAATCTACTTAATAAATATAAATAATGATTTTGAGATTGTTGAGTAGACACGAACAACGCCCATATTGTTGGATAGGAATCCAAAAACATTAAAATCGAAGATTCCTGCGCCAACTGGCGACCAGTTTTATTAACTTTGGATATGTTTCATAAAAGCTATCATTTCTTTTAAGTAGACACACAGACATGAAGTCTTTTTCCCTTTGACGGATGTGTGTTAGCGAATGACTGGGTGAAATAACGAGAAGTGATACAATACGGTATTTTCTGTCAGTTTTGCCAGATTATTTAGTGAATGGGATGCGAATGACACGTTAAAAATCATTTATTTAATAATTAACATTTAAGAATCTCAAAATTTAACAATCTTCCAAACAATCAAAAGTGTTGAAAAGAGTATTAGCTGATCACAAAATATTAACAGCCAAAAAGTCAAAATAGTTTAGATGACAACTGATCTCCTGACGTACGGTGTCCAGTTAATCATATTGACTGTCTCTATTTTCCATAACATTGTCTTTTCTGTGGTTCGTGCTGGGTATAAATATAACCATTTATAATATCTCGACTACAAATAATTATTTTTATTGGCTTAAAATAGAAATTATTTTATCAACGTTGGCTGCTCGATCAATGAATGCCGAATGTTTCCTTTTAAGGAAATGGCTAACATTTATAGGTTTGTTTGATTTTGATTGTATATCTGGTATTCTTTGCAATGCAAGTGTTTTTGTGTTGTTTCATAATATAATTTCACTAACAAATCGATTTTTTAAAAACAAGCGCAGAGTTATATCTATCTATCTATATATCTATCTATCTATCTATCTATCTATCTATCTATCTATCTATCTATCTATCTATCTATCTCAGTCCATTCACATCTATCTATCTATCTATCTATCTATCTATCTATCTATCTATCTTGCATATTTCTCATGTTACTTAGTGTGATACAATTCCACTTCTTTCAGGTAAAAAAATGTCACCTGTACTAGAGTGACCTGTATATCGCGGTCACCAGTGTCATGCGTACCTACAGCTGTATCATTGCAATCAGAAAATTTCAGGAAAAATGATTGTCAATGAGAAGAGGTTTCTCTTTTGTCTGTTAAATCGAATGTTACATAGGCAGTCCGGGTTGCTTTGAATTCCACTTAAACATCTTCCAATACATTCATTGTAAACATCCACTAAGCTTATCTTAGTTTAACACAAGGCCACAGTGGCTAGGCTCAGTTTGATCCGACAGACATCCTCATCACAATTTCATTCAGTCATCAAATCTATTTGAATATTGCATCGTCTAACTTAAAGGTATTATGGATAGGTGGCCTGAGTATGAAAACTGTTCGGCTCAAATCTCGATGTGAATAGTGTATAGGGGTAATAAAAAAATAGTTTCTTCGGCGTCTTATGTGCTGATAATATGATATATCCGTATACCTAACGATAAAAACATTCATTTTACGAAAGAAAATTATTAAACATTCTTTCATTGTCAATGCACTTAACTCTTGTATTAATAAATTTAATGAAAACTACAGCTCACAATTAATTCGATTGTAATTGTCTCAGCCTACAGATATACTCATTCACCTTCGTATAAAACGTATATATATATATATATATATATATATATATATATATATATATATATATATATATATATATATATATATATATATATATTAGAACATTGGTTGAACCCAAAATAGAGGGGGACATACAAAAATGCTCTCCTCAATATTACCATACATATTTCATGTTACCATACATTTAATCATCTGTGATCAGCGCACATATATTCTATCTTTCCAAAGCAGCATTATGCCGAAGATATTTTGCATATTTCCAGTTAATAGAGTAAAAGTTACAATCAAACTTTGAAAATTTTCTGCACGCACCAGGAATCCTACCATAAGCATACTAAAGAATGTTGCATTTTAGCATTTATGGTTAATGATGATCTTAGAAATAATTTTAATTTTGATAATATGATCAAATCTTGCAGAAAACTATTAAAAAACCATTGAATGTTTATGAGAACCTCTTGTGTTATACTCTAACCATTGAGCTTCCAACGATTATAAAATTCAGGTTAATCAGAAAATCGTTTCAGTCTAAACAGCAAAACGTAAACATCTTTTATGTGTCATTTCCCTTAGAGAATAGCTTCGGTGGTCATGACTCTCCATCATTTCCTATCTTGCATAGCTCCAAGTAGTGTTTGACTTTTTGCAACCCCTCACAGACCCTTTTATGTAACAAAATCTACTTAGGTACGCTGTTCGTTGTTTCCCCCTGCTCCTCTTGCTTCAATATGTCATGTAAGTGTCAGATTCTTCTAGCCTGCTTTCCTCATTACGTGTCCCAGAAATTTCAATTCTTTATTTCTTATTCTAAATGCAGTTTTTTTTTCATTACCAGACAACTTCCATGTGGTTAACATGCTTCGTTGATGGTATTCTTGAAATTGATTATCACTCATATTGAATGATTGATATTACATACTTGTATAGTGTGTCTTTCTTTGATACTGACAATCTTATCCAGTTTCAAATGTATAAAATGAAATTAAATAAAGTGAGAGGTAGAAATATAAGTGGACAGGCGAGAATGAATTTGTACAAACATATACAATATCTTATACAATTATTTATGCCTACATAGTGTTTATGAATGAGTGTAAGCAAATAAGTAAAAGTTACAGCTTTAAAGAAACGATTAAACATACACACACACACACACACACACACACACACACACATATATATATATATATATATATATATATATATATATATATATATATGTATGTATGTATGTATGTATAAGTGTATTATTGAATAAAGGACTTTTAAATGTGTATCGAATGTCAATTTGGTCTCTACTCCAGTCTTTTGAAGCAAATAGTTATTTTTTTTACGTAAGTCAGTTCTCAAAAAAAAAAAAAAAAAATAAAAAAAATAAATGAATAAATAAAATAAAATAAAATAAAAAAAAATAAAAATATGATCAAACTAGTTGGACGGGTATGATCGTTTATGTAAAACTTGTCTCACGAGATATTGGCGCGAGAAATTGAGGCCAATTCGTAATATGATCATTTGTCGGGTATTTGCCAAGCAGAAGGACAACGTAAAGATGAATTCAAACGAAATGGCCAAATGGCAAAAGAAGAAAATTGAAACCATGAAAACGAGAGGAATGTCAGTGACAATTAATGTCCATTAAAGCTACCTTTCTCTAAATGTAATGACAGGTGACAATTTCTTGACTTATGAATAAACAACTTTACTAGTTGACTATAGTTGCTATAAGTATAGATAAGGCTGAAGTTCAGATGATGAAGTTTAGACGAGAAGGAAGCGAAATACAATTGGAGAGGCAAAATGAACGCAGTTAGACAGAGTGAGAGGCAAGATAAACGCAGTAAGAGAGAGTGAGCGTGCTAGTGAGAGAGAGAGAAGAAACTGAAAATGGATACAGTATATTGGTTATCAACGGCACTTCTAAGAACTATTTGAGGAAATAATAATAATAATAATAATAATAATAATAATAATAATAATATAGGCCAATAACATGTTTCTCCACCACGTATAAGTTGATCACATCTGTCCTAACTAACCGAACTTACTCTTTTTACGAAGCAAACAACATTCTTCCACTAGAACAGAAGGAATGCAGGAGAGGTTCATATGGATGCAAACATGAACTACTGATAAACAAAATGATCCTGGAAAATTACAGAAGACGATGTAGAAATCTTAGCGCAGCGTGGATTGATTATCGTAAAGCCTTTGATAGTGTGCCACACTCTTGGATCCTTAAGACTTTGGAAATGTACAAACTCTCCCCTGTGGTAGTAAATTTCCTTAAGCACAGCATGGTAGAACACCACATTATATCTAAATTACACCAGAGGCACTGCCATCTACAGCCGTTTGAATATCCGACGTGGAATCTTTCAAAGAGACTCCCTGTCACCCCATTTGTTTTGTTCGTCTTTAATCCCTCTTACGCATGAACGAAACAACAGTAGCCATGGCTATAAATTAAATAATAAAGTATTCAATCACCTACTCTACATGGATGATCTCAAACTCTTTGTCAAAGACGACAATGAGTCGAAGGTCCTCCTCAATATTGTAAAATGCTTCAGTGACGATAGATGTATGAACTTTGGGTTAGATAAATGTGCAAAAGTAACATTCAAAAAAGGAGAATTATAGAAACAATCTCAATAGATTTAGACTTTGTCACAAAGGTTAGAGAACTAGAACAAGATGAAGCCTATAAGTACCTAGGAATTAGCGAAGGAGATCGTATACAACACAACCAAATGAAGGAGAAGGTAAAAAAAGGAGTACTACAGGCATGTGCATCTGGTACTAAATAGCGAGCTGAACTCGAAAAACAGAATATCAGCCACAAACACCATGGCTGTCCGTGTGGTGCAATACAGCTGTAACATCCTTAACTGGACTATAGATGACATTAAGCGAATGCACGCCAAAACGAGAAAGCTTCTCATTTGCTACTGCATGCATCATCCCAGAGCTGATGTTGATGTTTCTATGTGGCCAGATCCAAAGGAGTCAGAGAATAAGTTCAACTAGAACTGTCCTACAAAACTACAACAATTGGCCTTCAAAGATACCTGAAAACTAAAGGAGACTAGATCATGATATGTGTCAAAGAACATGAAAGTAGTAAGCGTCTTTAAAAGTTCAAAACAAGTTCAACAATGGTGTTTCAGATGGGTGCAGAAATACAAGTAAAGCATAATACAGTGAGTGAAGCTGCAAAATACTTAAAAAAGTGAGCAAAGACAAATGCAACCGTCCAGATACAGAAACAATGGCAAGATAAACCGCTTCATACTGGCCTCTGCCAGTAACAAAATGATGTAGACAAATCCCGTACACATCAATGGCTAAGTGGTGCAAGGTTGAAAGCTAAAACTGAAGGTTTTATCCTTGTTGCACAGAACCAGTAGAAAATTATAGTAGAAATTATCAAGCACACATACTAAAATATTGTTAGCTCAAAATGCCGATTATGTGATAAATATCCAGAAACAGTTGATCAACTTGTATCAGGTTGCACAGTATTGCCACCCGCTGAATATAAATTCAAGCATGACAGAGTGGGCCAATATCTGCACTGGAAAATCTGCAACTTCTACAGGAAGGAAACTGAAAGAAATTGGTATGAACACCACCCGGACCCAATTACGGAGATATGACCTGTTACAATTTTATGGGACTACACAATACATACAAACAGAACAATCAAAGCCAACCGCCCAGACATTGTTATTAAAGACCACAAGCAAAAAAGTGTTTCCTTATTGATATGGCATTCCCTGCAGACTGCAATATCTTTGAAGATCTTCAAAAAGCTATCGAAACACAAGGACCTTGAAATCGAAATCTGAAAAATGTGGCACATGGTAACATCAACAATTCCTGTTGTAGTTGAACACCTTGGATTGATTGAAAAATATTCCAGTAGACTCATTGAAAGGATTCCTGGAAGCCATGCCTTAAAGAAATACAAAAAATTGTTCTCACGAGTACAGCCCACCCCTTACCAAGGGCTTTATCTATGCAAAATATTTTTTTAATTGATCAGTGGAAAAAGTCATAATGCAATTTCTAACCTTAGGTTTCTCGGCGGGACCCTGAAAGAAATGTGTACACACCAGAAATCAAAGGAATAATAATAATAATAATAATAATAATAATAATAATAATAATAATAATAATAATAATAATAATTTGAAGATAGAACTTTTGGGTTTTTTGTGGAACAAAAAGAATGAAAGAAATTACAAATCAAAACATCAGTACGGCCATGGAAACTTCGATTGCTTGGTTAATGATGCTTATTTACAACATTAGTCAGTGGCTGCTGTTTCCAAGCCAAACTTGGAAGTCTTGAATTTCTTTTTTTTTTTTGCTGGACTAATTTACGATTCAGCAATGTGAAAAAAATAAGGTAAGTTATGAATAGAGCACCTTTCTCTTAATTTTTTTAAAATGAAGCCGAATTTTGATTTATTCTAAGGTATTCTGTGTACAAATCTCACTTGACGTCGAGAAACTTTGCACATTTTTCCCCCGATGTGTGTGTGTGTGTAGTTAAGATTTATAAACGGAGAAATAATATTACAAAACACTGATCCAATTAAATATCCAATTAAATATTCAATTAAATATTCAATTAAATATCCAATTAAATATTCAAAAAAAATTAAAAATTTCAACTTAAAAATTACCTTATTTTTTTTTTTTAATTTTTATGGGCAAAATAAATTCAGTTTTAAATCATGGTTAAACGTTTTAATTCCGTTGTTGAGTGTGTGAAACTATTTAAAATTTAATTAATCATTTGTAGGAATGATTCCAAGAAATCTGGAGCATGGTTAGACATAAGATTTCCGTATTGGGAGCTTCACTTGATGAAGATATTAGTCATTGAAACGTACGAAGTCCATCAAAAATCTATACACACTTCAGGAAAAGAACACTTTTTTTTGTTTTATCAAATTACGATAACACTGTTTATCATGAGGAGGAGTCTAAAGAAGACTACATTGTCAGACGATTTGCAGCCACAGCACTGGACAATTTGGTGATTGTTGCCGTACTAAGAAATGTCTGGAAGCTAAAGGCCACCATTTTGAACATCTCCCTTGGGATTGTAGAGTCCAAAGATAATTTGTATTAATCTCGTGATGTCTGAATAAATTTAATATTACAATGTTTATACAAGTTTTTTCGTTCCTGAAGTGTGTATACTTTTTCTTGCGGGACCCTGTATTTTGCCAACTATCCCGATACAGTAGATACTCAATATAGTTATCAACTCTCACATGTTTTGGTCTGGTACAAGGCCACAATAGTCGAGTTTCCAGTAAGAACCGAACTCATTACAATAGATTCTCGCATAGTTAGTGATGTTTGCTATCTCATTACGTCAATGATCGATAGTTTCTTGTGCCAATTCCGCAGACCAAAGAAACGTTTAGGGAAAAATCAGAAAACTTCATGCATGTAGTAGTTATAAAGTTAAGAAAAACATATATATATATATATATATATATATATATATATATGTATATATATGTATATATATATATATATATATATATATATATATATATATGTATGTATGTATATATATATATATATATGTTTTTCTTATCTCTATATCTATATATATATACGCACACACACACTCAGTCACACACATGCGTGTACACACACACGCATGCACACACACACACACACACACATATATATATATATATATATATATATATATAATTCGTTTTGAAAATATAAATAGATATGTGCCAATTTTTAAAAGGTTTGCTTTCAAGTTGGTAGTTTCGAGCAAGCGACTTTCGTTAAATAAAGTCGAACCTCTCGATAATTGGTCGAAATTAACTTTCTTTATTCATAAAATCTCTCGAAAAGTCCGCTCCATGTATTTTGTAGAAATCTAATCGCTTTTATCTTCCTTTTTCTATTGCACTGAACTTTTAAATAAAACGAACAAATGACGACTTTCACACAAAACACATTTAATGACACTCAAACAATTAAAATATTTAATGACACTCAAACAATTAACACATTTAATGACACTCAAACAATAAAAACATTTAATGACACTCAAGCAATTAAAACATTTATTGGCACTCAAACAATTAAAACATTTAATAACACTCAAACAATTAAAATAGAAAACAAACACTCATTCACCATATTGGCAAATATAATTAGTGTAGTTTTGTAAAAATTAAATGTTTTATTTTTGTCGAATTGAACGGCCTACTTTGAATTTATTTTTCTGTCGTTGTTAAATGTTTTACTTATTCATTGTAATTTCAAGGTCCAATGAAAGTAAACGACCGACTAAAGACTTCAAAAATAATACCCACCATATATATATATATATATATATATATATATATATATATATATATATAATTTTCATTGTAGAGACCTTGACGACTGAAAATGTTTACAAAAGTGCTAAATCATGATCACTGTTCAAATTCCTCATTGCATGTTGCTTGACAGAATTTAATGGCTACCAAAAATGGCATAATAAATCAGTAGAGTGTATTTTCGTCTACACATTCAGGTATTTGCATAAGCGAGCATTTTTAGATGCATATCTTTACTTAAGATATTTGAAGGCAACTATGCGTCTTTATATGTTATGTCTCCTTAATTGCTGTCCTTCTTTTGTCTGCTTTCCTTCATGATATTTTTCTCGGATTCTTTCATACTCAGTAGCAACTTGTATCATCCTTGAGATTAAATGGTATAGAAACCGAATAAATTGCAAATACGAAAATGACAAACGTAGAACATTTTGCCTCTTTTTTGGAATCTGTGTGTAGTCAAAACGGTTTTTGGAGTCTGTGTGTAGTCAAAACGGTTTTTGGAGTGTAGGCAAAGGTAAAACGGTTTTTTGGAGTCTGTGTGTAGTAAAAAAAGTTTTTGGTGTGTAGGCAAAGGTAAAACGGTTTTTGAAGTCTGAGTGAAGGTAAAAGACATTTTCGGGTGGAAGTGAACACAAAACGATTTTTGGAGTATGAGTGTAGGCAAAACGATTGTTTTTTGTGTCTGGATAAATTCAAAACACTTTTTGGAATCTGGGTGTAGGTAAAACGGTGTTTGGAGTTTGGCTGAAGACAAAACAGTTTTTGGAGTCTCTACATTTAGAGGTTTGACGCAACAAAATCTTACTGTCCAATGCTTCTTCCTATTTCTCCTCTTCGGCAATCAAGTTAAATTCAGTCAACATCATTGCGCATCAAGTTGGTTTTATTTATGCGGTTTTTTAATCAAAAATTTAATCCCATGCATTCTTCAGAGCGTAGAGATTTGTAAAGGCTTAGATAAACACCGAAGGTCGCTCTAAAAATATCCGACGAAAAATGTAGTTGAATATATATTTGGAAATTCGTTTATGGATTAACATCGTACAGTTCAGAGCGACACGGAAAGATATACGGTAGTAAGATTGGGAGATGGTATGGTTGCCTGGAAAATCTGGAATTGAAATTTTCACTATTACTTAATATGATACCCGATCTTTTATCCCTGTGGGAAATATGCAATTATCTTCGTCATATAACAAGCAAGTTTACTTTAGAACGACTCACTAACATGCCCATCCTGAATGGCCCGATGGACCTGGCCAATAACAATTTGGATCAAACGGATAGAAAGAATTATTGTTAAACAGTTTTCAACAGCAGAGTGAACGTGACTTGGCGAAACATACATGTCGGTAACCAAGTAAAGTCAGCTTTGATTAGTTAACAGAGGAAAAATGTAGTTGTTTTGGGGCTTTTTTTCACAGTAAGGTTCACCCTGTACATGACCCGGGGGCCACTTCATGTAGAGGTTACGTTAAGGGATAGTTTATATAGATATGAGGGGAAGATAACGGTTAATTCTAAACTTAAACAGGTTAACATTGCAATGATCGGGGAAACATCCTCTTGATAATCGGTTCCACAGGGCAGTGGATTGCAGGAAGAAGCTGTTTGAGTGGAATTTACTTCTTGCCGATGGAATACGGAGGAAATGTGGATTTTTTGTTACTATGTAAGTAATATGGCGGATCCTCGTCATGAAGGTTAGACGTGACGGAACCAAGGATTTAGCTAAATATTTCAATGTTACTATGGCAAAACTATATTTAATAATAATCTTTTTTTTTATTTTATAGCAATTTATTTAAGTTCTATCTATCTATCTATCTATCTATCTATCTATCTATCTATCTATCTATCTATCTATGTATCTCAATTTTCTCATATCTGTATGCATGAATGTATGTATGTATGTATGTATGTATGTATCTATGTGTGTGTGTATGTGTGTGTGTAATATTGAGATATATAAATTATTTCTGCATATATTTAACATTTAGTTTTCAAAATTATTGGGCAAAGGAAATAAGCACATATTTTGATCATCACAACCTTCGTAGAATGTCTGCTGAATTATTAAATGCCATTGGTCGAGCTACAAAAAACATAGAAATTAACACGAATAGGTTACAGCACTTGGTTTAAACCATCTTAAACCTATTTGTCTTAAATTTTATTGCAGTGTTACTAAAATGACACTTGTATTTTGAACGACAATGCAACAGAATGAACACTGGTTCCGTCAGGGGAAAGATCGATATATGAATTATTGAGAAAGTTTCCTTTATCAGAGAATTCCAAACGAATTTTGATCGAGAAGAAAGCTGCTTAATCTGTGTGTTTTTTTTTGGGGTTTTTTTTTTGTTTGTTTTTTTTGTTTTTTTGCGAAAAATGATTATTCCGTTTCTCTTCTATAATTAGATCTTAAACAATTCTAATCGTCTCCATCGTTTTGAATTCATATGATGGTAGGCGGTCAGGAAAAATGAATTTTTATCTCCTGGAAAGTAATTATGTTAGTAAAACTAGGGCTGAACGTCAATATCTCATATATTAAGCACCCTCAGGAGACTGAGGGTGCTTAATATATATCAGATATATAAGGTACCGTTCGTAAATATATGAACTGTAATTTTTAAAAAATGTCATAGAAAAGAGCATACGATTTGCTGTAGTTAACCTGATTATTTGTTAAACTTTTACGGGGACATAAAGAAACGTTCCATGCCCTTAGTAATTCTAAGATTTTGATACCATTCTATCATCAACACTCTTGAACTCCTTGGCTTAAAGTCCTTGATTTAATTGACTAAACTTTAAAAATCCACATTTGTAATTATCAGGGGAAAAGCAATGACATATAATCGGACCATCTTCCAGTTGACAAACATTTATCTGAAGTAGTAGGACATATATCGAGCCTGGCGAACATCAATGCGCTCCTTACTTCGACCGCAAAGTTATCTTGATAGTTACAACGAACTAAGACACAATGTATAAAGGCCGTTACCCGATTTAAATCTTTCAGTCTCATCATTTACATTTTTTGTCTTCGAAAAATCAAATGGGACAGTTTTAAAATGATCTAAAGTGTGACTATAATTATGTATAAAAGTTGATTAGTCTGAGAAAAGGACACAGAAGTGGAAAACTCACTCGTTAATTATCACTCTAAATCGAAACACCATAAGTCCTGAAGTTATATATGAACCATATGAACTGAAGGTATATATATATATATATATATATATATATATATATATATATATATATATATATATATATATATATATATATATATATATATATATATAGATAGATAAATAGTCAACCACATACATTGGCTGTATCACTGCTCATAAGTTTGGCTAGACCTCCGATTGCATCTAGCGGGGATCGAAACTCGCCCGATTTGGCATCATTCAGAGATTCTACCCCTAAGCACGGAAGAGAAAGGGAAATTTTAACGTATTATATATGAAATGTATACAAACGCATAAATGGCCATCCACACTACACAGACACACACACATATATATATATTTTTAAGCACACAAAGATAAAAAATAGAACAATACAAAACATTGAAACTCAGTAGTTTTCTCTCTCTCTCTTTGTTAAAAATTCAATACTGAAAATAAGACTTTTCAACAAACTGTCTTCTACTCTACCAAATAAAAAAAAAAAAAAACTTTTCTTTTTACTTCTTTTGATTCCTTTGTTGATCTTCTAATAAGAAAGATTATACAATTAATCTCTGAATAGTCAGTATAGACCTAATTTTAAACTTCTGCGATGGTTGTTTAGTGCTTTTTTTATTTGGAAGACGATAAAGAAGCTATACCTGGGTCAAATCCATCTCTGCGAAAACTGTTGCAGATATATATATATATATATATATATATATATATATATATATATATATATATATATATATCAATAAAATTTCCCTTTACTTTCCTTTTTTTTCGTGTAGAAAAGTTCAACACAGAAAAATAGAACAAAATCTTCTCGAAGCTTCTCAAATAGCTTTCTCTGATTTATCATAAAAAGTATCAGCCGTGCATTGCACATTGCATCGGATAGTGGTTCTCTTTTAACGGAGCCTCACGCACAGCCTCGTTTTGGAATCTGAATCCGATTAGAGAAAGTCAGTGGCGATGCAAGAGACGCAAATAAATCCTCATAAGAACAATGCTTACCTGCACGGCACATCAAAAAGGATCAGCATGCTAAGCATAAACAAGATAAATGTACGTAGCCATTGGTTTTAGTTAGTATTTTTTAAACTAGAGAAATATCTCTATTCTCTCACGTTTCTTTGTTCGACTTTTAATTTAACTCTTGTATCAACAGTTTTCCTTTGTGTCTTATTGATAGCAAATACCGCAAATAGAGTTTGTCATCTCAATATAATGATTAATAAATCTGTGAATTGTAAGGTAACTAGTAGTAGTACATTATGTAATTTGAGAAAATATTGCAGGACTGAAAGTATTACACATACTGGGAGAACTTATGTAATAATGGCAAACGAGATAATTAATACAGAGCTAGTAGTAGTAGTAGTAGTAGTAGAGAACCTTGTAGCTGTGTTGGCAACATTTTTTGATTACAAAAGAATTAGAAACAGAAAATATACTAGGTAAATATAAAACCGTTGATCTTTGATGCTTTTACTAATGTTCAAAAATATATGTTTATGTAGGAAGGATTGAATCCGCACCATGTTTTTGGGTTTGCGTGAAAGCTGAAGTATTGACACAATATCCTGAGTTAACTAACAGACATGTGGCTGAAAGTGACAATTCCATGAAAGAATAGAGGTAATAATAATGTCAACATCAAAAATTCAACTATTTCACTTCTCATGTGAAAACAGAATTTTCTTGTAAAAATTTCAATCACAATGAAGGCGACAAAGCCACCAAGACGCAAATGGTTTCTGAGGATGAAAGACAATAAAGTGAAGCAAAACTGAGTAACCGTTACTGAGGAGAAAGTACAATAAAAAAAAAATGGAATTTAACGAAACAAAAGATGACGATTGTCATTTAAATTTTTGTAGTTTATTGTTAACAGCAAAACAAGAATCTGGAAAAGAGTTCCATTTGCGAGGAATGCAGCAGAAGAATTGGTTAGAATGGTGACCATAGAAAACGACGGATATTTTCAATGCTGAAAGCTGAAAGGAGAGTGAAAAGGGAAAGGATAAGAAAAACTGTCCGGCAAAAGTAAAGAAAAATGCGTAAAACAAGTGAGAATCTGAAACATACTGAAGGTTTTAACTCCATGAGTAGTGTCAGTAATAAGTTACTCAAGACCGTTCTTTAATGCGATAACAGGAGTAATAAGAAATTTTGAACAAATATAAAGATCATGGATGACTATGTATAAAACCTTGCAATCGGAAAAATGACATTGACATGAAAGGGAAAAATATAGGAAGAAGATACTTTAGAATTGAGGAGTGCATCAAAAACTATTATGAAAGGATTTGAGGACTAAACTTGCAAGTCGATAAAATATTAATTATGACAAGCAAACATTTTAGTGAAATTCGAAAGAAGATAAAAAGAATCGTGAAAATAAAAGAGGAATAAATATAACCATATGAAGATCCTCAAAGATAATCAAAAGGAACTATATACGAGAATGACATGATTACATAGAAGACATTTAAAGAGAGAAGCTAACTCTATGTTTATAGATGCCCAATATTAATGCATCAACAATATCAAAGAAAAAAACGTTTTTGCTACACGAACTTTGGTGTACTTTAAACTTCCTTCTTCTTTTGTGTCGTTATTTTTTCGCCTTTTGCTATTGATTTATCTATACGAATCTCTATGAAGGCCAAGGCAGACAGGACACGATAATAACAGTGAATATACAGAGAGAAATGATAAAGCCAGTCATATAATCAGAGAATACATCGAATTAATTTAGGAAAAAATGACTGGGTAGGAAGAGTGATCTACTAGAAATTGTGCAAACAAATCGTACAGGATCTTCTTAAAATGGAATATGATCTTAAAACCATGCACAAAAAAGCTATCTTAGAAAATAAAATACTCTGGGATTTTGAAATTCAAATCATTCATTCCAAAGGGAAAAGGGGAATATTAAATAACGGATGCTTCTGTTCGAGAAGACTACAGAGAAAAATTGAAAGAAAGGGAGAATAGAACTAATGAGTATTTTTATTGAAATACAACTGCCGCACTTGGAACACAGCCGCGAAGATTTTGGCAAATACGTTGGAAGGATTGGAGACCAAAGAGAAATGTAAACCGTTCAATCGGCAAAATTATTAAAGCTAAACTAAATGTTTAAGAAAAATAATGGAATATTGAGAAGAATTCTCTGAAAAAGAAATCCATTTACGACGAATGTGAAAACTAAAAAAAAGTAAAAGAAATCATAGTTACATGCAGGTAAGAGAAAAGCTAAAATTGAATCTAGAAGTCCCAGAAAAGGGAAATAGGACAAAAACAGATAAATGTTAATATTTTTATCCGAGAGCTGTAACAAAAGAAGAATATATGGATAATGATTGCGCCAATAGTCGCTGGAGCACTGGGAATGCCCCCTCCCCACTAAAAAAAAACTTTGCATCTGACACACTTGCAAACCTGACAAAAATTAAATCTATTAAGATTACATGCTGTTCATAAGAAATATTGAGTAGAGTCCTGGAGAATTGAAACATACATATGCACAAAATCTGAGTATCATCTACCATGTATTCAATTGTGAAAGCAGAATAAGATATATTTTAATTACTCAAAGTTCCCCCAAATTAAATTTCAGCAATAATAAGCCACTAGTGATATCAGATTTACAGATACGATTATTATTATTATTTTCTTAATGTCCTACCTTCTTCCCTCGTGGAGCTGAATTGTTTCATAGAATTTGGGGCTACTGTGAGTGGTGTGTGACGATTTGTTTGATGGATAGAATCCTCCTTTTTATGTGAGTAGTGATAAAGAAAACGATCTTCTAGACTCGATCTGGCCAGGAGTTTTGTTGATATATTTTCCATTCTTTAATTGACCAGACTGATATAACTACTGGTATTATTGTGTCAAGAATAACAGTGGTATAGACACAAAAATACAAATGGTTACAATACCAATGGTAACAATACCACTAGTAATAATACCAATGGTATTCTTATTGTCTTCATGTTCATCGTTTGCTCAATCTTTATATTTTCATTTTTTTTTTTGTAATTTTAAGAATGTGTTTCTTCCGGTGGAGACAAACATATCAATGAGTAGATAAGTTTTTTCTTCTTATCCTTTAGTAATATATCTTGTCTGATGGCATTAATCTTTTTATCAGTTATTATATATATATATATATATATATATATATATATATATATATATATATACATATATATATATATATGTTTGTGTGTGTGTGTGTGTGTAAGTATATGAAGATATTCTGTTATTTTTCTTAGCACTGCTTATTTTCTTATCTATAATTCAGAAGATTCGTTTTCGCAAATTGTCAGATATCGTGATATCAAAAGAAAACATAAACCACCCACGTTTTTACCACATATCAGTTTCAGTAATTTACTTGCTTCCAAGTCATCGAAAATTCTGGGAAGTGTAGTCACCTAATAGAATACGTGATATGTCATAGTGGGTTTTCATTGAATTGGCAAAGGCCAATCAGTGATATTCGTAATCATTATCGATTTTTTGTGTGTGTGCAAACCGCTTGTCTAAAGTTGAGAGTCTCACACTCAGAGTGAACTTGTACCAAGTCCCTTGGTAGAGGTTCAATAATGCCTCCACCATTTCATGAGCAGAATCAATAAATGCAATTTGAAAACTGCCCTGCACTCTATCGATAAAGAAGAAAGAAAAGACTGATCTTATTTTTCTTGACTATCCTCAAGAAAGGCAAACGGACTCGCCCGAGAGTTATTTAACGAAAAATAATTACAAATCGGGGCAATCATACAATAACGATCCTCGCTTGCTCTAAGTTATAAAAAAAGGATTTGTAGTATTGAATCCCGTCGTTTGGTCTCGCCACCACGTCAACTGTTAAAATATTTTTTATTATATGACTGAGCGTACAAGGACATGATTTTATTGTTCAAATGTAAAATCGTTTATTGTTTTCATATTATAAGTACCATTATTATTATTAGTAGTAGTATTATGCTTGTAAAATCCTAATTATATTTTGAACATATTTGAACATTTGTGTGAATACATTGTTGATCAAAAAATAATGCAAAGATGGTCCTTGTGTCATCCTGAATACTAGAGGAAGTGTAGAGAAGGTGATGTTTATTATAATAAAAGAGAAATGATTCTGATCTTAAAAGCCTTTTCCAGTTTCCCTCTCTAGTAATAGTCAGCTGAATACGGCATAATTGTTCATTTGTTTTTAACGAGGATTCCATTCAATTTCCTAAAGAAAATACATAATCGAATACACAAGATGTGTTAGCATTGCATTATTCCATTGAAGACATCTGCGGCTTTGATGATGAATTAATGTTGCCATTTTTATTTAGTAATTCAATAACACACCAATATTATTGATTAGGTTATTTGATTCAGCTAAGTCAAGGAAATAAAACAACGTCTTCACTATATGAACTTAATTCAAAACTAGAAAGAAAAAATATCTAGTTGCTATTCCTAATTACTATGGTTAGCAAAATGTTAAATAAAAGAGAATTGCGTTAGAAGGATTTTATCATCATTCAAAATAAGATTGAAGTGCCTGCCTTGAAAATTAGCATTCAAACTCCTGGGCTCGAACCTTTGCAAGTGATGGCCGTAGAAAGTATCCAGCAGGCCAGAATTTTTTTTATTGTTTGATGAAATGAACTTTTCCTAAATCTTGTACGTTCACCTTCTGACCAGCGAAATAAAAATATTTGGTTATATCGTGAGGTAATGAGAAGAGAATATTTAGTTTGAGGTCTACTTATTCGATGGGCCATGTCCTTTCATGATATTGGCAATGATTTCTCTCTTAGGATTTCCTCATTTTGATAACTCTTAATGTGTTGTTTAAACGACAGGACAGTTATTATCTGAGGAAGGCTTTATTGATGTTCGTTTACAAATAAAGAAAATTTCTATTTAATATTCTTCAGGATTTTAATTGCATCAGCAATATCAAAGAAAGGAAAAAAGGTTTTTGCTACACGAACTTTCGTTTAGTTTAGACTTCCTTCTCGTTTTGTGTCGTTATTTTTCGCCTTTTGCTATTGATTTTATCAAAAAACAATGACAATTCTATGTTTTAATGCACAAATGTACAAAATTAAAAATAAATCCATAGGCATCCCTCTAGTAACCACTTTCAACACCAAGCTTCCTCCACTATCTTAGAAAATCAAAAGTCGCTGGGAAATCAAACCAGACCTAAAAAGTTTGTTTGAGTAGCCCGGCCTTCTAGCATATCGTAGACCTAAGAACCTTAAAGAAATTATAGGTAGTAACCAGATGATAAGTAATAGACTAAAAATAAAAACAACAGGATTTCCTAACCATGTAACAACAAAAGGAGCTCATGCTGTAACCAAGTTAGATACACCAATTCGTTCACTTGCTCAGTCACTAAATCTACTTTCAAAATCTACCACAATTCTAACTGTAGAAGTGTTATGGTCCAATATCCTAGCACCATAGTTATGGTCCAAGGTTAGAACCAAGGAAGAACAACACGAACACAAGAGTAGAATAACAAAGATATATTACAACAGAAATATAGTACAAGAAGTTGAAGGTGTTAGTAATGACTGTCCGTCTGGTTTAGAGTGAACTAATATTGTCTCGACTCATTAAACCATTCAATCATTATACCTCTTGAGAGACGCAGTATTTATATTGTCAGGAAGAGTCCATTATCGTTATAGGTAAGTTCCCATAACAAGAAGTCATAACATAATTTACCTGTTAGAATGCCCACTATGCCAGAAACAATATGTGGAAAAATCTGAATGACCCTTACACTACAGAATTAGTAATTATCCTAACTGTATTAAGTCGGCTCCTCACGAAAGATTATTAACTGTAGAACAACATTTCCCCTAGAAAAACACGATTTTAAAAGCTATACCAAATTAACTATAATTGAAAAAATAGAAATATACAAAAAAGATAACACTAGAAAAATTCTGGAGTAACATGAAGACAAATGGATTTTGCACCTCGAAACACTTTGTGCAGACGGGCTTAACCACAAACTTAACAACATAGATATAATTAATATATAACCCCATAAATCAAGCCCTACCCAAATGTCTTACCCACACAAGATAGACATGCTTGCGGAGGTGTTGAGGTTTCACACTTATCCACATACCCATACTAATATATGCACTTACCCACATCATACACACTCTCAAAGAACAAATGATAACATACACTTAATACACACATCTCCTTTCTTTCTAGCAACCAATAAAACAGTCAAAATGACCAAGGGAATTCTGAGTCGTATGAATCTCCGCGGATTTTATCTTAAAAACAACAACAAAGAGGCCGTTTGATCAACACAAGGTCTAACCAAAATTAACGATAGAAAATGAATGAAAAATGAAGATAAAGTTAACTTTTTTCAGAAAGTCATTCATTCCTGTAGTTCACTGTTCCTAACAAGTAAGATTTACATTTAATATCTGTTGGGAAGTTTCGATTCTGCTCTCGACACTGTCGTTATTTCTGCAGACATGGAACATTCAAAGAAATCTTTACAAGGTATAACTTTCTATGCATCTTTTACCGAACTATCAAGATGTGTTATATGGGGAAAATGTTAATGTTCAACTGCTTATCGAAAAAATGGATCAATTGTATGAAACTGTACGTGCGGGTCTTCGTTAAGTAATAAAAAGCAAAAAAAAACAGCTGAATAGCAGCAGGACGCTGACAGAAAGTAGTCGAAAGTATTTCACAAAAGCCTGGAGGATTTTTTCTTTTACCGCAAAGAAAATAGGTTTTATAGACTCTATTCTCTAGTAGACATTGATTGCTCGTTTAAAAACATGATATCCTTTCTCAGTTGAAGGAACACCACGAAAATGTCCTAAACACTGAATCGTTGGTTGACTAAGATGTTATTGCATCATTATCTGAGACATCTGAGATTCTAGATCTTGGCCCTAATATCAAGGAGGCGCATGATGTCATAAAGTATTACCATATGGCATACCAACTGAGATTTTCGAATTCGGTGGAAACAGTCTTGTAAGAAAAATCACGATCATTTACTTGTCACCTGGGATATTAAAGAAGTTTCACAAGATTTTAAAAATGCGTCGATAGTATATCTCTACAAAGTCAAGGATTATGAACACTATACAATTTTAGTGGACGTGCCAAAGGTCTATATGTCCGTCAAATGTGATGCTGTGAGGAAGGTCCTCAAAAATCTACACTGATAAAATATTGAATATCATTTCTTTCCATTGGAAGCATTTGTCATCTCAGATAGTGACAGTTTTTTTTTTTATCTCTTTAACGTAAAAAATGAAACAAAACAAAAGGATGTACCATGGCTCCTGTATTTTTTTACCTTTATTTCTGTTTTACTTGACTCTGTATTCGAACATTCTAAAACTGATTTTAAGTTCCAGTTTCATACTTAGTGCATCCTGTTTAATCATCAGCAATTCAAAACTAAGACCGAAATTAACAAGAGACAGTATTATTTGCGATCTCCTATTTGCACGGATGTTTGTTTGACTGCAACATCTCTGTAAATCTCTAGATTTTATGAGTAGATTTTCAGCAGTATGAAAAGCATTAGGCTGAATATTTAGTATCAAGACAATTGAAGTTGTGCGCTAACTGAAGCCAATTGTCAATATTCTTCATCACACATTTAAATATTCTGAAACATTTCAGTACCTCATAAGCAAATTGATCTTCTCTTGAATTCATTTATTGCATCTCTAGATCTCCAGATTGCCTTGGAAAGCTTTATCATAAGCTGTGGAATCTCAGAGGAATTTCCTTTAAAACAAAACGTAATGTATACAGAGCTGTAGTAAATATAAATCTCCATTACGGATTCGAATCCTGGACACCTACCAAAAATATATTCGTCAAATTGATGTCTTCAATAAGCGGCGCCTTTATACAATCTGTGGCTATCATCTGGAACACAAAATATTTAATATTAAACAAAGTTGGAGGTATAAGGACATTTCTAATGCAAACGCTTTTCACTTGGCTGTGCTGGTTATGTTGAAGAGACATCAAAAAATCTGCATGTACAGCCAACTGTATGACGGTTCCTGGAAAGATGGAAGATCCTTGTTGAGGTACAAGGATAAAATTAAGCAAAATCTAAATTCTATTGATATCATTCTGTCATCTTATGAGTAAATTGCTTTTGATCATGGCAAGAGGAGTAGTGTGTACATAAAAGGCGTTATAACATTTTAAAAGTTCATGCATTGAATATCGACGAACACGAAGCAGAGCATGAAACACTTCCTTAATGCTTCTGTAGCCTTAACAAGGGGCGCTCTTCCTTGTCCTTTGTCCTGTATGTGGAATGTTTTGTGCGTATCAAGCTGGACTTAACGATCATCGAAAGCACAAACGAAAGTAGAGTATCAAGGGCGAAACATGCTGTGTTATACGACAGGGGAATCT
Source organism: Acanthosepion lycidas (assembly GCA_963932145.1). Classification (NCBI taxonomy): domain Eukaryota; kingdom Metazoa; phylum Mollusca; class Cephalopoda; order Sepiida; family Sepiidae; genus Acanthosepion; species Acanthosepion lycidas. Next base: position 147,792,995 of record OZ010573.1, read on the forward strand.
ATCTATCTATCTATCTATCTATCTATCTATCTATCTATCTATCTCCCTTCGAATCCATAGCATTTTTGGTATGAGTAAACAGCAGGACAGACTGGGTTTTATAACCTTAGGAGAAGGACAACTTTGAATTAAAAACACACGGAGGGAAGTTCGGTTACCTTGTGGCACGCAGTGCACCAAGTCTCTGTATTCGACCCTTTAAAAATTGTGGCTGGTGCTGCACAAAGCCTTCACCACGATAAGCAAATCATATGTGCAGGTGTCTGGCTATCGGTTCCTAGAAACTGAGTTGCTTGACACTCATACGTCGAAAACGACGTGAGAGTCCAGCATATATATATATATATATATATATATATATATATATATATATATATATATATATATATAACTCACACACATGTGTGTGTCATAGCAAAGAGGGTTTGAATAATAATTGACAGATTTGGAATACACTGGGTTTTATGATTTCGCACTTCGTTTCAGAACATTCAACAAATATGGAACGAAATAATTATTTCTTGCTGTAAATCACAAAAGATCGTAAAGTACGCATGACGACATGTTTCTTAATCTTGTTTGTTTTTCCAAACTGCTTGTACTGATTCTGTTTCAGTATGTCACAAGTTCTGATCATCTCCTGATGCTGACACTTGTTCAAGACGGTTTCTCACATAAACATTGATTTCACGCAGCTCCGAGTCTGGGAATTGATTAGGGATTTGATTTTGAAAATAACGAAAATAGAAACATATTTGTCGTAAATATGAACAGGTCTCAGGTCTTTTAAAGAAACTGCTCATCAATTACAGGAGTTATTTTACCATTGGAATACAAACATTGCCAACGATTGCTGATTGAAAATATTACTTTGAGAAGTCGTGTTGAATTGAAACAATTTTAACAAAAGGGAAGATTAATGATAAACTAAAACAAAGAACTAGCTTACTAGGAATTGTTTGTATGTCACATACGTTTTATGTATTTTTACAACAGGTATCAAAACTCTTGTTTATATTCATTGGACCAAGGCTAGAGTTGTGAAACATACAGTGGAGATCAAAATTATGAACAAGAGTTTGTAAGATTTGCGTGTCGAATATGGTTCATAGCTAGATGTTGACGATAAAAGAATTTGATAGTTCAGTGGATTGTGGAGTAGATGGTAATAAACTAGTTCAAACGAACATTAATAGTGTGATCATGACTGATAAGCAATATTTCAGAACATAATTAGTAGTAGATTCAAATAAACTAATTACATACTAAAATATTTTCGGTTCGGATAGAAATGACACTTGTTCAAATTCAATATTTGTAAATATTGTAAATGGTTGCATTGATATTTAGTAAATATTTTCTCTTTCAGTATCTTTATAACAAACCAAATATGATGGAAATGGTTGCAATAACATTTGGTAAATTCTTACTCTTCCTTTGGTAAGGCCTTTCACTTCCTTTCTCTTTATAACAAAACGAATATGATTGTAAATGTCTGTATTGATATTTTGTAAAATCTTTCTCTTTGTTAAATTGTTTCTGTTCCTTTTTTTCACCTATAACAAAACAAATCTGATTGTAAATGGTTGTATTGACATTTAGTAATTTCTTTAATTTCTTTTGGTAAATTCTACCACTTCCTTTTGCCACTATCACAAACCAAATATGATTGTAAATGTTTCCAATAACCTTCGGTAAATAATTTCTCTTCCTTCTTTTCTATAACAAATCAAATAAACATTGTAAATGGTTACAAAGAAATTTGTTAAATTCTTTCTTTTCCTTCGTTGAATTCTTTCTCTACCTTTGGTAAATTGTTTCTCTTCCTTTTTCTCTATAACAAAACAAATATGATTGTTCACGGTTTCATTGACATTGGTAAATGCTTTCTCTTACTTTGGTCAACTCTTTCTCTTTTTTCTCTATCATAAACCAAATATAATTGTTCATAGTTTCGTTGAGATTACTAAATCCTTTCTCTTACTTTGGTCAACTTTTTTCTCTTTTTTCTCTATCACAAACCAAATATGTTTGTAAATGGTTGCATTGACATTTTGTAAATTCTTTCTTTTGTTTCAGTAAATTCTTTCTCTTTTTTGTATAACAAAAGAAATATGATTTTAAATGTTTATGTTGAGATTTCGTACATTCTCCCTCTTCCTTTGATAAATTCGTTCACTTCCTTTTTTCTCCACAGGAAACCAAATATGATTGTAAATGATTGCAGTTACAATTGATATATTCTTCCTCTTCCTTTGATAAATTCTTCCACTTTCATTTCTCTCTATCACAATTGAAATATATTTGTAAATGGTTGCAATGACATTTGGCAAATGCTTTCTCTAACTTTGGTAAATTTTTTCTCTTCCTTCTTTTCCATAAAAAAAATCAGATAACATTGTAAATGGTTGCAATGAAATTTGTTAAATTCTTTCTCTTTCTTTGGTAAATTCTTTCTCTTCTTTTTCCCCTTTAAGAAAGCGAATATGATCGTAAATTGTTGCATACTTTCTCTTCCTTTTATCTATTCTTGTCGTCTCACTTTCTTCTTTCCGTCTTCATCTTCGTTACTCTTGATTGCTTTTCTTTCTTCTTCTTTTTTGATCCCTTTTGTTCTTTCTTTTTTTTAAATCTTCCCTTAGCATTGCAATTTTCGTTTCTTTTTCTTTCTAAGTCGTTTCTCTTTCATAAAATATTTGTTTGGGAAAATCTTTTGAAGAACCAAAATATCAAAAACTAAAAAACATTAATCGTCTTCAAAGAAAATAATCTCTGCATTTATTCTCTCTTCCATTCTTCTGTTCTGGTTTTCCTGAGGAAGGCACATTCAAAAATGGACAGTGAGATCAATGTAAAACTGTCATGCATATTTGGAGAAATATTGGGTTATTAATAAGATTCTAGAATAAAATGTTAATAAAAATTGGGTTATTAATAAGATTCTAGAATAAAATGTTAATAAAAATTGGGTTATTAATAAGATTCTAGAATAAAATGTTAATAAAAGTGCATTACAAATTAAATGAAGAAAAGTCATTGAATCAAAAGCTAAGTGACTTGTGAAGTGTGTAAACTTTTGAAAAAATAAAAGATATTTTAAAATGTTTGTTAACTTCTTACAAATTATTTATTATTGATTACTTAATTATTTGTCATTCATTATTATTATTACATTTGCATGTTTATGTGCGCTTTCCTAGTTTGTTTATTAACTTAATTTATTTATTTGTTTAGATTTTTAAATATTAATCAACAACAAATAATTATGTAATCAATAATAAATAATGAATTTAAAGTTATCAAACAACATTATAACATGGCTGAAAATTACTGCATTCGGATCCTACAATTATTCTTGGTCTGAATATTGCGTTTAATGATGAAAGAAACTGTCATTGTTCAGTGTTTACCTTCCACTTTTATATTTACATACCCCCCCTCTATACTTTAAAATCGATCACTTTTACAACATACATACAAAAGATATTTCTATCATATATTTTCGATTTTTTTTTAATATCTCAAATTGCTCTACATTTTCGTGTTTTGAAAATTGTATTGAGCACATTTTTAATTAAGCCGTTCTTTTTGGAAAATATTTTTGTCAATGGTTGAATTTTGTAAAGTAAACTCCTCCTCATAGACCATTGATTAACAAGCTAATCTCTGAAATAATTATTACTGACCTTTTGCCATGCTAAGATTATCAATTACCTAGATCAGAAAACTTGTTTCGTAGACTTGAAATCATACTGATATCGATTAAGCCTTGTGCCAGACTTAAAAAAACTAGTTTTCTTATGCCCATAACCCTGTCATTTTAGTAAATACCGATAAACTCGCAGTGATTTGTGAGAATGTGTTCGCCACTGTATTTGGGCGTGTGTCAAACATACTGTGAACAAAATAGATTTCTCGATGAAATATATTGCTCTTAAATAATCTTGTATACCTTGAAGTTCTTCGCCTCAAACAAATGCCACATTTCGGATATTGCCTTATTGATTTACAGACGACCAACGGAAGTAAGACGAACTGCTGTCTCTATTTTTAAAAATATAATTATTGCTTTTAATTACTACATTGAGTTCAGATCTTTACAACAGAAGGTTATTAAATCCGAGCATTCAAAAAACGCCATGCACCTTTTTTCTTTTTTCTTTTTTTTCTTTTTTTCATTTTTTCTTTTTCCACCATTACCCTCTTTCTTTCCCTCTCTCGTTTACTGTTTCGTTTTTTTTTATGAAATATTGCGCGAAACATTTTTTTTTAAATAGCATCGAAAAAGCAAATAATATTTGTGTCATTAGTTGTATCAACCAAATATTGATGGGAGTGAAACGTTTTATGATGTTTAGGTCTGTATAATCTCTTTTTTCATCAAGTATATATTGCAATTATATAATTTTCAAGGACTTTTCTTTCATTTTGTTTTTCGTTCGTGTGAAGGATGTGTTAATTGTTATCCCTTTCTTATTGCAAGTTTAAATAACTTGCAATTTCTTTTGCCAGTTTTCTGTTCTGTGTAGTACAGTGCCACATTGTTTCTTCAAACCTACTTTGCCGAGCTCAGAGATTACACTGGCATTTTCAAGGAGCGAGGAATACTTAGCTGTAGAAATCAATAACTTTATCTAGCAGAATATTATTACTAAATATCTCTCTAATATAAATTTACATTGTGTACTTGTATGTCCCCAAGATTTTCTGAAAGCTAGAAGAGACCTCTTAAAGCAAACATAATTTGAAATGAAGGAATGTTTTTATGCCATTTATGTCGAACTAAACGGATAGATAAGCTCAGCACCTGGACGAATCTTGTTACGGGGGGGGGGTGCTGGTCGGGTGTTTAGTTTGGAAAACACGTGTCTGCTGGTATATTTATCCCACATCAAAAATGTCGGAATCGGCATGTGAGCCCGGATAAAAAATGAAAAAGTAACAAAAAAATTATATATATATATATATATATATATATATATATATATATATATATATATATATATATATAAAAGTGAACATAGAAGTCAACACTTAGAGGCGACAGTCTGTTTCATGCTATATGCAATCGTCAGGCCTGACGATTGCATATAGCATGAAACAGACTGTCGCCTCTAAGTGTTGACTTCTATGTTCACTTTTATATTTACACACGCTCTATCTCTGATATTGAGCACTTTATTCCATAAATATAGCACACCTTAAGACTATATTTCTTATATATATATATATATATATATATATATATATATATATATATATATATATATATATATATATAAACAAATGATAAGTATGTATTAACAAAAGAAGGGTATACATAGACAATAGGACATTTTTGCGTGTTACAAAACAATGAACATGAAAGCATTTAGACTACTGAAGGTGTTTGTGTAGAAGTAAGTGCGATAAGTGCGTGTGATAGATACATGTGTATATATGCATGCGTATGAGAGAGGTCAGAAGTCAACAGCGGATTAAGGGAAGCGAACGTGCCTCAGCGGCAGCGTTCTTATCTACGTGCGACCTACATTTGAAAGCTAGAGAAAAAAAAACGGAAAGAAAGAGACAGTGACACAATATCGGCACCTTCTTATAAGCTTAAGGAACGTCCCCTAGCGGCGATATTTTAGGAAAGTAAGTGGAGGTACAGCCAGAATCTAAAAGTCATTTTGGCATTAGCAGCGCGCCAGGATTTTCTTCCAGCTTTTATCTGCCAAGGATATAGAGCAGACGTAAGCAATTCAAACGATAGAGGTTTATTTAAACGGAAGAGTTAAAGTTCAAAATTAACCTGAGCAAATGTTAAAATAGACCCAAAGGAAGATTGTTTCATTTGACTATATATGAGAAGTTCAATTGAAATATATGATGTTAAATGGCATTCGACGGCATATGTTTCGGGGTTTTATTTTAGGCCTAACAGAATATAATTTAAACGATTATTTTATTATAATGTAAATAATTTGTTATTGGGTAAAAGAAAAGTGTCATCACAACCATGAAGTATCTTTATTTGAATGAAATTTACTCATAAAAACAGGTTATTAATAAAAATTTAAGTATATCATCGGAAGAGAATCAAGTTCTAGAAAAATATTTAACAATGTTTATTCAGGTAAATCAATCTTATTTTTAAATACGTTTCGTAAAGTTTTTGTTTATTTTCACAGTAAAATTCAAAGGGAAATCGGGATTCTTTGGGGCTTAGCGATTAATTGAATGTCCAAATGAATTGAAATAATTTAATGAAAATAGTACGATAAGAAATCGATAGTTTCTAAAAATACGAGATTTCAATAGAGTCAATCAAAATTAAAATATTTCCGTGGTTGTTGACTGTCATCTACTGTAAACAAACTTTGAAATCGAAGAATATTAATTAACATCGTCGTCGGCAACTAGTTAATCAATGAGTCTTGTCAGCGCCCTGAAATTATTGATTAAATCAGAATTCAAATTTAAAAAAAAAATTCCGATGGTTTATTTCGGTAAAAACGTGTCACATGATTATTTCATAATAGAATATTAATTTAATTCGATCTCCAATCAATCTTTAATGAAGATACCTTTAAAAAATATCATAGTAATCATCTTGAAATTTTGATTAATTCAGAATTTGAATTTGAATGTTAGTAGTCCAGGTTCAATTAGTAAAAACGTTCCTGCCAATTATCTTCTTTATTTAATCTTTATCTCTAATATACATATATGTGAGTTTATTGTATTGATATGTTTGTATACGAATATCAGGGATTTGATATGCATGCATACATACAAAAAAAATATAAAAAAATTATTTCTCCAACAAAGGTGGGTGGTGAATTCTGCAGGAGGGCACATTTTCTCTATTAAGTTTTCTCGGGTGCACAGGTCGTTAGAGGAAATAAACACTGTTTAAAAAACGGAACGTCTACTCAACTAGGAGTATCCACTCAAAATAACGACTGGATTAATATATGACGCAAATCACTCCGCTAGAAATTTGGAAACAGGATGCTGTACTGCTTGGTATTCACGCCGGAAGCTCCAATACCAATATTTCAGAGTTTTTGGTTGTCAATTTTAGGACAGTGCGGAGGATACGGAAAGAGTTGAATGAGTCTAATGGTGATTACGAAGGTGTTTGGGTTGAGCACTAGTGATGACGATATTATGCCTCCATTCGTCTTATCACGGGACTTCAGACTCAACACCGAGGACTACATCATTTGCCTTAAGGGAGTAATGTTGCCTTAGGTTAAGAGGGTGACTGATGGAAGACCCTCTGTCTGGCAACAGGAGACTTAACCATGTCAAACAAAAAGGAGAACGCAGTTATGGCTGTCAGATAATTTCTGCGGCTACATCGCTCCTTATATCTAGCCACCTAATTCCCTAAACTGCAACCCCCTTGATTATTATGTGTGGGGCGCAGTTGAGAGAGAGACCAAAAAAAAAAGTCTTGTAACACTAAAGATGAACTGTAGGCAAGGGTTATTTCAGCATTCACCAACTTAAACAAGGAAACCCTCCAGAAGAGTTGCAGGAGATTCCGATGTCCTCTAGAGGCCGTGGTTGAAGACAATGGCGATTTGATTGAATAAATTCACTCTTTAGTATTTCAAGATATTTTTGTGTAAGTTTGGTAAATATAACTGTTAAAATTATTTCAGCGTTATTTTCGTTTTTTGCGTCATTTAGACGACAATTTATTCATCCGACCCAGTATATATATATATATATATATATATATATATATATATATATATATATATATATATATATATAGTAAAGGTAATAGATCCATTGGTACGTATTTATTTCTTGAACATATACTATTTAATTAAATAAAAACAGAGCATCTAATCCAATATGAGTATGCATTAAAATAACGTTTAAACAGATGAATTTAAAAAAAAAACGAATCAGAATCCGTAATTTTAAAAATTTCTTTGTACTTATCATGATTTGGATTTAAATCAATCCTCGAGAAACAAGTTCATAAAAGTTTAGCTTTCATGTTATATTTGTGCATTTACCGAGAGCTAATTTTTTTTCAGATGTTTTGAGAAAATGATTTAAGCTTTTTTAATGTTTGTGACTGATAGGAATTTAAGGTAAACCTTGTTAGTTTTTGTATAATGTGCAAATGGCTTGAACTTTTTGTCATACAGACTTCATTGATGTTTGACGTTCTTAATTTTCACCTGCAGTTGTTGCTCTATTTTAATAAGCTATTAGAATTCATAATAAATATTTGCAACTCTGAGGACTTTTTTTTATTTATCTCGATGATTCCAAAAGCAAATCTAATTTTAACAGTTAACATTAAAATGTGTCTAACGTCTACCTTCCTCAAGTAATACTTCATGAAATACTCGAAAAGCTATGGATTTGCAGCTAGCATAAACACACACACACACACACACACATAGGGTGTATCAAAAATATTTTTACAAACATAAGTCCGCAAATCCTTCGTTTTTAGTTATTAAGTTTAAAGAAAGTTTACGGGAGATGTCGTTTTCCGGGCAGTGGGACTAGGTTATATTTGTCATTCGTGTACATTTCTGGCTAATCTCTCTTCGACGTTTAACGTGTATAGTAGTGAGTTAACTGTGAAGAATAGCAGGATATTCATATCGTGAGCAGGTAGATATGACTTTTACATATGGCCGCGAGAATGGTATTGGACGCGAGGCTGCATGGCTGTATCAGTTTGCAGTCGTGTCATCCAACCTTTGCTGCTGTTTGTTGTCGCGTATCTGAGACAGGATACATGGTACTACAAACTATAGATTGAAAAAGATCGAAATCCGCTCGTACTACTGACCATGAAGAAAAAATTATACATGCAATCGGAGATGATCCAAGTATCAGCACATATCAAGTGGCTCTAGAATGTCGTACATCTTATAATACCGCATGAAGGGTACTTGAAGAACAGCTCCTGTATTCGTATCATTTGCAATGTCTTCAGGCTCTTTCGCCCTCTGATCACTCCCACGGGAGAACTTTTGCCGGTCGTTTATTGCACAAACTGCCGATCCGTTGTTTGTCTCTTCAGTCTTGTTTAGGGATAAGGCAACATTTGGAAGAGATGGAATAACAAATTAACACAACTAATATTTGTGGGCAGATCGGAACCCCCATGGTTCAATACAGGCTAGATACCCGCATCAGTTTACGATTAATGTCTGGGCTGGAATTGAAGATGACTGTCTGGTAGGTCCATAAGATCTCCCAGCACGTCTTATAGAGGATGTACACTTGCTAATACGAAGACGCATGTGGTTCATGCATAATGGGGCTGGAGCACATTTTAGTCGCATAGTTCGCGATGAACTAGATTATATCTAACATGAAAGATGGATAGATAGGGGAGGGCCAGTGCCATAGCCTGCTCATTCCCCGATGATTTGGATTTTTATCTATGCGAGCACCTAGAACAATCCGTTTATGCAGCAGACATTAATAACATGTCATGGGGGCCTGAATAACCATTTGACACCATGTGGGAATATTTGAAAGGATACACCAGTCAGTGATCCGACGGGTGTATGCGTGTGTAGAGGCAAGCGGGGAACATTTTGAACATTTGTTATGAGTTTGTGTGCTGAGATACAGATGGATATATGTTTATAGGGATATATGACCTTGTTTTGGTGTCAGGAGCCCAACTCCAAAATTTATAAAAATATTTTGAATTGTATCTTGGATCGCATGTTTAACAGAGTCTACCGTAAAATTTAAACTTAACTTAAAAACGAAGGATTTGCGGCCTTATATATATATATATATATATATATATATATATATATATATATATATATGGGAGTATGTTTGTGTGTATGTGTGCGTGTGTGTGTGTATGTGTGTGTGCATGTGTGTGTGAATATTTATATGGAGAGCAAATGAAGGAGACTATCAAAATTGTTTGCATTATCATTCTAAAAGACTGACGACATCGAATAATCGATCAGAAGTTATAGTCTAAATAAGAAAATTACTCGAAGATTAAAAAAAAAAGAAAAGTTCTCTGCTGAAGTCCAGCAAATTACGGAAGAGAAGCGACACTAGGGTAGGAAGCGAAAAGGATTGATAAAGAATGAAACTATTTTGCATCACTGAACAAGTTAACAGCAAGCAGCTGAATTTTCTATTTTTGTAGAATTCAAGAGAAAAGACTATTTTAGCAAAGAAAAAAAAATTCTTATACAATATGAAGATAGTAAAGAAGAAATTGAAATAAAAAGAAAATTGACTTTAAATAGCAAATAATAAAATATTTTTGTTAGGTTTGGATAGGTTTTGTGATATGAGGTCATCGAAGTTATCTTTATTTAGGAAGAAATTTATTATTAAGAATTTGGCAGGAACAGACATTCAAGTCAGAAATACACGCAGATTTTTTGTGACCAAGATTCATTGAAGATGAAGAGAATTTTGGTGAAGTAGAAAAAAACCCAACCAGGCGTACATTTCTTAACGAACAAAGTGGATACAAAGACCGTTCGAGGCAGATATTCGGAAACAAACAGATTAACTCTTTTAAGTGTTTTTTCTTTTTGTACCGCTTACTGCATTTTTTCATATGATGACCTTGCGATTAATAACGAACAATATATATATATATATATATATATATATATATATATATATATATATATATATATGAGAAGCAGTCCCTCCTTAACACATACTTTGTTGAACAAGACCCACAAGGTAATTTTGCTTAGCTTTTCATCATGGTTTTATTGCATACCTGGAATCTACCAACAACTTTTGCACAATTATTACATTCATTAAGTCCAGAACAGAAGACACTTGTACGTATCTAAGAAGAATATATATGTCTATTAGTTATAAAGTTATATATATATATATATATATATATATATATATATATATATATATATATATATATATATATGAAGAAATATAGTTTTAAGGTGTGCTATATTTATGGGATAAAAGTGTTTGCTCAATGTCAGAGAAAGAGCGTATGTAAATATAAAATTGAACATTGAAGTCAACAGCCTGTCGCCTCTGTGTGTTGACGTCAATGTTCACTCATATATATATATATATATATATATATATATATATATATATAAGGTTCCAAATTGTCTGTGAAGGAATATTAGTAATTTGGATTCTTTTTTTAATAATTTTTGCCTTAACCATTATTGACTATTGTTTTTTTTTCCTTAACCATACACACACATACACACACACACACACACACATATATATGTGTGAAAAGTGTGTGTATATAAATATAAACATACGTATATATATATATATATATTGCGATCGTCAGAAAAACTGATTATTTTTTTTAAATTTTGGATTTATGTAGATTGCGTGCATTGGTGTTATTATGGAAGTTGGGAGGGGGAATCGTCGTCGTGATGTTACTCATACTAACGCAAACAGAAATGGATAAGTTTGACCTACGATACTCACTGAAAAACATCCCTCTCCCCACCCAAGCCTCATATAAACTGCAACTAGCAGAGAAAATTGAAAGTCTCATAAGACGAATGAGATGGAAGGCATACTTCTTCCTCAACGACCAAAAATAACTAAATAACTGAAAAACCCGAGACATTCAGCTTTAATACAGGGAAATGCCCACCAATATGCAAGGAAATGCTAAAATTCGAGCAAGACATAACAAATATAGTCAGAACCTTGAAATTCAAAAGGCACTTGGACAATTTCCAGAAGAAAATCATAGAAGACAAGAAAAAAATAAATAACTCCAATAAGGTCTTCATATTGGCTGACAAAACCACGAACATATACACTATGGGACCCACAGCCTACAATAAACTCTTAACCAACAAAATTACACAACTATACAAGAAGACAACCACGAACACAATAAACATTATAAACCAAGAAGCTAAAAATATAGCCGCTAAATTGAAGATAGATGGAAGAATAAACAAATTAGCTGAACAACGTGCTTTCATGACGGCAAAGGACCACAAAACCAATTTCGTAGAAAACCCACATTCAGACTAATTAACCCGGTGAAGAGTAAGATATGAAAAATCAGTAAAAACATACTGGAAAATATCAACACCAGCCTAAGGGAAAAATTAGTTCTCAACCAGTTGAAGAATACCAAAGCTGTCATAGAGTGGTTTTAAACGATAGAAAACAAAAACAAATTTCATCCAATTCGACGTAGTGGATTTCTATCCTTCCATCAAAGAAAACATATTAAATTAAGCTATACAACTGGCACAACAACATGTAAAAATCACGGACGGAGATATAAAAATAATCAAACATTGCCGCAAATCTCTGCTGTTCCACAATATTGAACCATAGGCAAAGAAACAAAATCACGACTGTTTCATATAACAATGGGTAGCTACGCTGGAGCAAAAATATGCGAATTAGTAGGCCTACTCATCCTCTCATACCTGGCCAGAATCCTGGAGAGAAACGACGCAGGATTATACAGAGATGATGGTCTTATCTTAATAAGAGAACCCAGTGGCCCCAAATTAGACAAATTTAGGAAGAAAATAGTGAACGCCCTAAAAAACATTGAATTCAAAATAGAGATAAACGCAGGCACAGCAACAGTAAACTTCCTTGACGTCACTCTTAACCTGAACAACAGTACATACGAACCGTACAAAAAAGACAATGACATCCCAACTTACGTACACACATCCTCCAACCACCGACCTTCAATCATCAAACAAATACCCATATCAATCAGCCGCAGACTATCTGAGAACTCATCTAACATACACATTTTCAATAACAAAAAAACCCTCATACAACGAAGCACTAAAAGCAAGTGAATATACGCAACAACTAAAATATACACCTCCGCAGCCAAAACACGAAAACCGAAAAAGAAATATTATCTGGTTTAACCCACCATACAGAAAAACCGTCAAAACGAACATAGGCAAGACATTCCTAAACTTAATAGAAAATCACTTCACTGAAACAAACCGATTAGCAAAAATATTCAACAAAAATAACGTTAAAATCAGTTACAGCTGCACAAAAAATATAACAGAAATAATCAAAAGCTACAACAAAAAAATGTCAAGCTACAAAAATGAAGCCAAGGATCCAAAATGCAACTGCAGAAATAGAACAACATGTCCACTCTAGGGAAATTGCCAACATACGAGTACAATATATAAAGCCAAGGTAAGTGCAAAAAACAGCACAATGTACTACATAGATGCCACTGAGGGTCCATTTAAGAAGAGGAAAACAACTACAACCTTTCATTCACAACAGAAAATACTCGAACAGCACTAAACTATCCACATACATATTGCAGCAAAAAGACAGTAATATCACACCAACAATAAGCTCGAAAATATTGACAAAAGCACTTGCCTTCAGCAACATTACAAAAAATGCCTACTTTGCCTATAGGAAAAAGTAGCAATAATATCCCATACCCGGCAAAAGAATTTACTAAATAAAAGACCAGAAATAATCTCCAAATGTAGGCATGAGAATAAGTACCTATGATCCGAATTTATACCAAACAGATAAAAAAAACCCCCAAAACCCCCCAAAAAACAACAACAATCACTCTTTAGTTCAAGCTACCATCATAATAATTACATTTATTGTTATTATCATTGCACCACCATTAGTAATCACTTCTACCACTTTACAATAACTATTAGCTACAACATTACTACCGCATCACATCTACTATTATCATATTAACCTGCTATAATTATGAGTAAACTACTCCCCCTCCCCCGGCATAATTAATAACACCATAAAAGAAAACAATAAGGATTGCAAACTGCAAATTCTACCAGTTACATATACGTAGTCATCAAAAACAAGCAAATGACCAGCTTTATAATAATAAGAAATCAACCTTAAAGAATTAAAAATAATAGCAATTTTTATCTATCATAATTTTACACAGACCACACCACACGTATATACGTGCATGCGAGGAAATATTATTCAGCGAAAGAATAGAAAAATGCTCTGATTGCTGACATGTATACATTCACGAGACATTCACGAGAAATTTTCGCTACGCTTCCGATCTTTGAATTTCAACATACAAATGCGTATGTATATAGACAACATCACACATATACATACATATGTCAAGTCCCATACTGTCCACATATGTTTATGTCTGTATGAGCACCGGTGAACGAGCGTGTGTGTGTGTACGTACCTGCGTACCTCAACGGGTGTACGGACATGCATCTATGTTTGCGTTAGCATGTGTGACATCACGACGACGATTTCCCCCACAACTCCCATAATAACACCAATACACGCAATCTACATAAATCCAAAATTTTAAAAAATTAATGAGTTTGTCTGACGATCGCAAAAGCGTGAAACGCAGGGTCACAAACTCACATCAATCCAATCAAATATATATATATATATATATATATATATATATATATATATATATATACATATACACGGAGTGGCATGTGTAAATTGTCGCCATTTTCAATTTGAATTTTAATAGTCCAGGTGCAATTAGTAAAAATGACCGTGTCAATTAACTTCTTTATCTAATCTTTATCGCTATTATACATATATAAGAGTTTATTGTATGGATCTGTTTGTATATGAATGCTAGGGGTTCAATGTACATACATACATACATATATGACAAATATTTCTCCAGCAAAGGTTGGTGTTGAAGGCTCGAATCCTGCGGTAGGGTATATACTCTCTATTAAGTTTTCTCGAGTGCACAGGTTGTTAGACGAAATAAACACTGTTTAAAAAACGGAACATCTACTCAAATAAGTGTATCCACTAAAAATAACGTTTGAATTTATATATATCTTTATATATATATATATATACTAGCAGTAGAGCGCGGCGTTTCCCGGGGATGTAACAGAAAGAGATAGATCAAGTGTCGACCATCATAAAGACTGAAAAATAAAATTGACAAAGATTATTGTTTAAGGTTGACGGCCACGCATGTCTTAATTATTTTTTTTTACGAATTGGTCAAACCCAAACTCAAACAAAAACATTGTTTTCAATCGTTATGAGTCTATCGATTGAATAGAATTTTATTATAAACAATTGTCTTGTAAATGGAATTTTTAAAGCATTCTGAATGTAAAAGTAAAGAAAAAAGTGTGCAAGACAATAAGAAACACTACCTGCCAAAAAAAAAAAAAAGTGAAGTTTTGTTGAAATCGGTTGAAAAATGTAGGAAATACGATCCCATATATAAACGAACACAGACACACTCACAAACAACCTGGGTTAATAAGTATAACTCGATATGAGTTGTCCCCCTTTAATTAATGCCTCTTAATCGTGTTTTCAAATTGATTTTGCGCAAAAACAATTGTGTTTTTCCAATTTTTGGCGCTGTCAGAACCACCGCAAGGTGATTTTACGCAGTCCTGTGAAGTTTTGTTGAAATCGGTTCAAAAATGTAGGAAATCCGATCCAATATATAAACGTAACAGACGCACGCACGCACGCACACACACACACACACAATCTGCGTTTTATAACAAGTAAGATATATATGTGTATGTATGTATAGGGTGCTATGGTAAATTGTCGGCATTGTACATTTTTAATTTCGCGCATGCGCGTTGTTTGTTTTTGATTTTTTAGACTGCACAGTAGTGCAAGTTGGGCAGCATCTGTGAGAAAAAGAGCACTATGATGCAATTCACTCCGCTAGAAATTTGGAAACAACATGGTGTACTGCTTGGTATTCGTGCCGGAAGCTCCAAGACGAACATTTCAGAGTGTTTGGGTGTCAATCTGACAACAGTGCAGAGGATTTGGAAAGAGTTGGATGAGTCTAATGGTAATTACGAAGGTATTTGTAGTGACCACTAGTGATGACGACATTATGATTCTATTCATCTTTACACGGGCCCTGATTTCAGGCCTTAAAATATAATTACTACTGTTTAATTAAAAACAGAGCATTTATTTAATTAAATGAATTATAGATATAAAAATAACGTATAAACAGAAAATATATTAAACAATTGTCGGATAATAAAATAATATGTTGTCATTGTTTACGTTAAGCTATGTTTCGTGAGAAGTAATCGGAAAAAATCGTCGAAGGTGTGGGTTTATAGACAGAAATTTGGATTTTGCTTCTCTGTGACTGAATGGTTGACAGCATGTCAGATCAAATGACGGTTCCCATCGGAAAAAGCATATTTTCTACGAAATTTCTCAAACATTCAGCCCAGTAAATGTAATTAATAATGTTTAATTAAAAATCAAAGCATTTATTTGAATTATATCTATAAAAATAACGTATAAACAAAATACATACATATATATATATATATATATATATATATATATATATATATATATATATATATATAAGCAGGCAACCCACACACACACACGCACATGACAAACACACACACTCATGCACATGTGTAATGGCTCAGTGGGTAGATGGACCAATACTATTTTTATTATCATACTTTTAATGTACAACATTCAAGTAAACAACAAAAACTCCAAAATGTGAATCAACAAGTATATATTGAAATAACATACAAGAACAAATATGCAATGAAATTGTATTCAATGTATAGATTAAGGGAAATAAGTTGTTCCCCATTAATTGTATTTTGATTTGTAATTGATTGTTCGAAGGAAGTTCTTTTTGAGAGAAAAATGTTCAGGAATCAATATTAGAACAAAGGTCTGTTTGTTAGAATAGATAACACAAGAATACAATTGATCAGAAATGTGTTGTGTTATAGAATGGTTCGAAATTAACAGAGTCCAGGTTGATTGAGCTAGGCTAAGTCACAGAGAGAAGTGTGAGTTTATATTACTAAATTCTGTGTCTGTGTGTGCGTTTGAAATGTTATGAGTAAGATCGAAAGGCGAAACTTAATGGATCCTACTGACGACTTGTGAAATTGTCGCCTCTTTTAAGGAAAAAGAATAGGTTCCCACAGAAGCGCGGGGACAGATTAATCTTGCATTAAAATATGTGATTGGTTAAAAATTAACCAATCACTACATTCGTATTAATAAAACAGTGATGCAAGATCAAAAACGAAGAACTCAAAGAAATGACTGCGATGGCTAAATTGTCCTATAGAAAAGTAGTATTGATTTATTAGCCAATCGCAGACGAATAAAATGTGGGCGTGGAGAAACATAGCAATCGCTACAGATGTATATTATATAGGTTACACTACAAGTTTAATACGAAGACTCACTCTACGCCTTTCTAACCATAGTTCAATTAAATCTCAGTGAAATATTCATGGAGACCTACCGAACCCTATTCGTAACATGTTGACAACACAAATACAATAGCATCATCTACATGCACACAAAAAAAGGCTAAAATAATGGAAGCCTTATTAATAAAAACAAAACCCAATGGATACAATATCTTGATCGTATTTTGAAAATGAAAACATTATATAAATACATACAAGAAATTATTTCTTGTTAGCAGTTAATATATTTCAATCTTGAAAATGGGTAAATGTATAAAAGCGCTCGGAAAATAAGCGCTCAGAAAAAAAAAGAATGTTCGGACAGTTTCTATATAATTCATCATCTGAAAAGAAAAAAATTATTAGATCGCATGAGAAATTGTATAAAAAACTAAATCAAAGCACCTTGTCTGTTGCATTCAATGAAATGTGCATGAAAAATGATTGCTACCTAAATACACAATATATATATATATATATATGTGTGTGTGTGTGTGTGTGTGTGTGTGTGTTTGTGTGTGTCACTCTATGTGTCTGTGTGTGCATAATGTTTCTCCTTTTATAACATTATAACTCTCAAGGTGTGGCAATGGATTCGTTTCTAGGAATTAATATACGTAAAGTTAAATAACTTTGGAAATCAAAAGAACATTGAATTATTGATAACGCGGACATAGAAATAAATATTTCCTGAAATTCTGATATGAGAAATTTTAGAATTCTTAGACTTTCTTTTTCTCAACCTTCAAATCATTTATGTAAAAAACAGATCACCAAAACATTGCAACAAAAAAAAACAACGATAAAAATACGCCACAAATAACTCATGCCGAATTAGACGCGGGTATTGAAAATGGATAGATAGATACATAAATAGATAGATAATGGACAGACTAAGATAGATAGATAGATAGATAGATAGATAGAAAGAAAGAAAGAAAGAATAAACAATAGCTAGCGAGTTAGACATATTGAAAGGTAACGAATAATTGAAAATAGATATGGATAAACTGAGATCATAAATAAATACGAACAGATTATTATTGTTGGGTAGAAAACGACATAAATATCAAATTAGACACAAACAAAGTCAAAATTGAAGACTAATATATATATATATATATATATATATATATATATAAACAGACTGGATAGATAGGTATGAACAGAATGAAATAGATAGATAGATAGATAGATAGATAGATAGATAGATAGATAGATAGATAGATAGATAGATAGATAATGTACGGAATGAGATTTGGAGAAAGTCAGATAGAATTTAAGCGCTCATGAACTTAAAGATTGTGCGCATACAGTTTTTTCGTAATAAATGAAAAATACTGACAATCAGAATATTTAGATTGTTTGGTTTTGGTAATACTAATTTGTTGAAATTTAAGGCAAAATTGTTTCGGTTGAATAAGAAAATATATCGCTAAGAGAAATTGAAGAGATGTATATCCGAATTGATTATTGCCAATGAACTTCTTGGCGCCAAATTTCTCTGGTTTCACAAATACTGTTAGGAAATGTTTAAAAAGGCAAGATTTTTAATTTGCATGTTAGTCGTTGCGCACGTATGCGGCTGCGTTTCTGTCTGCGCATAGTCATGCGTATTAGCTATAATTTATCGCCTGCCTGCTTCCGTGCTGAATATAAAATCAATCAGCTAAGTGACAAATATATATGTTTCGTTAAAATGACTGACAAGGTAGTGCGATTAAACTGTTAATTTAATTTTTCTTCTGTTAGTACAAAGGTTTTCTTTCTGGACACAAATTGTGTAAAAAAATATCCAAAAGTTCTGCATGTCTGAGCGCTTTCGGTTATACTTTTAGACATTATCAAGGATGATTTTATTTTAATTTTAACTGAATATATGGGTTGTGCGTATGTATCTAGAGTTATGTCTGTTTTATTTTCCAAACACGATCAGCAGATTGTGATTGTGTTCATAGATAATGTTGTTGAGTGTTGGCTTTTTCTATTTTATTATTAGGGCTTCCATTATTTTTAATCTTGGTTTACATGTGGATAAGGTTATTATGCTTGTATTTTCTACTAGTATGTTTCGGATGGAATTAGGTAGGTTTTTGTGTGTGTTTAAATGAGGAACTGTATTCCTGATCAAACCAACCAATAATTACATCGGTCTCACTACAACATGCCTATCCAGACGACTTAAGTTACACCTATCCGACCATTCAATTCGAAATCATTATTAGCCCTTGATAATGCTTAAAAGTATAGCCGAAAGCGGTCGGAAATGCGGAGCTTTTGAACATTTTTTACATACATTATGTTCGGAAAAGACAACACTTGTACAAAAGATAAATTAAATAAAATGCTTAATTGCAATACCTTGTCAGTCGTCTTAAACGAAATATATATAATTGCACGATAAATGCACTATATACATATATATATATATATATATATATATATATATATATATATATATATATATATATATATATATATATATAAAAGTAGTAATATATATATATATATATATATATATATATATATATATATATATATATATATATATATGAATAAAGGGAGTGAGAGTGAGATTATCGAATGTTTCATGTTTAGCCATGTCAATAAAAGCTCAATAGATATCTATTTTATGCCTATTAAATTTGATGATCTGTTTTTGCTAATGTACAGATATTCTTCCCTTATTATCAAACCCACTGTTGATAACTCATATGAGTCGAAAAGCTCGGACCCCACAACATGAATTTTAACAATTTGACTTTCACGTATTAGAAAACCAGATCAGTTTTTTCTCAATACATTTACAGCAATAATACCGGATTCGTTGCCAGGAAAATGATGCCAGCAATGTGAAGGTTTCAAGAGTCAGGTGCCCAAAGTTGTGACTCTCTTAAGACATACCAGCTAAAGTTTGCAACAGAACCGATAGTCTTTAAACTGGGTTGGACATGGTGTTATCGTAACTGTCATGTTGTGTTCTCTTCCCTGAGTCTGGTAATTTGGGACACTAGCGCCTACGGGACACCCAGGAGGACAATCAGCCTATTTCGATAGCTGTACCTTTAAATGTTTTTGATGGTCAATTCGCATATCGACACACCATGAACAGTGTTGATGCTGCCAAAGATATTTCAGCTTGTGGTGCTTCAGTATATCCTAAAACTTGTATTCAATGCTCTTTCCAGTCTTGTGGGAACATCTATGGAGACACACATAGCATAGAATGTGCAATATCCAACCAATATCATCATCGTTTTCAGTGCACTAAAACTTAAATTTGCATGCACATATTCTTCTTTTTTATTGGCCGTCTCCTCTCAAAACGTAGGTGATCATGACTCTCCACAATTTCCTTATCTTCGTTGCTCTTAATAAACTTTATTTTTCTATTATTTCTCCTAAGGCCTGTTCCGCCATCCATTTACTCAAGCTTATTAAGTATGTTATGCGGCTCGGAATTGTTCATCGGAGTGCAGAGTTACAATTCCAGTTGGGTTCGTTGGAAATGGTAAGAATTCGCCAGAGATCAATCCCATAGCACCTTTGAGATAAGATGGAAATGAATGTTCGAATCCTGGTTGTGCAACCTAGTAATCTCGTGGGATTGCCTAATAACATGGGTATAAGTTTCAAAAGAATACTTAAAGAATATTGTTGATTCCGTTCAATGAAGAATTTTGTCTGTTCTCAAGACAAAACAGAATCTAACCCGGTACTACGAGAAGAGTATATTTAATAACGTGGCGAGTAAATTTATACATGTAGGTAGATCAATAAGTCTGTAGACTAATAATGAGAGAAGCATTTACTTTGCACAATAAATATTTACTTTTCAATATATATATATATATATATATATATATATATACATACATACATACATACATACATACATATATATATATATATATATATATATATATTATTGTCAGCAAGTGGTTGGCAATGTCTGCATATAAATTGCTTTGTTTTGTATTATAAATTGCTTTGCTTTGTATTATATATATATATATATATATATATATATATATATATATATATATATATATATATATATATATATAACACAAAGCAAATCAATTTATATGCAAACAGTGGTTGGCAATAATCAGTCAACAGCAGATTATCTAGCAGTTCTTTGAATGAAACAATATTCAACAAGCTCAAAAAAACGATTATGAAAGAGCTCTAAAAGAAAGTGTATTTTCGGTAACACTCACATACACACTACACAGTAAAAAAGATAGCAGGAAAAGAAACATCATATAGTTTAATAGACAGTGCATCAAAAACATAAAATGAAACGTAGGAAAAATATTCATGCAACTAATTCAAAACACTTCCCCCATCAACTACTACCCATAAGATCTGTTTATATCTCTGAGTTGAGGTATTTTGATTACTTGAATTATTTATATTATTCGGACTGTTATCCTCATCTTCATTGCCATATTCACAACGTTTCGACCCCTGTACTCTCCGAACTTCTACAGCTAATTGGAATTTCGAACCGAACACTTTATTTCGTCTACCTGGGTAGATTGTTCTAGTTTCACGTGCCATGCCTCTTCCCGATTTCTCAGTTATTTCCCTTTTACTCAACTCTCCAAGTTTTGGTTCCAATCAGCTGAAGAAAGCCGGCGCGTACAACGGCCGAAACTTTGTGAATATGGTAATGAAGATGAGGATAACAGTCTGAATAATGTAAATAATGTAAGTGTCCAGAAGATATTCAATATAAACACATTGCTAATAATCTAACCTTGCATCGAAAACATTACACAAATATTTTTTTATACAAGCACAACTACTCGCATCATGAAACCCGTCTGTAACTGCAGATGAATGTTCCTTAAACGGCAAATGGATGAATGTTCCTTAAACGGCAAATGTCTGAAAAGCATATATCAGTCCGCTGTAAAAAAAAAAAAAAAAATAGAAAGAAAAGGGAAAGGAAATAACGAATAAAGGATATACATCTCTGAAAACAGAAACTGCGCACAGAAAACATCTTTTAATAACAGGAATGGCAAACGGCACAACATTAAGGAAATTTAAAAATTAAAACCAAACATATAGCAAAAATATAACGAAAAATAGGGAAAAAAGAACCAACAATAAACTCCAATAACTGTCAACTTTACCTAGAACAGAAAATAGCTGTAATCACTTTATTTGACCAAAAACAAATTAGTAAATAAATTAACTATGATTCTTACAAGAAATGTATATGACAGGAAAGTGTTTAACATGAGATTTTATTTAAATTTCGATACGTACACTAAATTTCGCTACCAGCTTCTCGAGCCGCCCAGGAATCGCGTCAACAGATTTTACCAGGAATTCTTGTGGTATGGAAGTCATATTTTCTTCAATTCGTCCTTAAAGTTCTTCCATAGTCTTGATTTAGTATAGTAGACTTGCTCCTTTAACCAACCCTAAAAAAGGACTCCTGGTTGGCTGAATAGGGAGTTACATTTCAATTCCCCTGTATATCACCGAATTGTTTGCACATATGCGTTTCATTTTTGCAATGTATCTCTACATATCTTGCCGGATATATGTGTGTACGTGTATGTGTGTGTATATTTTTCTGATTGTGTGCGTGTGTGTACACATACGTATTTTACTAGTGTTTGAGTATCATTAATTCACATATGTTTTGATGTTTGTGTCTAAATATAATAGCGATTCAATTTCCCAATCTATTAATGCGATCGCATCTTCATTTTGACAGAGCCTGATTAATTTAAGCTGCGGAAGGCATCTTTCTACGTTTCATGACAGGCGGGCGGTGGGGGTCCGTAAATCTGTCAATCCTTTTGTTATTTCTTGATGATTACTTGCGAAATATTAAAGAATCTTTATTCCATCCCACTCAACATGCATACACTCACAAAAAGGTACCTTGCAATTTTCACATTATATACATACATACATACATACATATATATATATATATATACATATATATATGCATCCACACGTATATATATATATATATATATATATATATATATGTGTGTGTGTGTGTGTGTGTGTGTGTGTGTTTGTGTGTGAATGAACCAATGTGCATTTACTAAACTTAGTCTGTTTCAATGTGTGTAAGTAGGGTGACGCCCAGAAAGGATGGACGCACTAAAAATACACAATAGTGTTTTCGTTTTGTAAAAATTCAGGTGGAAATAATAAATTATAAACACTTCAAATACTTTGGCGTATGAATCAGTTATAAAAATAGTATCGTGGATAAGGAAATTGAGTACAGGATAGGCTGCGCTAGGAATAGTTTCACTCAACACTGCAAGGTGGTACTTAATCAAAATATCGAAATGAAAACTTGGCGAACACGCATAGGTACAGACGCAAAAGAGGACCCAGATCACGTGTGGATATGTTTGTCAACACCAATTACATCCGGGTTTTTCCCGTTAGCAGCAAGACAGTTTCGCATATCTAGATACAGGCCTCTCTGCAACTGGTCAAGATCCGGGTCTTTGTAAGATGCTTCATGCTAATAAAAGCAACGGCAAAACCAGCAGTCAAAAGATGACAAGACACGGTGTCCTATGTAATCGGTTCCGTAGGTAGTTAGTTCCTAAAGTTGCTATGGCTTCAGAGGCAGTGTTATTTTTTTTACTTTCCGTCTCTTTTCCCTCTCTGCCATTGTTGCTGGGAAAGCAATCGGTTAGGTGTCCCCACCAACCTCAACACGCTCTTTGCTTACATTACAGCAATTATGTTCTTAGCTGTGTCTGATCAAGTCTCTCACATTGATGTCATGTATCGTGTTCAACACATTCAGAACTGTATTGATTGACATCGATATACAACCGTTTTCTCAAATCAATGATTAAAAATGGCTTCAATGGAATGAATCCTCTAGATGTTAAAAAAGACAATCCATCATCCAATCCTAGACTGGCGATACAGAATAAGAAACAAAGAGTTTTACCAAATAACAAAAACCTTAGTGTTGAAAGTTTCAATTCCAACAGCATCAACAACTAAAATATAAAACTAGAAAGGAAAAGACGTTGACCTTCCACATATCATACAGAAACGGTTAGGAAAGAAACTTCCATCCGTACTAGAGGGAGCGATAATAGTTACTGGATTTGAGACGTCTTCTGTCCTGAAAAACTGTTTGAAGAAAAAGATTTTATAAATTTCAAATGACAGTAACGCTGTCAATGAGTGTCGAATCTTTCCTTATAATGAAACGGCTGATCCCATAATTATTATTGCAACTGCTCTACTACAAGCGCTTATAAACGAAATCTATCCTGGATGTATTCAGCTATTTTGAATATCCCGAGAATCGGTTGCGCGGATCTGATATAACCTAAGAAGACTTTACTGAAGATTGCTAAATAAAGATAATCTGTCGCTAGTCAGATATCATTTAAGGAGATTGTATATTTTGTAGCTGTATCATTCACGATGGCAATGCACTACACTATTTTCCATGTTTAACGCATCATCCAGATATTTCAATACCCCTACGGTCCTAATTTAGTTTCTTGCCTGTCTTCAAAGCGAATAATTGTATAATATTTCAAAATGTGGATGAAATTCAATAGAAGACCGCTGATGAATATCTCGAAGGAGGACTTTGCAAGCTGTTTTTGAAAAGTAAGAGTAAAACTGCGATATTACTTTGAAGAGACTAAGGAATTGCTACCCTTAGTAGGCTAATTTGGTGGTTAATATTCTAAATGCTTTCCGGAAAATATCTCGTATATTTATGAAGATAAACATTGTCAGACACAAGGCCACACTAATTAGACTTCTTGGAATATTCAAAATCAATTTTCTAGCATTATTCAATTGAAATATTTAATGATTGTAATTTCCGTTGAAACAAAACCAGAATAACAGGGCAACCAGTAAAGACCGGGGACAGTGTACAAATGAAACTTACCTGTTAATCATCCTTAATCCGCAGATGCAGGTATGTAGGTCTGTCGTCGCACCTGCATGTACTTGAATCCTTTTTACGGAATTTCTCTCTGAAACTGGATTACGGACATAACACGTTGAAACACCGGTTCTCATAAAAGCGCTTGAGGTTTACCAGCTACCTTAAGCTTGGAGGTGCGGCTGGTGTAATGGATAACGGATCGAAATTGGAAATGGAAGTGCCGAGTTCCAATTCCAGTTAGTCTGATTATATTCACTTATGTGCAAATGCTCTTGGGAAAGGTATGAACCCACATCTGCACCCCCAGCTATGGGTTAAATAGTTTTACTTGTATCAGCAAATCATTATTATCTCGAAAAAATTCTTACAATCGACAAATATTATCTGGCTTTAAATAACCTACAACAAGTTGATAATCCGTAAAAAAACAAATTAATCAATCAATCTATGAAACTGTCATATAAGAGTCTTTTTAATGAAAGAAGGTCGAGAAGGAATGTTTTCTGGTGTACATATGAAAGATCGTTTATCTAGATGCAATGAAAGTTTAATATTGTTCAAACGACTGAGCACTTTCAACCATAATTGTAGCCATTATCAAGATTAGGGACAATCTATGGATGATATTTCTTTTCAATTTTTAAATACTTTAAAACTAGGCATTGCCTTTTGCCCGTTAAAATGACGTAACGCATAATGTATCTTTATAAGCACAATCCTCCACTGGGATAAATGTATTTTATTTTAAATATATTTAAAATCCCAGTTTTACAAACTTAAGATCTTATTTACTTTTATATTTCTTTATTTTAATGTAAATTCTTCAATATTCTCACGCCTTTTCTTTTACAATTATATTCTATAGATAAAGTTTATGAATATATGTCATGTATTAATGGAAATAACAGTAAGTTGCAATCAGGCTTCATTATTTACATTATTTACATCGTTCGGACTGTCCTCATATTCACATTTCGACCGTTGTACGCTCCGGCCTTCTACGGATAATATACGTTGGAATTTCAAACCGGACCCTTTATTTAGTCCATGGGAGTGGGGGAGATTGTTCTATTTCCACGTGCCATGCCTTTTCTTTCTGGATATTTCGGTATTCAGTTAATTCCCCTTAGTAACTAGGTTTTGTTCAACTCTGCTGTGACTCGGTATTGTACACACAACTCTTTGGGTCAAGTCACTGGATTATTTCAACCAAAGCTTTTGTGTTCAAAATTCCATACATGTGATGAATGTGTATCTTGGTGACTCAGTTCATTTACCAAAGACAAGGAAATTCGGAAATTATATTAGTGCTGTTTAATAGGAATTACTGAAGGCAGGCATTATTAGTAAGGATAAAATTAGATTATTTTTCATTGGTGATAATCCTTTTATATAGTCATCACGTTCAAACTACATATTAAATTTGATTTAAATAAAAAAGGGTTGAAATAGTAACATTGTACTAATACAACAACTTCAAATCATGTAAGCAGATTACAGAGCATCCAAACACGATTTCATTGAGCTAGAAGGTAAAAAGTTAATTAGAAATTGTATTTATTCGTCTTTAAATAAACTTTTATTAATGAAGGGAAGCTGTCCAATCAACTTTAGTTGCAGATGAATATTCGCAAGAATAAAGTCGTTATTCATATACACTTCTCTGTACGTATTCTGTTATTTGCATATTGCGAGCAGGATTACTTATATGAGTAAGAGTAAAGCTCACGTACACACGCGCGTGCGCACAGACACACACGCACATGTGTGTGTGTGTGTGTGTGTGTGTGTGTAAAGAGATTATCCAGGGAACACAGATAAAGACTCAAATGTGAAAACTCTTCTAAATATCAAGCCTCACATATTTCCATAAAATCCGACCAAATTGTTCTATATACATGAGTATGGTACGAGCTTTTATGATCAGGTTTTTAGGCAAAAAATAGGGGGTCGCACTATACACAGGTAATATTTTTTGAAGAGGTTAAAAGTCATGCATTTCCGGTGACCGTTTGTAATATACATTGATAATTTTTTTCTGGAGGGTTTAAAATCCATGCCAAAAAATTCAGTGTTCGCATTGTATATGAAATCGACTTATATACGGTATTTTGTTAATCGCAATTGAGATATTTGATTTCTTTCATTCCACGTCTTATTTTCTGTTTAGAATTAATAAAGTTTAAAATTTTGGCAATTTCACTCATTTACTTCATTTTTTAATTCATTAATCTGATTGCAAGCTTTTTTTTTTCTGTCACACTAAAATATGTCCTAAAATTAAAATAAATACAACATAACTTAGCAAAAATTTCCTTTTTTCCATTAGTTGCTTTCGAAGAATCGATGTTCACGAATATGTTTATAGATAAAAAAAGGAAAATGAACGAGTTTCTTTATTGCAGCTTCTCTCGTCGTTGAGTCATAATTCTAACGGAAGTAAATATTTCTTGGACTCAGGGCACATGCACGAATAGAACTGACCAATTAGGAACTACTTATTTTCTTAAAAAAAACTCATGGTAAAGATGTCTGCCATTGTATACATCGCTATCTTTCTTTCCATTTCTGATTTTGATGTAAATCTTCCTAGTGTCATAATTGCAAAAAGTTATAGAATTAAAAAAAATATTACTCAGCATTTTATTTCTTGTGCGTAAGGATTCGTGAAAAACTGGTCATTTTAGTTTCCCTTAGAGAAAATCATAGAAATAAAAAAAAATTCATTACTGTTTCCTCTTCATGTTTAGTTTGCGGAAGCTTGGCACTGGATCATTAGAAATTATTATATTGATGCAAAGTATACAATCATATGTCAGAAATAGTTTGCAGTGTTTTATTAAAGAAGTTTTCAAGAAAAAACACAATCTGAAAGAGATCAGAATACAAAACTGATGAATTAGAAAATAATTCTGGAAGAAAGACCCAATACAAACCAAATAAAATTAGAGGCAGGCAGCATTCTTGAATATTGCAATAGAACAGAAATCAATTTTCCTTCTGGATAATGCGATTTTCGGTGCATGACATCAAGTTGTAAATAAGGCACATCATTGATGTTGCTAGCACGTGATGTTCATTCACAGACGGTTTATTCTCCAGGCCGGTCACTATCAGACTCATTCGTTTCGATCCATTGCACTCTTAGTCTAGTCAGCGGGTTTCAAGATATCTAAAACATCTTGAAGAATTCATTGCTTTTAACAGAAATCGGTCTTTTATAATAGAATATACTGTTTAGCTGAAGGATGATGCCAAATCTAAGGAAAATGATTCGAAATAATAAGGAAGTTAGGATCAATAATTTGATGGCATCATGGTATAACAGTCAACAAAAAAATCTATGAAAATTGAATTTTTAATGGTGTTTTTAATGGTATTAATCTGACGGGAAAATAAATTATTAATTCTTTTTATTATTTTTATTATGAATGCTAATTTGAAAAAAGAAAAAGACGATCGTTAAATTGATTAATTTTTTAAAAAGGGTTGCGGCCTGATAATTTGCGATAACAAACATATTGAGCGGAAGAAGAATTGTAAGAAGCAGACGATAGTAAAATGAAAACTACAATAAGTCAAAGAAGATTTTATCAAGCAAAGCAAACGTATTTAGTTTGTTAATTTTTTTATGGACATTACAAGAAAATTCAAAGCTAAGCACATGAGAGAAATTTATTCTTTATGCTTGTAAGTTTATTCTAGTCATATGGTTTGGGACTGGGTGACTTTAATATCAAAACACTTTACAAATTCATCCAAATAAGTTCTAGTTCATTTGTTCTAGGTTTACATTTTTGATATATCTAGATGTTATATTGTAATTTGATTCTCACTCTGTGTCAATCTATAATTTTACTTATTCATTAACTTGATAAAGATACGCAAACATAAAAAAATATATATTTCAAAAGTGGCCTGCTAAAAGAACCCTTGCTACACTATTTTCATACTTATCTGGATCAGGTACAAGACCTAAATCGTAAAAACCCAGTGAATTGTGAACGAATTTATAAAAGGTCAAATAATCACTTCCCTGGCCTCCTCTTGACTGCTCTTGTACTTCCCCGTGTGACACCTTTTATGGCGTTTTTTTATGGCTTAACAGGCTCGAAAAACGACGCGAGTATAATTAGGAGGAAAGCATTTTTATTGGTCGAGAAATAGGAACACTTTAAAATATTATTTTATTTTTCGACCGGAACTCGTGCGTCGGGCCTATGCACAAACGACGATAATGGTCATTTTGTGACGGGGCCTTGTCCCCTTCACATCCGGCTCTCGCTCTTGAGTATGTTAGTTTATTTGCCTGCAAATCTGCCGAGCTATGTCTTATTTTATTTGATAACGAATTCTCACATCAGAAGACAGAATTGATAGTGGTTCCATTAGACATAAATTCTAACAATATGACTACTTCTCACTAAGATTATTTTCCCCTTCTAGCTCTGACTGTCATTAGATGAACCGAACCATCTCTTTACTGTGTTAACAGCTTTTTGCTTACTACGTGTGCCCAGTTATTATGCATAAGAAATTTTAATTTTTTCCTTACACTTCTATCTATTGTACTATTTATAGCTGAAAAAAAAACCTTCTTACTAATACGAGGTAAAAAAAAAAAAAAATGAATGCTTGTCCTAATGCAATTCTGGAATAATATTCTATTAAGATCAAGCATTAGTTTTGTTACGTCGTATAAAGAAACTGGCAGAATATGTTTCTGCATATTTTAGAAAAACCGTAATGGATGAAATGTGCCAGAAGAAAAGGCATAGAAATAAGTCTATTTCCAAAGAAGCCTAAATTCATTTTGATTCACTTCTTCATTATCAAAATCACTGTATTTTCTGAAAACAGTATTATTGCAATTGATTTTATGCAGTTTCAATTCCACACTGCCAATTGGAGTTATAATATGCATTAAATAATTACTAATTATTTATATAGACAACCGTTCATATAAATACACTTTGTGAAAAAAAAAAAAAAAAAAACGTTTTGTCTTTCACGATTGGAATTATGTGATTGTTATATAGGAATAAAGTGTCTCTGCCGACAATTGAACATAGATCGCCAGGGAGCAAACACAGGCGATCCCATTATTGAATTAAGTAGACCACGTGACCAAAGGGAAAATGGATATATGTAGCAAGTAACTGATTAGTCTATCCTCTTTTACTATACGGATCGCTATTTCTAGTCTATACTTTGTTACTATACAGACCGCTATTCTCTACTCTATTCACTATACTATTTCTCTATACTATTCACTGTACTATTTTTCTATTCGGATCACTATACACATTAATATTCGAGTATTATCGAGCAAGTACTATTAGTGCGAGTGTTATTCGAAGGCGTCTGACACCAGCATTGTTCAACGGCGTACGATAGTCGTGTCTGTGATTATAAAGTCTCTACTACAACGAGTATGACGAAAGTGACAACAAGTATTTGCTGAAATTACAAAAGTGGCAACGAGTGATGAACAAAGCGAATGTCTCATATCTGGATAGACGTCATAAGAAAGTTACGGGACATTTTAGAATCGATTTCTCTTGCATTTTATTTTACAACAAACATGTCAAAGGCCGATTTGTTCTATTTATATAGTATATATAATGGAAATAAATAATTTGCATGTTTACGCCAAAAGACAATAGGCGTAGAGGAGATGGCGATGGCGTAATGGTTAACAGAACAGAAAATGGAATAGGCAACCATTGTTCAAACTCCAAGTGATAACGTGTTCATTTTCGCTTTGGGAAAAGCAAGAATAGCCACCCCAATCTAAGGATAAAGCTCAAGTGTGGTATGGGCTTCTCTGTCCTTGATTGTTAGTCAGCCTAAGAGGACAACAAAGATTGGAACTCCTTAAAGCGGCCGGATGTCAACTTGAAAGAAATTCAAGTAGGACTTCAATCGGCGGAACCAACCGGAAATGAATTAAATAAATTGATCAAGTAAAAATAGACATAAACGAGATTTTCTATGTATGGCACTTCCGAGTACCACTGGATAAAAATATCGAAATTAATATCATCACGCTTGTGTAAGCAACAGGGCGAAAGGGACTTGAACCTGGGTTGGTATTTTAAAAAATACCATTCTATCTTTGAAATGTCTTTCATTTATTTACGGTGGAATTTCTTGAGTGAATTCTGTTAATTGACTGATAAAACTTGGCTATGTTCCGCTAATTGATAACATTTTACACTGATCTACTTTATCCAGAATTTCAGCGACTCGATGTCGGTTCAATTTTTTCAATGAATAAATAGATAACTTCATGAAAGTCGCTATTTTTTCTGGTTTCTTGTTATTTGCTCTCATTCGCCATATTGTTAATTCATTCTCCGCCTGTATTTGAGAAATCTTATTGCGAACTGAATAAAACCTCGAGAAGAGTTTCCGTTGAAATTTTTGTTAAGCCACACTATATTGTAGTAGAAAATATTTTTCTTACGTATTTTTATGTAGCTTGAATGAATATAATTTTCATTTTTTTTTTTTTTTTGGAGAGTAATCTTAAAAAGCCTAAAAGGTTTTTTTTTTTAAATTGTATTTTCTTCTTGTTTATGACTAGAGATTTAATGCGTGCTGTTGCAAAAATCCTTATTATCCCTAATCCCAATTTATTAACTTAATGAAATAAACCTTTCTTTCCTTTTAGGATTCCGTACTTCAAAATTATATATTTTCATATTCGCACAAATTTGGAATTTTGTTTAGAAGTATATTTACATTGTAAACTTAATATACGATGTCATAATTTCGCACACAAAGTAAGGGTCGTTAAAAGAATTATTTTCTATGACTTAAACTTCTCTGTGTTCTTGGATCATTTAATGTGGTCTGATTACTTTACAAGTTGAGGTCTTTCATCCGGGTATTCGTATTCGTTGGTTGGTACCAAAATTAAGCGAGTCGACTGACAAAGTCAATTGTCGCAGAAAACTGCTTCAGAGCAGTCCGTTTACTTTACCATTCGCTGACCTGACATATACTACCAAAACCTAGCAACTCCCGATAGAAGTTATTTTTAAGTATTTCTAACTTCTTGTTGGCAAGCCTTTGTGTTTTTTTCATTTTTAGCCACTGAGTAAATCACTAAAATTCTAATAAAACCTTTTTTTTTTACTATAAAACTTAGTTGGCCTTCTTCACAGTCTCTTTACTTCTTTTTATCTTCTTTCTTTTGTCGCACACGTGACAATATATACATAATCATTCTGACCAAAATTACACACGCACACTGTCACTAAAATATAAATAAATATATTCGCTTAAAACTGAAATACATTCTAACAAAAATTACAGACAGACATTCCCACATAAATTGCCAACAAAGACATTCTCACAAAAATTGCACAAAAGAAGCACACACATTTAGATCAAAGACTTCAAAGAATTCTTAGATATGGTCCGATGACATTACAAAATGAAGGTCTTTATCTAGGTCTTCGTTCGTTGTCGCCAAAATTAAGTGAGTTGGCTGGCGAAAACAGTTGTAGAAATCTGTTTCAGAGCAGTCCATTTTGGACCATTCGCTGACCTGACATGTAAAATATCCTAGCAAAACCTAGCAACTCCCGACGGAAGTTATTTTTAAGTATTTCTAACTTCTTCTTGGTAAGCCTTTTTTATATATTTTTCCTTTTTTAGCCACTGGCCATAATCAATAAACTTATGATTAAATTTTTTCTTTTGTTTAACATTAAAATTTAGTTGATTTTTCTTCGGTCCCTTTACTTCTCTTTCTCTTTTTCTTTTGTCGCACACGTGGGGCGTTCACTTTTTTAGCATTATACTCTGATTTTGAATCAAACTCCAACTTCACAGCTTGTTCTCTCATTAAAACATTATTTTTTTTTATACCGGAACATTACCCTAAGAAATAAAAATCGTTTTCCTAAATGACATAATGAATTATATCGGAAAAATACATACAGCGTGCGATGGGTAAATTGTCGCCATTTTATATTTTTAATATCGCGCATGCTTGTTGTTTGTTTTTGTGTTTGTCGAATGCACAATATGGTAGAGTCAGTTGGACACCGTCTGTGATGCCGATGTTATGCCTCCATTCATCTTCCTACAGGGCCATAGACCTACATCAAGTGCATTGAGGAGTTAATGCAGCCCTTGATCAAGAGGGTGGCTACTGGAAGACCATATGTCTGGCAACAGGACTCTGCGCCATGCTACACAAGTGGAGACCCCAATCAGACAATTTCTGCTGCCACATCACTCCTTACATCTGGCTAGCTAACTCGCCAGACTGCAACCCACTTGATTATCATGTGTGGGGAGCTGTTGAGCAAGAGACCAACAAAACTCCTTGTAACACCAAAGATGAACTGAAGGCAAGGATTATGGCAATATTCACCAACTTAAACAAGGAGACCGTTCAGAAGAGTCGCAGGAGATTCCGAAGTCGTGATTGAGGTTTATTGAATAAATTTACTCTAGTATTTGAAGATAATTTTGTGTAATTATCGTAAATATCTCTATTAAAATGAGATGTCAGCCATATTTTCAATTTTGCGTTATTTAGACGACAAATTATCCAATGTACTCTGTATTTTTAAAAAAATGTATACTGAACCGAATATCTTTATTCCAAGGCATTTTATTCCAGGAAGAAGACTCAACAACTTGGTTAATGTGGGCCATCTAATGACATCCGCCAAAATATTGTATGCTGCGCCACGAAAAGGTGGAAAAGAAATAGATCAATCACTTGACAGGTAGGTCGATAGGTAATTTGGCATTTAAGATAGAAATCCGTCGGCTTATTAATATAAGCGGAGTTTCTTGGTAAATCCGTAAAGATCTACTGCGTTCAAAACAGAGCAATCAAAGAATTCTGCCCAATAGCTCAATCAAAACCGACAAAACCTGCTACTCCCGTGGAAGATTACAGTCAGGATTTTCAAATCTCTAAAAACAAATATAATCTCAAAGTAAGAAAAATCTCCCGCATCCACAAAACGCATTAGCATAAACGGGCATTCACATCCAACCACAGAAACTAAGACACATTCTACCCATATATTCACAGCAACTCTTAAAAGTAAAACACGTATTTGTAGAAGATAGGCTTATAAAACGATACAGGAATGCGTAAAATAGATGAGATATTAATTACTACAGGAAAGTGATAAAGAGATAATCATAACGCTATGTATCCTAGAAGATAATTACTTTTGTACCCATTCATGGTACAGACTTGTGTACAAGGATCAGTTACTTGCCATGCATGATACACGCTTAGGTGATCATGTATCTTTCGATACATGATTGATGAGGCAGATTTTTTTCCCGCAGTAGGTTGCCGTTTCTTTCTGCGGTAGACCAGTTACCATCCAAGGCTATAGAACCCGGTCTGTCCTGCTATTTACCCATAGGGAAAGAAGAGGATTCATACCTTTCACATTTGTCATCCATTTATTTGTAGGAAAATGTTGATCTGAGAAATAGGCTATAGAACCCAGCCTGTCTTGCTATTTACCCATAGCTGTGAGAAGAAGAAGAGGATTCATACCTTTCCCAAGGGTATGTAATGGATTCGACTGGAATTCGAACTCGGCTCTCCGATCCCTAAATCGGAACCGCTGTCTATTACTCCACCGTGTCTCCTAGGGTACGTGGTTAAACGTACTTAAGGCACTCAGTTAAAGGCAGCAAGGAATACTCTGGTCCATTTCCAGTGGAGAGATAATATGAATGACTTATAGAAAAGTATTCAGTTCTCGTATCAGTTAAATATAATTTTCTAGAGAATTAATGAATTTTATTTTTAATTCTAATTAATTTCTAATTACTCTACATATTAACATTCATAATTATTTATCGCCTAAAAATAACGCTTAGAATCGAAAGAAGAAACAATATCGGAATTAATAATAATAAACCACATTAAATGAAATGACTTTATATTTCTAATACGAAAATAAAAAGTCAACAGACACAGGCCTTTTCAAGAACAACATGTACAAACATTAAAATGGTTGTTTGTCTGTAATGCTCTCTGAGGGTGCACATTGCCTTTATTAAGTCTCCTCAATGTGCCGACCGTTAGTCGTAATTTACTCAAAAAATCAAAACAAAACAAAACAAAAACAAAAAAATGAACAGAACGCCTACACATACGCATGTCACCGCTAAAAGATAAGGTTACTTTCAGCTTATGCTATTCGACTAAATTTATACGGGTGTTAATTGATTTCCTGTACTTTCTCTCCGTCCAAACTGAAGTCGAATGCAAAAAACACATGTAAGATAGACATTTGTCTATATTTTAGTTTCTTTTTCACACTTTGAAAATTTGATGGACGCAACCATGAAAACAATTCCGCCAGTTGGTGTCAATAAGAATCAAGAATTTTTAACAATTATTTCGCAGATCTTTCAACTACATTGGCTCCACGATTATTCTAGCCCTAATTCGAAACACAATTATGATGACTTGTAAAATATGAATTTTCTGTACATTATTTACATTATTCGGACTATTGTCCTCATCTTTGTCGCCATATTTATTACAACGTTTCAGCCGTTGTACGCTCCGGCCTTCTTCAGGTGGTTGGAATTACGAACTGAACTCTTTATTTCGCTCACTGGGGTAGACTGTTCTAGTTCTACGTGACATGTTTAATGGATGTCAGTCATCAGTTATCTCCTGTTGGCATGGCACAGTAGATAAAGGCGTTAGTTAGATCCAGTGACAGGCCACAAAGAGCGTGAGTTCAATACCCGGTTAAGGCAGTGGAGAGCTTGGAGAGGGGAATTAACAGGAGATAACTGACATCTGTTTAAAACACACAGGCACAAAAAGAATTATTGTTAAAAATTCTTGATTCTTTTTAAGTAATTAATATCTCTCCATTGGAAATAGACCAGAATATTCTTTGCTATCTGCAATTTAACTGAGTGTCTTATGTACATTTAACTACGTACCCTTGTACACAAGTCTGTACCTTGAAGAGGTACGAAAGCGATAATTTCTAGGATACATAATGTTATAATTACCTCGTTAAAGAAAATATCACTTTCCTGTTTGTGTGTGTGTGTATATATATATATATATATATATATATAACTTCACACAAATATATATATATATATATATATATATATATATATATATAACTTCTGCCGATATAAATATATGTGTACACATGTTTTTCGTGTAAGTGCGCATTTGTATTAGGGGTAAAATAGTACTCTTTATATGTGTAAAAATATAAACCAATAATCTACAAAAGCAGACACATGCACACACACACACACAAACACATACACACACTAAAAAGTATTTCTACAGGCAAATAACATAATACAGGTAAGTACATCCGTCGAGACACACCTAAATGTCAATAATGACGTAGAGCTGTGAGACACAATCTGTATCTTTAAAGGGAGATAAATCACAATTGCACATGATCCGATTGATTCTTCACTAAAGAACTTATTTCTTATATTTTATTTCGACTCTTTTTCCTTTCCCATCCCACCACTCACTAAAATGATCTACTTCTCCCTCTGCACTTATTCGTGTCAATCGATTTGCCAACTAAGACGCCATTTTCTTCTTGACTTTGTAATTTTTTCTATTCTTTTTTTTTTTTCTTTTTTTTTTTTGTTGTATTAATGCACGAGTTAGAAATTTGGAAGCCCGCCACACAGAGCAGAAATTCTTATCCAACCGACATCTTTTCGGGATTGTAAAAGATCCGCTCTCAGACAATATTTGAACGAAGGAAGATCACATTCATCGATTTATTAAGCCTTTCTATCTTTCATTTATTCCTTCTTTTTTCTTTCTTTCTTACTTCCTTTATGTCTTTCTTTTTCTTCAGTACATATCATTGCATCCTTTTTCTCTCGACATCTTTATCTATATATGTGTATATGCATGTATAAAGTTGTCTGTTTCCAAAGTTGTTTAAAAAAACAGATTCCTACTATTTTCAATTTTTAATTTTCGTTTAAAGGCCCTGTGGACCTCTATGCACACCTTATATATATATATATATATATATATATATATATATATATATATATATATATATATGCCGTCCTGGGTATGACGATAAACTACATCCGCATCCGGAGTAAGACGATAAACTATGTCCAGCAGCAAAGCCTCTGATCAGGACGTTTTAAGGAGCATGGAATCACCTCTTAATTGCTGGTGTTCCCAGGTCCACCCTGACCCGGGGTGGTAGCACCTGTTAGGGTCTCTGCTATGGGCAAATAGTTAACCCCCAAACTGAGGTAAAAAGCATTATGAAAGTGTAAAAATAGGTTTTAATGCCAGAAATACTTTGTAAAAATTATTACCAGAGATAAATTTTTGAAGGAAAAGAAAACTATTACCAGCAAATATATTTTTGAAAAAAAATTTGCCGGCGATACGTTTCTATTATAATGCCCAAATGCCCTTACTATACTGTGTAGTCAACAAAATCAAAAACAAACAATGCGCATGCGCGAAATTAAAAATATACAATGGCAACAATTTGACCATTGTACCCCTTATATATATATATATATATATATATATATATATATCGCTTATGGATGAAAGCATGCAGTGTTGATTCCTATGTTCATAATGTCTATAATTCATACATACATACATACATACATACATATACATATATATATATATATATATATATATATAAAGAAATATATTTAACAAAGCTAAGAAAGACTATGAAACAGCCCTAAAAGATAGCGGATTCCCAGAAACACTCACATACTCACCACAGAATACAAAAAAGGCCAACAGAGGAAGAAATATCATATGGTTCAACCCACCGTACAGCAAGAATGTAAAAACAAACGTAGGGAAAATATTCTTCAAACTCTTACACAAACACTTCCCAGAATCAAGCACCTTACACAAGATATTCAACAAAAACACTGTAAAAATCAGCTACAGCTGCACCGAGAGCATGGCACAAATAATAAAAAAGCACAATAGGAAAATTATCAACAAACCACACGAACAAATTAAACCCACGTGCAACTGCAGAATAAAGAACGAATGTCCCTTAAACGGAAATTGTTTACAAAACAACGTAATATACCAAGCCACGATAAAATCACCAGATAATGAAGAAAAAGTATACATAGGAGTAACTGAAGGACCGTGGAAACAAAGAAATTATACACACAAAACATCTTTCACAAATAGTAAATATGCAAACAGTACAATGCTTTCTAAGTATATCTGGGAAATTAAAAACAAAACGAACATCACACCAAAAATATCTTGGAAGATAAGGAAAAAATCATCAGCCTACAATAACCAATCAAAAACTTGCAAACTTTGCTCGGAGGAAAAAATAGCTATCATTACTTTTCCCGACCAAAATAAATTATTAAACAAAAGATCCGAACTCATCTCAAAATGCAGACATGAAAATAAATTTTTACTACGTAACCTAAAAAATTAAAAAACGGAAAAAATAAAATAAAAACAAATAAATATACTAATAAGCAAAAATAACAAAATAACAAAAAAAAAAAAAAAAATAGAAATAAAACATAAAAAATACTATGTTACTTAAAAATCGAAAACCGAAAAGAGAAAATATACAAGTAAAATAAATTAAC
Organism: Acanthosepion lycidas; assembly: GCA_963932145.1. Taxonomy (NCBI): domain Eukaryota; kingdom Metazoa; phylum Mollusca; class Cephalopoda; order Sepiida; family Sepiidae; genus Acanthosepion; species Acanthosepion lycidas. The sequence goes on from OZ010573.1 coordinate 147,831,779, forward strand.
CTAAATTCATCCAAGTAAATAAATAAACAGACCAATCCCAAATAAAGATAATCAATTAAAAACTGTTCCCGCCAAAATAATACTTAGAATGAACTACAACAATCAACCCCAAAACTGAACAAATAGTTTTAATTAAATTCCCAAACCAAAACAAAACTGTTAAATAAGTGATATAAACAAATTTTTACTGCGTTAATAAATAAATAAATAAATAAAATAAGAAACAAAAATAAAAACAAGCAATATAATTTGACCTAAATAGATAAACAAACGACTTCCGGTGAAATAACCGCCATAATAGAATACCCACAATGCACCACTAACCCGTATATATATAAATAGCCGAGAAAAATAACAGCACACGTGGCTTGACGATTGCATATAGCATGAAACAGACTGTCGCCTCTAAGTGTTGACTTCTATGTTCACTTTTATATATATATATATATATATATATATATATATATATATATATATATATATATATATATATATATACATATATACATACATACATACATACATATATATATATATATATATATTGAACAATAAAAAAATATTAAAAAATTTAAATCATCAGACACACTGGATTAACATTCTTTCGTTTTTTTCATTATTATTTCATTTAGATTTCTCGACTAGTTTCGGCCAAAATGGCCATCATCGGGAGGAGAAATATTTCTGCTTGCTAGTAGCAGTAAACTACAGAAATTAATATCTTGATTGAGAAAATGAACTTTTGTTTGTAGTTTACATTTGTTTTTGTTTTCTTTTTAACATGAATCTTATAACATTCCTTAAGTTGTTATTTGAGATAAGAGCTGGGTGGATCTATGCTTCTCTGAATTCCCTTGGTCATTTTGACAGTTTTATTGTCCTGGAGGGGGGATGTGTCTCTGTTTAGTGTTTGTGTGTGTGTGTTATTTGGTTCTTAGGGTGTGAGTGAGTGAGTATGATATGTGTAAGCGTGTGTATTGCTGTGAGTGTGTGTTATCATTTGACTCATTAGGGAGTGAGTGAGTATGATGTGTGTAAGTGTGTATATTCGTGTGGGTGCGTGTATAAGTGTGAGGCCTCAATATATATATATATATATATATATATATATATATATATAAACAAATATGAAACTTTTCTTTAGCAACACGTTTCGTCACCTGAGGAATTTTATCAAGGTAAATTTAGAGATTTTATTTTGTAACTTATATTTATACACAGAAATAAAGTGGAGGAAATGTATCGTTAAATTTTAAAATTTTGAATTTGAGAGCGCAGTAAAATATTCTTAAAGTGTAAGGAAATGTAAACTATGGAGGGTGCTAAGGGATGTAATTTATTGCCTAATAAACGAAATTGAGTAAATGTTGAATTTTCATTCATTTATTAATTTTTCTGATCTAATTATTTTTTTAATTTTGTTTTGTTTATTTATTTAGCTAATAATCTATTTGTTTTAAATATTCAAATACTCCTTTCCTAAACCAACTTACATGACCATAAATATTATATTCAAGGCAATAAATTGCATCAGATAGTGTCATCCATAATTTACTTTTGATTACACAGCTAGCCTTACGAATATTCTAGAGCGTTTCACAAATTCAAAAACTGAAAACTTAACGATATTATTCCGCCACTTTACTTCTGTCTATAAATACAAGTTACAAAATAAAAATACATTTATAATAAATAGGCTAATGCATTTTTGAGTCATGTGTTGTTTTTATGGATATACGTATGTATATGCGAGATATATATACTTACCGCTACAATATATATCGTGTACTGATGTGACATATTTCTGTTGTTGGAATTAAGTTCGCCCTCTATAAAAATATATAAGTTTTCCATATATAGTACTACAGGTTTTTTTTTTGGGGGGGGGGGTTAAATAATTTCTTAAAAATTGGTTTATATCCTAAGTCGATTTAATTCTTTGTTTAAATTAATGTAATATGGTATTCTTTCCTCTTTCCCTCTCAATTTTGTTTTATAATTTCTTTTTCCTTTTGGAAAAAATTCCTTACACCTTTTATAAAAAAAAACAAACCCTTACACATATATTTTTGTATTGGAGCTTTGTTTCCGTTTGTTTCATCTTTGAGTAGCTATTATTATTATCATTTTTATTTTCTTTGCTTTCTGGCGTTTACACATTTCTTTCCAGGTCCCACCCAGAGACCTAAGGTTAGAAATGGCATCATGACACTTTTCACTGACAAAAAAAAAATAAAAAAATAAAAAATAAAATAAAATAATTACATAGATAAAGCCCTTCGTAAAGTGTGGGCTGTACTTGTCAGAACAATTTTTTGTATCTCCTTGAGGCATGGGCTTCCAGGAATCCCTGCAATTAGTCTACTGCAGTCTTTTCCAACCAGTCCTAGGGCTCCAACTACAACAGGGATTGTTGATGTTCCCATATGCCACATTTTCGAGACCTCTATTTCAAGGTCCTTGTATTTTGACAGCTTTTTGAATATCTTCAAAGATACATTGCAGTCAGCAGGGACTGCCATATCAATAAGGAGGCACCGTTTTTGTTTGTGGTCTTTAATAACAATATCTGGTCGGTTGGCCTTGATTGTTCTGTCAGTGTGAATTGTGTAGTCCCATAGAATTGTAACAGGTCCTATCTCCGTAACTGGGTCTGGGTGGTGTTGGTACCAGTTTCTTTCAGTTTCCTTCCCGTAGAAGTTGCAGATTTTCCAGTGCAGATATTGGCCCACTCTGTCATGTCGGGTTTTATATTCAGTGGGTGCCAACATCGTGCAACCTGATACAAGATGATCAATCGTTTCTGGATATTTATCACAGAATTTGCATTTTGGGCTGACACAATATTTTAGTATATGTGCTTGATAATTCCTAGTTAGCAAGCATTGGTCCTGCGCAGCAAGGATAAAACCTTCAGTTTCCGCTTTCAACCCTGCACTGCGTAGCCACTGATGGGTACGGGTTTTGTCTACATCAGCTTGGTTGATACGGGCAGAGTATTGGCCATGAAGCGGTTTATCTTGCCATCGCTTCTGTATCTGGTCGGTTGCATTCGTCTTTGCTGTCTTTTTCAAGTATTTTGCAGTTTCAGCCGGTGTATTGTGCTGTAGTTGCATCTCTACGCCCATTTGAAGCTCCAGTTTGAATTTGTTGGCTTCTTTCATTACGGAGTAAAGACGCTTACTACTTTCATGTTCCTTGACGCATACCATCATCCAGTCTTCTGTAGTTTCCAAGTATTTTTGGAGGCCAATTGTTGTAGTTTTGTAGGACAGTTCTAGTTGAACTAATCCTCTGCCTCCTTCGGATCTGGGCACATACAGACGATCAACATCAGCTTTGGGATGATGCATGCGATAGCAAGTGAGAAGCTTTCTCGTTTTGGCGTCCATTCGCTTAATTTCAGCTATGGTCCAGTTAAGGACATTAAAGCTGTAATGCAACACTGGGACAGCCAATGTGATTATAGCTGATATTCTATTTTTTGAGTTTAGTTCAGTATTTAGTATCAGACGTACACGCCTGTAGTACTCTTTTCTTATTTTTTCTTTCATTTGGGGGTGTTGCATGCCATTTCCTTCGCTAATTCCTAGGTACTTATAAGCTTCTTCATGCTCCAATTCCCTAATCTTTGTGACAAAATCTAAATCTATTGAGGGTGTTTCTGTAATTCTACCTTTCTTGAATGTTACTTTTGCACATTTATCTAATCCGAAGTCCATACCTATGTCGTCACTAAAGTATTTTACAATATTGAGGAGGCCTTTCAACTCATTGTCGTCTTTGGCAAAGAGTTTGAGATCATCCATATATAGTAGGTGATTGAAAATTTTCTTATTTATTTTGTAACCATAGCTACTGTTGTTCAGTTCATGTGTAAGAGGGGTTAAGGATAAACAAAACAGAAGGGGTGACAGAGAGTCTCCTTGAAAAATTCCACGTCGGATATTCAGACGGTTGGATATGGCAGTGCCCCCGGTGTGCCTAAGGTATAGTTTTGTGTTCCACATCCCCATGCTGTGCTTAAGAAAGTTTAATACCACAGGGGATACTTTGTACATTTCCAAAGCCTTAAGGATCCAAGAATGTGGAACACTATCAAAGGCTTTACGATAATCAATCCACGCTGCACTGAGATTTCTGCGCCGTCTCCTGCAATTTTCCAGGATCATTTTATTTATCAGAAGTTGATCTTTGCAGCCATATGAACCTCTACTGCATCCCTTCTGTTCCAGCGAGAGAATGCTGTTTGTTTCGAAGAAGGAGTAAGTACGGTTCGTCAGTACAGACGTGATCAACTTATACGTTGTGGAAAGACATGTTATCGGTCTATAATTTTTCGGGTCGTCTGTTTCAGTTGTTTTTGGTATGAGGTATGTAATACCTTCAGTAACCCATTCCGGGATTTTATTGGGATTATTTACAAGCGTTGATAATGTTTTTGCAAGTATGCCATGGGTAGATGAGAGATGATACAGCCAGAAATTGGGCAACTTGTCATTTCCTGGGGATTTCCATTTTTGGGATTTCGTTAGTGCTTGCCTAACATCATCTGTGGATATATTTTCCCATTCTTGCAGAGGTGTATCCAGCAGTCGTTCTTATTCACGCCGTATCCATTCTGCATTTGGGTTACATTCCTTTGGGTTGCTCCAAATATTTTCCCAAAATGTCTGTACATTATCAATCGATGGTGGCGTTTCGACATGTATAGGCGTTTTTCCAATTTCCCTGTAAAATTTCTTAAGATCTGTTCGGAATATTTTATTTTGGCGATAGAATCTACAACGTTTCTCGTATCGTATTGTTCTCTGTGCTTTTAGCTGAAGTTTCTGTTTCAGCATTTCCTTGATCGATGGAATATCAATTAGGGATTTAATGCTATATTTCCGTTTGATCTTTTTGGATTTACGTGTGGAAATATTAGGGTTTCTGGTGAGCTCATCTAATATAGACAGCTCACATCTGATTTGTTTTATTTCTCGTATCAGTTTGGTTTTCCAAGCTGGTTCTCTGTGTCTGTTAATTTTATTTATTGTCTTGACACCAAGCTTCCGAGTCGCTGCTAGAGCTGTTGCGTATATGATGATGTTTCCCGGTGGTTTATCTGTTAACAGTGTTTCCAGGGCAGCATTGTATATTTTCACGATGTGCTTGTTGGGATTTGTCATATGGATTTTCGGGAGCTGGTCTCTGTCTGACAATTGTATGAAAGTTACTCTGCTGAGTACTTGGATGACGTCATTTTTCGCTTCGGTGATTTCAGCTTCGTGGTTTTCAAGGAATTCTAAATTAATGTACCTGGAGTCATCTTCAGTGACAATTTCTGGAGAACTAGAGGTTGTGTCTAAGGTAGAATCTTCGGTTTCATTTCCTGGGAGATGATTTCGTATTTCATTCGCTTTAGCGTCCACCTCATCCTCTGTCGCATTCTTTATTTCAACATTCGTCTCAACAGAGTTTGAGTGATGGGTCATAGTATTTTGTCTTATATCTAATTTTATCTTATCTATTTCTGCCTTTGAGAGTCTGTTGTTTCGCATGATATCTCTGCGGACATTGGCAAGCATGTTTGGATTAAGGTTAGGTCTTATATCATTTCCCACCATATTTCTTCATATTTGATATGTTTGATTGGTGGTGTTCTTTGCTGGGTTTTCGAGTGCAGTGAAAAAGGATGTCATAACTTGTCGATACTCTTCGCGGCTCCATTTCGTTCGTTTCATTTTTACTAGTCGATTTGGCATTGAGACACTTGGTCCAAGGTTGGAGATAATCCGGGTTTGGTGACCTAGTGTCTCTTCGTGTGTGGAAGAGTTTGTTCCAGTGACAGACTTTTCGACCTCAGACTGGTTCCTCTCTGAGGGACGCGGCCCTTGTTGTCCCGGTTGACGGCCGATCCGGTATGAGATATTATTCGTATTCATTGAAATTGGTAGAGATGCGTTTTAACCTTGACCGCCAAGGGGTAATTTTGTTCAGATTACCAGCTTTAGGACGAGACTTGAAGAAGGTCCAAGAGCAAGACCAGATTTGAGATAGTGGGTTTATTAATATATCGAAGTTAAAAGTTCATAACAGTGTATGGTATTCAGTTGGGTAGATAATACTAAGTTTTAACTTAGTATAAGTCCGAGAGACACCTCCAAGTGGGATAATTAGATTTCAGTATATAGACATAAAACAAAAAAAAAAAATGGACACGGGTGTCCGCTTAAGGTCTGGGTGTGGATTAAAACTTGAAATACAAGTTAAAAAAAAAAAAAAAAAAATTATAAGAGGAGAGAAAAGGGAACTGAAAAGCAAGGAATTAACTTGAGACATTAGGATTTACAATCATATCAAACTAAAGGAAAAGTATCATTCAAAGATGCTACATTTACCATTTCTTACAACTTCGGAGCATGGCACAAGTGACTCTCCACAAATGTTCAATTTTCCGTCGCCAACGACAGATACTTATCAAATTTTATGGGGTAGGCTGGACTTATACTACAGATTGGTAGGGGGGAATATCGAAGAATTCATTAAACAGAGGGGTAGGAGCAAGGGAATAAAAGTTATACTTTTCCGGTCATCTCTCAACCTACCTGCCGCTGAAAGATATGTTTTAGAATTTTCCCTCAAAGAGATGATAGACAAAAGGGCAGAGCATTGTAGGAAAATTACACCTGTAGCCATGAAAAAAACAAAAAAACAAAAAAAAAACAGAAAACACAGATATAATACAGTATGATCCCTGTCAGTGTGGACATATCTACATGTACATTCAATATATATATATATATATATATATATATATATATATATATATAGAGAGAGAGAGAGAGAGAGAGAGAGAGATTAGCAAACATGTACATATACACGCACCGACAGAGATATGGGATGCCTAGGGTAAAAAAAAAAAAAAAAAAATGGACACGGGTGTCCGCTTAAGGTCTGGGGTGTGGATTAAAACTTGAAATACAAGTTAAAAAAAAAAAAAAAAAAAAAAAAAATTATTAGAGGAGAGAAAAGGGAACTGAAAAGCAAGGAATTAACTTGAGACATTAGGATTTACAATCATATCAAACTAAAGGAAAAGTATCATTCAAAGATGCTACATTTACCATTTCTTACAACTTCGGAGCATGGCACAAGTGACTCTCCACAAATGTTCAATTTTCCGTCGCCAACGACAGATACTTATCAAATTTTATTATTATTATTATTATTATTATTATTATTATTATTATTATTATTATTATTATTATTTAAAATATTAATGTTAAAGCGTCATAATCCGATCGTAGACATCCTTTATCTGTGTTTTCCTTTTTCTTTTTTCCCTGAGTAGTCTCTCTCTCTCTTTCTCTCTCTCTCTCTCTATCTATCTCTGATCAATTAGAATCGAATTTATAATCACCATTAAAGTTGTCTCTTTCTTTATATATATATATATAGTTAAATTCCCAGATCAATTCTGTGGACAAGACAGATTGGTATAAATAAAATGACATAAAACGACTTTTTCAAGGCAAAAATGAAATCGAAATGTTCTTATTGTTATAGTTACATTAAAAAAAATCCAAATTTAAAAAGATAGACGCTTTTTTTCAATTGTCATTTTATAAAAGTAAAATGGAAACAAAAAGAAAACTTATACTTAACATCAGGAAGAGATAGTTAAGGTTTCTGGGGCACATAGTGACGAAATGTAGGCCTGATACTCACAGGACTAATTGAAGGCAAGAGAAAGAGAGGAAAACAAAGCATAACATAATTAGTCAGCTTGAGTAAATGAATGGCAGACGAGGGTTTCGTTGAAATAACAGAAAAATTTATGAAGATCTACAAGGGACAGGAATTTGTGGGGAGCCATGATCATAAGAATAGAAATGACATTCATACTCGCCAACTGTTGTTCAACGTTGAAACAATACTGATGCCGTTCAAAATGGAAGACAATTTATCTTTACTTTTGTGCGAACGAGAATAGATTGTAACCTCAAAGCGTTTTAGACAGTTACAGCATTTGCGTGCTAAAAATGATGCCGCTGTATATTCCATTACTCTTCCATAAAAACAAAAACAAAAACAATAACAACAAATGAACTTTTATCTCAGAATAAAAGAGTGACTTTCAACTGAAAACTAATATCAGCCTGAAGGGGATCGCAGATTTGAAAATTTCTTATTTTCTTTTATTTTTAATTTTTTTTTTTTTTATTAAAAGAAGACATTTTTGGGATTTCTCTTCCAATGAACAACTCTCATTTGCCAATGGAATTCTTTAAAAAACACTAGATGAAACGAATGTCGTACCCAAGTATTTAGAATGTTCATTCAGCAAATTAAATTGTGAGTTCCATTTTCCGAGGCTAGCTCACTATATTGTAGTCTTGCTGCCAATTTGTGTATAAGAAATCTTATTCTTTTATTCTGTGCTGTGTCACCTTCGGGTGTGTATACCTTCACAGCTTCCTCTTCCTCGTAGCTTTAAGCAACATTTGACTCATAACCATCCTTTCTTGTCCTTGCTGTGCTATCCATTCACACAAACTCGTTATGTTCCTTAATGTTTCTCTTTGCCATTTCTGCTTTTAATATGACCTGTGAGTGTTAAATTCTTCGAACTTCTTTCCTCATTATAATTTCAACTATTTCTTTTTGACTTCAAGTATAAGTCTTTTAGTACTCATTTTTTTTCAATTTTCTTCGTTGGTCAGGTGTTCCATCTATACTGTTTCTAGCATCCATAGTGTTTCCAGCATCCGTACTGTCCCCAGCATCCCCCTCTTTTCGTGTCTCTTCTTCACCAGTGGGGGAATTATCCAGTATTCAATTCCCCACAGGAAGAGGATAGATATGACAAAACATTTCGGTTCAATCTTTTCTTTGTTCCAACAAAATCTTATTATCTCTTGATGCAGAATAAACTTTAGTAGAAAGGAAATGCGATAAGGAATATGTTGTTCTCATTGTCGTATCATGAACTGTTCAGATACATTTCGATATTCAAATGGAGAAATAAAAGATGTTTGGATCTTTACGCTGTGCTGTGTACAAGAAATTACTACTCGTAAAAACGTATTTCCATGACACATACACGTAGAAAACTTGGATATGAATGCACAAAAAACACAGGCTAAGCTAATTATTTATGTCAAACTCGACGTATTTGACATTTGAACGATTAGGGAACAAATTCGCTTTTTATTTTGCGTTCTCAATTTAAAAATTAATAGAAATATTCAGTTGTTAAAGGTGTTGAATGTCTCAGGAGCAGGTATGGGGCTAGTTGATTTATGGGGCGCAGAAAGTGTTTGGTTCTTGTGCCTAACTCGTATAAGGATAATGGCAGCGATTATATTCCGGGTGTAGTCTGAAATAAAGCAATCTTAAGCCAACATACAACATAACTATGACTGAATAGTGTATTCGATCCTCATCGGGTGCCCTTTACTTTCGGCCTTGTACCACATCTATATGCTTAGAAAACCACCATTTTGACATATATATATATATATATATATATATATATATATATATATAAAGTGAGCATTGAAGTCAACCCTCACAGGCGCGGGAATGTTTCATGCTAGACGCAATCATCAGGCCACATGTGTTATTTTCTTCTCGACTATTTATATATATGGGTCATCCATATATATATATATATATATATATATAGTAAGAATTAATCAAGCTTACCTTTTCTATTGAATTTAAAGTTATTTAAATGAATTCTTGCTCGTAGTTTATTTATTTATATATATATATATATATATATGCATTTCATATCTTAGCTGGCCATATTTTTATTCGAGCTGATTGATCCGAAGAGGAGAGAAACTTTTGATAATTTGTGGGACGCGCTGTTTATTCTCGATACTATATTTATTTAATCTATAAATCTTAAGTAACTACAATAAATTGGCAGAGAGTTTTAGGGAAAAGTAAAAACGTCATCAATATTAGTAAGATTGTGCTTATATTGATGAAAAAATAGAATCCGAAAGAAATCTTTGAAAACAAGTAAATGTGATTCTGTACTTTTCCCAGTGGACCCAGAGAACTTGTCAGTTTAAGCACAGGGTTAGTGATCAGATATCTTTAATAATAATTGAAAAGCTTTATCCGTGTAAAATGTGTTTTTTTTAGTATGCTTTATCTTTATTTTATTTCTTTGCACAAAGTGTAATAATAATAATAATAAAAATAATAATAATAATAATGATAATAATAATGATAATAATAATATTTTTTTTTTTTTTTTTTTACCCTAGGCATCCCATATCTCTGTCGGTGCGTGTATATGTACATGTTTGCTAATCTCTCTCTCTGTATATATATATATATATATATATATATATATATATATATATATATTGAATGTACATGTATATATGTCCACACTGACAGGGATCATATTGTATTATATCTGTGTTTTTTTTTTTGTTTTTTTTTTTTATGGCTACAGGTTTAATTTTCCTACAATGCTCTGCCCTTTGTCTATCATCTCTTTGAGTGAAAATTTTAAAACCTATCTGTCAGCGGCAGGTAGGTTGAGAGATGACTGGAAATTATAACTTTTATTCCCTTGCTTCTACCCCTTTGTTGAATGAATTCTTCGATATTGCCCCCTACCAATCTGTAGTATAAGTCCAGCCTACCCCATAAAATTTGATAAGTATCTGTCGTTGGCGACGGAAAATTGAACATTTGTGGAAAGTCACTTGTGCCATGCAATTCACCTTTCATTTTCATTTTTTTTTTGTTGTTCATGTCTATATACTGAAATCTAATTATCCCACTTGGAGTGGTCACTCGGACTTATACTAAGTTAAAACTTAATATTGTCTACCCAACTGAATACCATACACTGTTATGAACTATTCTAACTTCGATATATTAATAAACCCACAATCCTAAATCTGGGCTTGCTCTTGGACCTTCTTCGAGTCTCGTCCTAAAGCTGGTAATCTGAACAAAATTACCCCTTGGCGGTCAAGGTTAAAACGCATCTCTACCAATTTCAATGAATACGAATAATATCTCATACCGGATCGGCCGTCAACCGGGACAACAAGGGCCGCGTCCCTCAGAGACGAACCAGTCTGAGGTCGAAAAGTCTGTCACTGGAACAAATTCTTCCACACACGAAGAGACACTAGGTCACCAAACCCGGATTATCGCCAACCTTGGAGCAAGTGTCTCAATGCCAAATCGACTAGTAAAAATTAAACGAACGAAATGGAGCCGCGAAGAGTAACGACAAGTTATGACATCCTTCTTCACTGCACTCGAAAACCCAGCAAAGAACACCACCAATCAAACATATCAAATATGGAGAAATATGGTGGGAAATGATATAAGACCTAACCTCAATCCAAACATGCTTCCAATGTCCGCAGAGATATCATACGAAACAACAGACTCTCAAAGGCAGAAATAGATAAGATAAAATCAGATATAAGACAAAATACTATGACCCATCACTCAAACTCTGTTGAGACGAATGTTGAAATAAAGAATGCGACAGAGGATGAGGTGGACGCTAAAGCGAATGAAGTACGAAATAATCTCCCAGGAAATAAAACCGAAGATTCTACCTTAGACACAACCTCTAATTCACCAGAAATTGTCACTGAAGATGACTCCAGGTACATTAATTTAGAATTCCTTGAAAACCACGAAGCTGAAATCACCGAAGCAAAAAATGACGTCATCCAAGTACTCAGCAGAGTAACTTTCATTACGGAGTAAAGACGCTTACTACTTTCATGTTCCTTGACGCATACCATCATCCAGTCTTCTGTAGTTTCCAAGTATCTTTGGAGGCCAATTGTTGTAGTTTTGTAGGACAGTTCTAGTTGAACTAATCCACTGCCTCCTTCGGATCTGGGCACATACAGACGATCAACATCAGCTTTGGGATGATGCATGCGATAGCAAGTGAGAAGCTTTCTCGTTTTGGCGTCCATTCGCTTAATTTCAGCTATGGTCTAGTTAAGGACATTAAAGCTGTAATGCACCACTGGGACAGCCAATGTGTTTATAGCTGATATTCTATTTTTGAGTTTAGTTCAGTATTTAGTATCAGACGTACACGCCTGTAGTACTCTTTTCTTATTTTTTCTTTCATTTGGGGGTGTTGTATGCCATCTCCTTCGCTAATTCCTAGGTACTTATAAGCTTCTTCATGCTCCAATTCCCTAATCTTTGTGACAAAATCTAAATCTATTGAGGGTGTTTCTGTAATTCTACCTTTCTTGAATGTTACTTTTGCACATTTATCTAATCCGAAGTCCATACCTATGTCGTCACTAAAGTATTTTACAATATTGAGGAGGCCTTTCAACTCATTGTCGTTTTTGGCAAAGAGTTTGAGATCATCCATGTATAGTAGGTGATTGAATATTTTCTTATTTATTTTGTAACCATAGACAGACAGAGACCAGCTCCCGAAAATCCATATGACAAATCCCAACAAGCACATCGTGAAAATATACAATGCTGCCCTGGAAACACTGTTAACAGAAAAAACACCGGGAAACATAACAGAAGTTAACAACGTCATATACGCAACAGCTCTAGCAGCGACTCGGAAGCTTGAGGTCAAGACAATAAATAAAATTAACGGACACAGAGAAATAGCTTGGAAAACCAAACTGATACGAGAAATAAAACAGATCAGATGTGAGCTGTCTATATTAGATGAGCTCACCAGAAACCCTAATATTTCCACACGTAAATCCAAAAAGATCAAATGGAAATATAGCATTAAATCCCTAATTGATATTCCATCAATCAAGGAAATGCTGAAACAGAAACTTCAGCTAAAAGCACAGAGAACAAGACGATATGAGAAACGTTGTAGATTCTATCGGCAAAATAAAATATTCCGAACATATCTTAAGAAATTTTACAGGGAAATTGGAAAAACACCTATACATGTCGAAACGCCACCATCGATTGATAATGTACAGACATTTTGGGAAAATATTTGGAGCAACCCAAAGGAATGTAACCCAAATGCAGAATGGATACGGCGTGAATAAGAACGACTGCTGGATACACCTCTGCAAGAATGGGAAAATATATCCACAGATGATGTTAGGCAAGCACTAACGAAATCCCAAAAATGGAAATCCCCAGGAAATGACAAGTTGCCCAATTTCTGGCTGTATCATCTCTCATCTACCCATGGCATACTTGCAAAAACATTATCAACGCTTGTAAATAATCCCAATAAAATCCCGGAATGGATTACTGAAGGTATTACATACCTCATACCAAAAACAACTGAAACAGACGACCCGAAAAATTATAGACCGATAACATGTCTTTCCACAACGTATAAGTTGATCACGTCTGTACTGACGAACCGTACTTATTCCTTTTTCGAAACAAACAGCATTCTCCCGCTGGAACAGAAGGGATGCAGTAGAGGTTCATATGGCTGCAAAGATCAACTTCTGATAAATAAAATGATCCTGGAAAATTGCAGGAGACGACGCAGAAATCTCAGTGCAGCGTGGATTGATTATCGTAAAGCCTTTGATAGTGTTCCACATTCTTGGATCCTTAAGACTTTGGAAATGTACAAAGTCTCCCCTGTGGTATTAAACTTTCTTAAGCACAGCATGGGGATGTGGAACACAAAACTATACCTTAGGCACACCGGGGGCACTGCCATATCCAACCGTCTGAATATCCGACGTGGAATCTTTCAAGGAGATTCTCTGTCACCCCTTCTGTTTTGTTTATTCTTAACCCCTCTTACACATGAACTGAACAACAGTAGCTATGGTTACAAAATAAATAAGAAAATATTCAATCACCTACTATACATGGATGATCTCAAACTCTTTGCCAAAAACGACAATGAGTTGAAAGGCCTCCTCAATATTGTAAAATACTTTAGTGACGACATAGGTATGGACTTCGGATTAGATAAATGTGCAAAAGTAACATTCAAGAAAGGTAGAATTACAGAAACACCCTCAATAGATTTAGATTTTGTCACAAAGATTAGGGAATTGGAGCATGAAGATGCTTATAAGTACCTAGGAATTAGCGAAGGAGATGGCATACAACACCTCCAAATGAAAGAAAAAATAAGAAAAGAGTACTACAGGCGTGTACGTCTGATACTAAATACTGAACTAAACTCAAAAAATAGAATATCAGCTATAAACACATTGGCTGTCCCAGTGGTGCATTACAGCTTTAATGTCCTTAACTGGACCATAGCTGAAATTAAGCGAATGGACGCCAAAACGAGAAAGCTTCTCACTTGCTATCGCATGCATCATCCCAAAGCTGATGTTGATCGTCTGTATGTGCCCAGATCCGAAGGAGGCAGAGGATTAGTTCAACTAGAACTGTCCTACAAAACTACAACAATTGGCCTCCAAAGATACTTGGAAACTACAGAAGACTGGATGATGGTATGCGTCAAGGAACATGAAAGTAGTAAGCGTCTTTACTCCGTAATGAAAGAAGCCAACAAATTCAAATTGGAGCTTCAAATGGGCGTAGAGATGCAACTACAGCACAATACACCGGCTGAAACTGCAAAATACTTGAAAAAGACAGCAAAGACGAATGCAACCGACCAGATACAGAAGCGATGGCAAGATAAACCGCTTCATGGTCAATACTCTGCCCGTATCAAACAAGCTGATGTAGACAAAACCCGTACCCATCAGTGGCTACGCAGTGCAGGGTTGAAAGCGGAAACTGAAGGTTTTATCCTTGCTGCGCAGGACCAATGCTTGCTAACTAGGAATTATCAAGCACATATACTAAAATATTGTGTCAGCCAAAAATGCAGATTCTGTGATAAATATCCAGAAACGATTGATCATCTTGTATCATGTTGCACGATGCTGGCACCCACTGAATATAAAACCCGACATGACAGAGTGGGCCAATATCTGCACTGGAAAATCTGCAACTTCTACGGGAAGGAAACTGAAAGAAACTGGTATCAACACCACCCAGACCCGGTTACGGAGATCGGACCTGTTACAATTCTATGTGATTACACAATTCACACTGACAGAACAATCAAGGCCAACCGCCCAGATATTGTTATTAAAGACCACAAACAAAAACGGTGCCTCCTTATTGATATGGCAGTCCCTGCTGACTGCAATGTATCTTTGAAGATATTCAAAAAGCTGTCAAAATACAAGGACCTTGAAATAGAAATCTCGAAAATGTGGCATATGGGAACATCAAGAATCCCTGTTGTAGTTGGAGCCCTAGGACTGGTTGGAAAAGATTGCAGTAGACTAATTGCAGGGATTCCTGGAAGCCCATCCCTCAAGGAGATACAAATAATTGTTCTGACAAGTACAGCCCACACTTTAAGAAGGGCTTTATCTATGTAATTTTTATTTTATTTTATTTTATTTTTTATTTTTTTTGTCAGTGAAAAGTGTCATGATGCCATTTCTAACCTTAGGTCTCTGGGTGGGTCCCGGAAAGAAATGTGTAAACGCCAGAAAGCAAAGAAAATAAAAATAATAATAATAATGATAATAATATTAATAATGATAATAATAATGATAGTAATAATAATAATAATAATAATAATAATAATAATAATAATAATGATAATAATAATAATGATAATAATCGAAAATATAACAGTAATAATTGTATTCATTATTACTGAAGAACTTGAAACATTAAGAGATGTTCTTTGAAAAAAAGAAAAGAAAACAGGTTAAAAGAGGCTGTTTGAGTAAAAAATAAAAAAGTATTCAAACAACAGCATTATTGAAATCAACAAAACTGCATACGCACTGAAAAGACTTATTGTTACTTGACCCCTCTTGAGATTCCCCAGATTTCATTGTTGTAAAAAATTATTATTAAAATTGTGTCTTTAGCTGTTCGCATGTGAAACGATAAATTAATGTAATTGTTCTTTTCATTGAAAAACAAAAAGAAAAACCAACAACCAAACAACGTCTAAGAGAAAAAAGCACTTCATGATGTCTTCATAAGAAGTATTCAAAATAAACTCTGAAATTGATTAGAATACAATTAGATTTCTTTGGCCAATGAGATTCAATTTCAAAGTAACTCTGCTGGAAAGCAACCATCACTGCGTGCAAATAAAGCGTTGTAATGAAATTTGATTTTGTTGTGGGTAGGGGCTGCAGTATTTATGGGAAAAGGTTGATCTGTATTTAGAAACTAATATTCGTAAATGCATTTTTGAAAATCTATGAAGTCGAAAAAGGAAATGACTGAAAGCCGACGAGAAAGATTTGAAATAAAAAAGGATCAGAAATCAAGTCAACTATTCGGAAAGTAATGGATTATTTGAATAAAGGAATGAACGAGTGATCGTAGGAAGAAAGGAATGAATGAATGAAGAATGAAAGAATAAACTTATTGATAGGAAGAAGAGGAAAAGAAAGAAATGAAAATGAAGAAAAACGAGAAGAAAGAGAAAAAAGAGGTTGAAGAAAATAGAATAAAGAAAGTGGCGAAAAGAAAAAGAAAAGGAAAGAAAGAAAAGAAGGAAGATAAAAATAAGAGAAAGGGGAAAGAAAAAAAAGAAAAGATGAAAGACAAAGTGAGGAAAATTATATATACGCGAGAGCGGAGAGAGAAAAAGGGACAAAAGATAATAACAGAAAAGAAAAAAAGAATAAGAAATTAATGACAAAAAAAAAAAAAACTGGGAAAAAAGGTTTTGTTGAATGACCACCGCTGACAGCATGGCTGGGTATTGCGTGCAGTGTCAGAATATATAGCGCGTCTTGATGAATTGTCGCGAAAGCTAAATCAGCCAAAAAACAAAACAAAATGAAACAATGTAGTCTTCACGCCACCAACAAAATTTGAGAGTTGGTTCTATTGATGTAAATCAATAAACACATTTGGTTTGAGTTCATGTTCCAGACAAGCAATTGAATTTAGTGCAATCAAATATATATATGTATGCATCACTGGAAAATCTCATCCTTACGCCGTCCCATGAAATATAGTTATTAATCGCTGTATCCAGTTGCATCATCTTACACAATCTGGGAAAATATTTAGGTCATGGTCCAATAACACCGAATAAAAGACGTCATTGTGAATTCCTTCAAAGCCGACACAAAACCTTCTGTTCCAATTTGAAATCAGCAAATTACAAGATCCCTATTTAAAATTGATATTGCGGTTTTATGAAATACAGTGTGAGTCTCACTCTAAGCAATTGTAATCAATGACAATAAATATTAAAAGAATAATGAAATTCATGAGACTAATAAAGGATTAATTGATTTCTTTTTCTTTTTTTGCTTTTCAACTATCGCAAGATTTTTTAACGACTGATAAAATTATATTTACGCTCATTCGTAATTTTCAGTTTCGATTTCTATTTGTAATAAATCGACTAAATTATGAACATTTATTATCTGTAATTACACATGCATGTACACACACACATACACGCACACGCGGACACACGGACACACACACATACATACATATATATATATATATATATATATATATATATACATATACATACATATATATATATATATATATATATATATATATATATATATATATATATATATATATATATATATATATATGGTACAAGAACATAATTACTAATCTTAGTTCTTTACAAATTAGTTTGGTGCAAGTGTGAAGGAGGAAAATTGTGTTTTGTCGACTTAATCTTACCAGCCTTGAAAATCATCGTTTGTAATCCTGATTTATAACTAGGCCCGAAAATCGATCACTATCACCAGTAGAGAAAAAGCAACTATAATAGGATGGGGCAATGTTTAACGAGCTAATCTCGTTTTCCATTTCTACTAAATAGTGAATTAAATTCTCATTGTTTGCCCCATATTTGTGTCATTGGGCCAAATTAAGCTTTGTAAATAGCATCTTTCATAGTCAAAAGGGAGACTGATTGTTATTGTATATTCATAAATCGAACAATTTTTTGATGGATTTTCGAAAACCACCCCATGATATTTACCATGAATGCTGTTCGTAAATTTGAATGAGTTTCAAATATTTTATGCGAACTTTGAGTTCAATATATGCTGAAATGAGCAACGTATCGTTCGCCGAGAATTGATTGTGTGAAGAGGAGGAGGAACGGATGAAGTACTGCGATGAAAGAAAAAATTACTGGGAACATTAAAAAAAGAAAAGGAAATTTATGGAAATCAAAATGATAGGAAAAGAAAAAATAAGAGAGTGAAGATAAAGAGAAAATACAATTAAAAGAGAAGAAGAAAATAACGAATGAAGAAAACAAATCAATGAAGAAAACAAATCAATGAAGAAAACAAATCAACAAATACACGAAACAAAGGTGGAAAAAACATTTAAGAAAAACGATGTAATGTGTACGATTTTTGTCTGATTTTCCAAGAAAATGAATTCCGTCATCATTATCTGATCAAGGGACCAAATTTCCAGGCGAATATCATTATGGGAATCTAGTAACTGCCTGGTAGCAAATTCTTCTTGATGTTGACCAGATACGTATGACATATTGCACAGTTAAATGTCAGATTTCTAGAGGGGAGCTGTGAGATGGTCCTTGTATATTTATCTTTCATCATCTAATTTTTCTTTCTCTTAATTCGGAATATAAAATATTGTTTCGGTAAACTTCGGTAATTTTTCATTCGGAAGATATGTCCATTGGAATTGATTCTTAATGGTAGCATTAATTGCTGGGAGATTTAGTCGTCGACATTTGGATGAATGTACAAAACGCTTTCTAAGTGAAACAAGCTTACAACTTATTTTTAATATCAAAAGTTTCCAAGATTTTCCCCAGCGGTACTTGAACCAAAACTTTGATCTTAGCGACATCCACTTTCATGTCGGAGGTTTCGTAGACATCGACATAGTTGTCTGAATGTTACTTTGTTATATCTCAATGTCTGCTAAGAAAGCTACCACTGAACACAAATAAAAAAATGTTTAACGCTTTTTCTATAGGAATGGGACACACACCGATTTTATTTTGTAGAAGAAAGTGACAAAGAACTAAAGCAAGAGAAAAAAGTTAAATTACTTTCGATCGTACTTATATTTGTGTAATTTAACAAATTTGTTTATAAAATTCCGAAATTGACTTAAAAAAGAAAGAAAAGGATTTATTGATAACGAAAGGAACAAAGTAAAAGTCCAAACAAGAAAATGACAGAAAGATTTGTAAAATAAAAATTAAAATTAAAAGAAAGAAAAGGTGAAGGACGCAAGAGAAAAAAAATGGAAGAGAAAAAAAAAAGAAAATGAAGAAATAGAATAGAAAGAAAAGAAAGGGAGAAGGAAATATTTAAAGAGAATCAAAAATGGAAAAAAGAAGACAAAATACACTTTCAAGACAAAAGATGAAATAATAGATAGGAGGGGAAAAATGGAATATCAATTTAAAAAAAAAAGAAAGAATATAAAATGAAGTGGAAAAGAAGAGTAAATACGTTGAAAGAGCGGTTAGAAGAAGAAGAAGAAGAAGAAGAAGAAGAAGGATAAGAAGAAGGGGGAGGAGGATAAAAAGAAGAAGAAGCCGCCGCCGCCGCCATAAGCGATTAAACTAAAAAGAATTGAAGTATTTTTTATTATTTTAATTTTTTTTTTTATTGTTTTTTTTGTTTTGATGACTTTGCAGGACCCAAATTCCTAAATCTTTTCCTTTGCCATGCGTGATTGCAACGACGATGGGGTATTGATTGATTTTTAGCGATTCATTTGCTTGTACATTTCTTACCAGTCAAGACTAAAGAAGTGAGACTCACTACAAAAGTATTTATGGATTTGTGCCATTTATTTGTTCATTTCCTTTTCTTTTTTTCTTTCTTTTTGTCATTCTAAAAACATTCCCATCGATTTAGATATTTTCCTTCATCATAACAATCCGTATTTGTTATCATGATAATCACCCCCCTCTCCTCAGCACCCCCACCCTCACCCAATAAGTACGAGTCTATAATAAGAGTTTTAGTTCAACTTTTTACCGACTCCATTTTTATGTAATATAATTTCTGCGTCTCTTAAGTGAGGTTTTACTTTTAATATTTATTGACTTTCTCAAGTTACTTCAGTTTTATCTTTTGTGATATCGATGAGACATTCTCGATGACAAACTAATTTTCCTGACTTGTTTACAACAATAAGATCTAGTCTTCTAGTCTGCATTGTACCATTTTCGTGAGGAAAACTCCGATAACATTTAATTTAAAATATTTAAAATAATTCCAGCAAAATCATTATCGACACCTGGTCTTATCTTGTTTTATACAAGGCGAGAGCATCTATTTGTCATAACGTGTCTCGTTACTCTCAACCAAAACATTGACTACTTTAATGGGTCCACCGTTTTTAAGTGATGAAATATGTTCTGATTTTCGGATGTTATTATTAATTATATTTGTATAAAACGTCCTTTGATCAGGTATTTTCAAATAATTTAATCCGCATTTTTAAAATATATCTCTGTGAACCCTTTATTCACATCTTAGTTTTAATCTTATCATCAAATCTTCAATTTAAAGGATAGCTCTAAAATTGTTTAACACTTAATTTTTAAATAACGTATTCATAATTTTTCAGCAGCTGACGATTTGAAATGTAAAAGTAAGAAATAACCAAGATACTTTCAAATTTTAACAATAAACGTTTTTGAATAGCTTTACTAACTCCCATTTCACCATTAGTATGTTTTGAATTTAGTGGATTCTGGCAATTTTAACTGGAACTTGAGGATCCGTCCATGAGAAACTAACTCCCATTGTAGAAAGAAGGATATGACCAGAAACTGATGGCAGTTCAGTTCGAAGAAAACGAATACGTTTGTTAACTATTTAAAAATGACATTGCGTTGCATTTGTACTTATAGTTAAATTCCCAGATCAATTCTGTGAACAAGACAGATTGGTATAAATAAAATGACAATTGGAAAAAAGATCTTAGATTTTGCCGACGCAAAAAAGTCGGAAGACGAAACGCGTCGGCAAAATCTAAGATTTGTACTTATATAAAAGAAATGATCCCTTTGGTACTATCTTAAAGGCTGGTACAATCTCACAGCTTATCTCGAAAACCAAAACGTTTATCTATCCCAGCATTCAGTGCAAACTCTAATATTCATAAAAGATGATTCTGTAACAATTTGTTAAATTAAACTACTCTAGTATTTATTTGGAAATCTAGTAAAAGTATTTTGCAGCATAGCTTAGTCTGACACAAGGCCAAACATTTGAGACATTAAGTGAATCTTGAAATCGCTAGAATAGTAATGTTTGTAACATTTCTTCACGGCTGTCTTATAATTTTATTTGTCGGCGTGAAATTCTTCAGTTTACCTTTGAAATGATATCAGAATAGATGCATATTTATTAATTAATTTAAAAAATCTACATCTTCGATTTCTCAGTCTTAATTAGAAGCTGTGTAATTTGATTTTAAGATATCGATGAGAGGAAGTTTCACCTTTAATTGCTTGCTTGATGAGATTGCAATTTTCATTCCAGATTTTATTTGGATTTATTATTTCCTTTGCCATTGCTTTTTACAAAGATAATTAGTATTATTAATGACTTCACTACTACTGCTACAACAACTACTACTAGAATTAAACAAATGATGATACTTATTGACTTGTCTTATAATTATTTGATTGTTTATTTTAATGATCAAAATATGACTGAATGCAATAATAATGATAATAATAATGTTTAATTCCTGGTTGACGAAGACGAAACGCAAAACAGAAAGCATAGCTGCTCAAGATGAAGACGTGAATACTAAGTGTGTCCAGAAGAATATCTACCATCAAGTGGGTTTGGACAAGTGCAGGCTGTGTGACATGCAGGTGGAAAATGGCACCAACATCATTAGCATTTGTGGAAGTATATACTTGATGTCGATATGAATCTGTAGCGTTACAAGCCAGAAACTGCAAATTATATTCGCTTAAACAACACATTAAAGTAAATATATATATATATATATATATATATATATATATATATATATATATATATATATATATGTGTGTGTGGGGGGGGGGAAAGTGTGTGTATATAAATAAATATATATATATATATATAATTATTTATATATTATATGCGCGGTACTTATTAGAAAGCGCTCAATATTAGAGATAGAGCTAATATATTTGGTTGGATTGATGTGAGTTTGTATCACATCAATCCAACCAAATATATATATATATATATATATATATATATATATATATATATATATATATATATATATATATATGGTTGGATTGATGTGAGTTTGTATCACATCAATCCAACCAAATATATATATATATATATATATATATATATATATATATATATATTTGGTTGGATTGATGTGAGTTTGTATCACATCAATCCAACCAAATATATATATATATATATATATATATATATATATATATATATATATATATATATATATATATATATATATAACAGTTGATGCATTTAAAATCAACAGATTTATAAAAATTATTTATTTTTTATTCAAGAATATTAAGAGATAAGAATTGAAAGCTAAGTTTGCTGTTCCAATTATGTAATTGAGTTTTTATTTCTGACGTCAATTAGTTTGCTAGTTTTATTTTATCGTTCACAACTGACTCAGTTTTCAAGAACAGATGACAGATGATATCAAAGGAAATGATTAAAACAAACAAAAAAAAAAAAAGTTCCGATTATCCTGACTCAGTTTTCAAGAACAGATGACAGATGATATCAAAGGAAATGATTAAAACAAACAAAAAAAAAAAAAAGTTCCGATTATCTGTCATAAGAAAATTAGTAAAACAATCGCTAGAGTCCTGACAAAAACTGAGTTGTAACTTCGACAAGGAGAAATGCAAAACAAAAGTTGTCTTATGATTTATGTCTCATATTTCATGTAGAGATACCAACGGTGCAAGTAAAAAAATCCCTGATGTGTTGCTTAGTGGCACAATTGTCAATTTGAGACAACATTGTTTGAAGTTCAAATACCTAAGATACACTGAATGCTCCTGCCGTAGCGCATTTACATGGGTGCTCTACAACTGTAACTTTGTACTTGACAAAGCTTAATGCAAAAATAACTATGACATTTAATACTTGGCTATGAAGCTAGACTTTCAGACTATTACTACTACTATTACTACTATTATTATTATTATTATTATGTGATTTCGATTCTCTATATTTAATTATTCCCTATCTATCTATCTATCTATCTATCTATCTATATATATATATATATATATAATAAGTGTACTACATATCTATCTATTTTAGTATATTATCTATCTATTTATCTATGTGTACTAGCTATTTTAGTGTATTCCCTATCTATCTATATAAGTGTACTACCTATCTATATATTTTAGTGTATTCCCTATCTATCTATCTATCTATCTATCTATCTATCTATCTATCTATCTATCTATCTATCTATCAGTGTATTCACTATCTATCTATCCATCTCATTGGATTCAAAGTTTTGTTTCAAATGTGATATTTGCTATAGCCCACTTTTTTTACTTTATATTGAGCTTAAAGCAACACTTTGTGAAATTAATTTTTGTTTTTAATCCAGTTTAAAATATCTCCAAAGGCTTGTGAATTAAGGAAATCAATTTTATTTCTTCAAAATACCAAGGATTCAGAACTAAAGTGAAGATGTTTAGTGACGTGTAGTTTTGATGTTCCGCAGAGTTTGTGATTTGAAGAACTCAATTTTTTTGCCTGAATTTTAATTTTAACTCAAATCGGAGTTTTGGCCCAAATCGGTCTTTTAGCTGGAATTGAACTTATAGCCCGAATTAAAGTTGAAGTGAGGTTTTGAAGTTCCATGGAGTGAATTGAGGAATTCAAACTTATTTCTTCGAAATTATTATCTTGGTGTCTTGAAAGCATTTTTTGGCAATATGGGTAATCGTCAGTATTTCAAAATGTGAAAGGGGGGAATTGTCTTGTATGAATATAAAACTTTCTGCTTAAAATGTTTTGCTTATGACATGTATCACCGAAACAATTCATACACTAATTATTTGCATTTATCTTGAAACCATTATGACATGTGAAAGAACCAAACTTTCTGATCTACAATGCCTGACCAGAACATTAAACCATCATCCCCCGCTAAATGTTTCCAAGAAGTATCCAAACTCCTGTGCAACTTCCAGATCAACCTAATCTAGCTATAAATTCATCATTAAAAATTTCTGCTGATAAATGTATTTTCATGTACTTTTTGGCCCAACATACATGTTCCTCTTTGTGGTGGAAAAAGGGGGATAATTTGCTTGTTTCCATATCACTAGCCAATTAATTCCTATTATTCTGAATCTTTTCGCTCTGTTTACATTTGCAACACCAAATTATTCAAATATTTCCTTTAGACAGTTTTCGCTTATTACCTTTTAATTTTTAGTTCCTATTTGATTGATCAAACTCTGTATTTATTTTGACAATGTTTAAGTTATATTCTTATTACACAGTAATTTTAAAATATCTTTAAAAATTCTAACTTGAGATTATGTATTTCTTACGATGAATGGCAATATACCTGAAATTAAAAAATAAATATCAAAGCCTTATATATTTGTACACAGTACGTAAAAAATCCGTCGAGTGGCATAATTAAATCTCACTTTAACAAAAATGTTAATGCCGTTCCTGGAATTTTCAGCAAGGAACAAATGTCATAAGGCGACATTTATGTGGGATAATCTATCAGATATCCTTAAACATTTACCAACATTGGTTGTTTAAAACTAATTTTATTAATTCTAAATTTACAAAAACAAACATTAGCATGACGATGTGTAAAGAAAGATTTACTTTCCAGTACAAATAAATTAGTTTTTAAATAAAATGTCGGACCTTGCAGAACTAAATCACAATTAAATGTCCAAAGTTAAGTTTTATTTACATTAATTCGTCAAAACTTTCAGTTGTTCAGTTTTTATGAGACAAATAATGATAATAATTTTTTATTGAATTAATAAATTAAATTATGTTCCTTAGAAATCTCAGACCACTTCATTAATATAGATTTTGCTTACTATCTTTTCTTAGATTTTTACAAGAATTTAAAACAGGTTTGGTTTTAATTTTTTTTTAGGTATATGAACTACAATTTCAGCCTGAAGACATAAGGATAGAATCGTCAGCCTTTGATGAAAAAATAGGAGCCACAATTGCAGTTAAACTTTGGAAAACATATCTTCATGAAGGTGCTATCCCTAGAATTCTACAAAACTATTCCTCATTTATTTTCAATGACCATTTGTAAAGAGTCACCAAATTTTAAGAGAATTCAATTGAAGAATTCTGCCCTTAAAAGTCCTTTAAATCAAATCTTCATACAAGGTAACATTTCAAAGAAGATAGCCGACCATCTCAAGATCATATTGAGTTGTAACCAAAAATAAACACTTTCTTGTTTAGCCAGGAGATATGAAGAAGGATAATGATGTGGATACTGACGCTACACCTTCAACCCAAACACTAGCGCACTCTCAGTTTACTTGATATACCAACACACACACAATTTCAATGTTATATTTTATGATGTTTTCACAATAACATTGAAATGTTGGTTTTTGAACCTCTTCGAGATCCCTGTGTCCCAGACGAAGAATGTTGTTTGAATCGAGAAAAGAGTAAATACATGTTGTTAGGACAGACGTGTAGTAGACAGACATGTTATTGGCCCATAATTTTTTGGATCATCTGTTTCACTCATTTTTGGTAGGAGATATGTAAACCCTTCAGTGATCCATTCTGAAATTTCATTGGGGGTTATTGATGAGCATTGATAAATTTGTACAAGAGTTTTATGAATTGATGAAATGATAGAGCCAAAAGTTGTGTACCTTTTCATTTCCTGGGGATTTAAATTTTGGGGGTATTTTAGGGCATTATTCATGGTTATATTTTCCTATCCTTGTACAGGTTCATCCTTCATTCTTTCTTGTTCCCGTTTGAACCACTCTGCATTATGACTATATTCCTTAGGGTTACTTCAACTATTCTCTCAAAATGTTTTCACGTCTTCAATAGATGGTGGCTATTTGAATTCTATAACTGCTTTTCCAATTTCTCTGCAAAATTTCATGAGGTCCGTTTGGAATACCTTATTTTGTCAATATTATTATTATTATTATTATTATTATTATTATTATTATTATTATTATTATTATTATTATATATGCATATGAAATATATCATACACACTTAAAATAACCTCTCCTGTGGTGAAAGATATTTTATTTAAGGCAACTATTTGTTTCGATATTTTTAGCTTTATTGTTATATGTTGGTAGTTTGTAATGTGAAAACCAATAATAATAGTTATAAGAAATACATTTACACAGAAATATAGTTATCATTATATATATATATATATATATATATATATATATATATATATATATATATATATATATATATATATATATATATGCGTTGATAAAGATACGCTGATAGCTAAATAATTTATTCTTAGCTTTTAGATTTACAACCAAAAATAGAAGCACTTTCTATGTTCAAGAAGCGACTACTGAAGCAATAAAAAATTTATCATTTTTCTCTCAGGCACCATATATTTTTGTCCTGATTCAACAATCTGGACCTATTTCAAAATATTTCACTCTCGGTTTCTTTAGCGTAAAAACTTAAAAAATAATGTCTTCTTTCTTTCTTTCTTTCATTCTTTCTTTCATTATTTCGTTCTTTTCTTTGTCCTATTTTTCTAGTTTGATTTTGATTCTCAACATATCTTTGGCACATTTTCGAATCTTTGTCCTTAAACATTTTTAAGCACCAGTCAAAAGTGCTTTCGTCAATGGAATGGAATGGAACTTTAGAAATTGCATGAGGTATTCACTTGCAAACTGGAAATTAGACGATCAGAAATAGAACTAATAGAAATGTAACTGCTATATTATATCAGTCCCTCCTATATGGCCGGTATGCTGAACATTCTCCTCAAAAAAAAAAAAAAGACAAAGCAATATATATGTGGTTCTACCGAACACGTGAGCGATGAGTGGGGGGGGGCATTAAAATAGTCCTTTTAGGAATTTATACTTAGAATCAGAATGAGACAGTTTAAATTTTTGGGACATATAATGCGGAAAGAGTGCTTGGAGAATCTGACAATCACAGGACATATTCAAGTCAAGAGGGATAAAAGACGATATCGTCTAACCTAGCTAACGAGTTTGCGTAAATAAATGGCAGAACAAGAAGTGGAAAGAATAGTAAAAAGGACATTGTGGAGAGCCATGATCGTCCATATCCTGAAGGGACGTGAGATATAGGAAGCAGAAGAAGAATGTAATTAGTTCTACTATTAAACCTATGGCTGGGAGGAGAAGAGAGAGAGACTTTCACAAGAGCATCAATGCGAAAATGAACAGACCAAGCTGGAATTTAGATCTTACATTTACATCCATTAAACTAACAACAACATTCAAATCTATCTTTATAGACATCATGCCTATTAAAGAACGAACTCTTCACAATCGTACGGTTGAGTATTGCTTATAAATAGACACGTGATGTAGAGCAATAGTTAGCATGGTCCTCTTATTCATTTGTTTAGTGAATTCGATCTATGGGAGTGATTGTCTCTTGTGTCCTTCTGTCAAACTGGACTGAGATAATGCCTATCTGACAACGTGCTGAAAAGTTCTCGCTCCGTCCGAAAGATACTCCATTCCACATATTCACCTGCAGTTCACTACACTTGACGCATCGTTACTCCATTTGCTTTAATCTGTAAAATAATTGTAATGTTTAATCACTGGAAGATCGATTTTGAGAACTGGATCAACCCCAAAAACATTTCCTGACTCTTTAGCATCGAAATATGAACTTGTATTATAAATATGGAAAAAGAATCATGGTATTCCACAGGTTTTTCTTCTTGATGCTATGAGAGGTAAACTGGACTTAAGGCTAAGTTGATGGAAGAGAAGACATTATCAGAGAAGTGAGACAATTATGAAATATCGATACAAAAATCAAGAACAAAAACAGAAAAATTGTTTTGACTGAAAAAATCCCGAGTTTGAATTTTTCCTCTTGGAAACTATGATCATGTAGATATGTAGTATCTATTAATATTTCGTTCCAGTCATCTATTAATCAGGTACCTCCTATTCATTAGACCTCATTTCGTTACCAGCTTCGAGACTCTCCCCTGGACTGATATTTTCAACCTTCAAATCGAGAATTGTGCCACTTAGGTTTCCTCTTAGGTCAAAGCCGGTATGGATGCTTTCATTCCTTCTCGTGAAACCTCAATGTTTTCCATGGTTCCCGCCAGCATGCTCTCCCGCTACACACCACAAGAACCACTATTTTCGGTTGTACCAGCACGGCAGCTTTCATCACAACAGACGCCTATTCGTTACTGCTCGTAATAAATGTAAACGAGTCCTTGAAGGAGTTAAGTTTTATATGCGGATAGAATAAGACACCCTATTGCATCTAAAAACGTTCGCTCTCGTGATTACTGGCAGCTCTGTAATAGTGTATTAAATTTAAAGTTTCTATTCCTCCCCTCTTCAATCAATTTGTGGCGTTATCATCTTCTGATGATAAAGCTGAATGTTTCGCCTGTATATTCTCCTTGGACTTTACTCTTGAGTTTTCTGGAGTATCCATGTTCACACCTAGAACTGAATTAAATTTTCATTAATGACCCCCAACCCACCGATGACATCAGTTCTCAACATGGTATCTACCAAGCTGAAAGGTGATGTGATGTTTTCTCACTTCAGCGATTCCTTATATATTCTGTTTTAAAGCAATATACAGGCAAGCAAACATGTGTTCATTTTAGGAACAAAACCTCGTCTAAGCTCTACTAGCTATTTTTCTGTATTCCCTATAATCTGAAAATTTATTTTCCAACCTATGCTAGCAAAGTCATTTTAGTAAACTTTCTTTTAGTTCCTTTCCTACTTTGGTTCTACACTTGACGAGACCTGACACAACTGCGCATCGGTATCATACGATATCTTCTTTCGTCATTAAATCACTTTTATTAGGTTGGTGCAAAAATAATGACGTTAAAAAATACGTCAAAAAACGACATTATTACGTCATTATTTTTGCACCAACCTAATATATTTGATACCATCGTATTTGGTATTAATGGTATCACCATCAACGCCTGTGTTATAACTCACTTCTTTTCTACTGATACATTTGAATTACAAAATATTCATCTAGCACTCTACCACAAAATTATAAATACATATATACAAGTGCCTCAAACGTAAAATAATATATCATATATATATATATATACAGCTAAGTAGAGTGTAAGGAGAAACAAAAAAGAAGAGAATTACATACAATATGGAAATTCTGCTGTGTCTGGAGAAGCCATGTTTAGGGCTCCATATTCAAACGCGCCTGATTCATCTATGTCCCAGGCGAGAACATGTTCCACGAACGGGAAACAAGTCTTGGGTCTTCGCAAATTAAGGACTGCAAGGTGGTGTTTCTATATCTGGTGAAAAAATACTCTCAAAGAGAACCGGTACCATGAGTTTATAAGTTGTTAGGTGGCCATGGTAGGGCCCAGGTCAAAGGAAAAGACCTTACCGTTTAGCTGCTGAAAACAAAACTGAGTTTGATTGCCGCTTACGTCACTATGCAGCTGTCATGTAACCCTCATGACTTATCACGACCAAAGGGAGATAAGCGCCTTCTGTATCGTTACAATATCTTCTAGGTAACAAGAACATCTTGGAAATAATCCGAATTTCGATAGCTAAATTTACAATTTCTGCTTAAGCTTTTCCAATGACAACGTTTTCTTCCTTCTGTCGTGCTTGATGACTTTTCTCGCCAGAACCTATCTTACATATCTACAAGTCTGCAATTCGTTCATGCTTACAATATTGTTGTCACATAAGATCTGATGTATCTGCTATATATTTAGAAATCCTTGATAAAATCCAAAGAATAATCCGCAATTTTATTGGTCCTGACCTGGCATCTCGACTTCAGTTCCTTTCCCACTGCCGTAATGTAACTTCCCTGTTCCTTTTCTATAAATAAATTCATGGTAGATGTTCCAATAAACTCTCCTCTGTGGTACCTAGATTCTATGAATTTAAGCGTATTACTAGGTTGGCGGCAAGGTCTCATCATTTTATAGTCGAAATGGTTAGATGCAAGAGTAATTTCTAAGCTAACAGTTTCTTTTCTCGCACTTCCCACTCGTGGAACTTTCATCCGGCTTCTT